>JACJUM010000875.1:20410645-20478822 GCA_020976665.1 Heortia vitessoides | reverse complement strand
AACACTTGTAAACAAAATGAGATGCAAAATTTATGAAGATGAACGAAAAAGAGCATGGACAACAATGGCACATGAATGTGTAGACATATACAATCAGACCAATCATTCGGTAACTGGCTTCTCACCAGCCTACTTATTATTTGGAACAGATGTTACAATCTTACCAAAGGAACTACGTCAAGAACGCGGAAAAAGTGTCTGGATGAGAGATAAAGAAACAGCGTTTAATAATACTTTGAAATCACATGACTATAACAAAATGCGTTATGATAAAAATAGAAATGATAGAGAATTTAATGAAGGAGATATGGTTTATGTTGAAAACGGGAATAAGCTAAATAGAAAGAAACTAGATCAACTAAGAATAGGACCATATAAAATAATAAATAAAAGAACAAATACTATTTACGAGATTGATACAGGACATAGAAAAACGGAGTCAAATCTATTTCATGTTTCAAAATTTATTCCAGTACAGATAAAAGAAGAAGAAGAAACGGGTAATGAAGACATAAGAGAAGACATGGAAGAGACCTAAAAAAAATCCACGGGTGAATTTTCTTCCCCACGGGGGGGGGGGATGTAAAAAAATAATATTTCTTTAATTTTGAATTTTGCCGCGCTTACTACATTACCAATGACATTGACAAGTGACAAGCGCTAGAGTCTGGGGATCCTTGGTCTGAGGTCAATGGTCAGTTGAGAGGTTATGGAAAAAATAGCATTGTAAAAGAGATTTATTGTGATAGATTTGTTGATTAAAATAGATAAATAAGAATAATTGGTGGAAGAATAGACTTTAATTGTCGTTTCTTCGTTTTCAGGTAAAGTTATAATAATAGGGTAGTTAAATAAGTTATCGTATTTGTAAGAAACGAAATAAAACTTCGTTTTCAGAAGCAACGCATGAGTTTATTTTTAACCTAAGATTGAAGGATAATCGATATAAGTATTTCAAAAATAAATTGCTTCGATTTCTTAATCGCTCGATTATTGTAATTAACATTAATTGAACGAATTGTTGTTTCAACCCTAGTACTCGTAGTAATCCCTGATTAAATACATTTGTTTATTCTTAAATATCACACCGCCGTCGTTCCCCGACAGAAGCAAGAAAGACCACCCGAAGCTGTATCTGTGGGCTAAGGACTGGGAGAACGGCGAGCTGTCGTTGCCGGTGGAGAAGTCGAACGCAGAATATTCGGAGCTGAACATCGTGGCCAGCAGTCTCACCGTGAAGGACGACACTGCGGACGTCACCGCGCCGCCTGCAGAGGAACTTGACAAGTAAAGTGATGCTCTCTTTCATCGAGTAATGATAAAACATATTAGATAAAATGATAATGATATGTTCTAACGAATATTTATTGTTTCTTTTATTGAATATGTAATGATGATATTATTATGAAATAACATGATCTCTTTTATCGCATTTTGATCACTTTGATCGAATGTTGATTCTCTCATTTATCGAATAATAATGCTGTCTTTCAAATAGTGATGCTTACTTTTATCTATCACACCGCATATACCACGTATTCCATTTGGCCAAGTTTTTGTTGTTTCTCGAATTCGTTTGGCAATGCATATTTGATCTTATATTGACTTTTCTAGTTGAGGAAAAGGACAAACATTGTCGTTGATATTTACTCAGACGCATATATTTTAGTTTTTTTAAATGAATATAATATGCGTTTTTTCAAAATAATACGACGACGCAATGTCAGTACTCATCTTCCAACTACCTATGAATTGCTTTTTTAAAGTAATGTAATCCAGCATTTGTTAAATATTTAATTTGTATATATTTAGATGCGGCCAAGGAAACCAAATCGCGTCGCACTCATTGAGCGGGCTGATGTCCAGCCCGAGTGGGTCTCTAGAGCTGCCGATCAGCACGGCCGAGCTGGAGAAACTCGCCACCATCGTGCAGGGTAAGTGGGGTTGCATTCGGTTAATGGGTTACTGTGCAGCGAGACCCGCCCGACAAGATTACCGCGAAAATCGCGGCCCTTCCCCGCCCTCTCACTGGCACAACTCGATCACTGACACTGCACATGTAATTTTTTTTTATTTATTTAGACCATAAACAAGTTTAAAATACTAATTTAATCTACAACTTACGACTAATATCATAACAATCATTGTAAACCCAACTTAGCTGGTCAAATATTACATTTAGGAGTTATATATGGCAATACCTGTGTAATACAGTTGTGCAGCAATGTAAAAAACATTAAAAACAAGAAAACACCTATGTATGCAATTACTAAGAATGAAAGGTAAGATACAAATAGTATAAGTATTAGTGTGTGCACCCACTATATACGATAAGCAAACAAGATATAGACCTACTTATATGCGTGTATGCATGTACGTATTTGTGTGTGTCTATGTATAGGCATGTGTTTGATTGCGTGTGTGTGCTGTCACTGTTCATGCTGTTAATGATTTAATAATTTCTTTCTTAAATGATGATTTATTTCCAGCGAGCATGTCTACGTTATTTAATTCATCATTATATGTCTTAAACAGATTCGGTACGGAGATCGTATACCAGCGATAGTACGTGACTGAGTTATTGCGAAGAAAATATTGTTACAGCGAGATGACCGAATATGGGGGTGCGAGGGCACTGAGTACCTTATTTTTCTCTTACGTTCATGCTATCGTATCTGTTATTACAAAAGTCGTAAAAAAACAGCTTCCAGTTGTAAACGTCTGAATTCAGCAGCGGATCTTACGACAAAGCCATACACTTTAAAAGCTTTACTGATGATATTTTAATCAGACCCCGCGACCTTGCCAGCGACCGTAGCTACACGCGCTGTCGCGGCACGCAGGGCAATTACGGGCATCGGACCTTCCATCTACGAGAGGCCCCGCCCTCTTGTTTCGGTGATGCTGGAATTGACGTCTGAGTACTCCAGCAATATTCGTTTCGTTCGTTCGGAAAAAAATATAAAAAAGTGCAGGAAGAATTTTAACCACCAAGTCAATCTTGGTTCTTCATTTTGAGCTAATCTTCAATGTAGTCATGTGCCTTCTATTTAAATTTTGCCGCGTTAATCGCAGAGTCTACCAAAGACTAATACACGACCACGACAGCTACGAGAGTGACATTTGTGACTTGTGCCATTTGCGTATTTTGTTAGACGTTTAGTTTGCGTTAAGAGAAATAAAACCTAAAAATATTTTAATTTATTCTATCCGTAAATTGAAGTAAATTTTTTTTAAGGCTTAAATCATTTACGGCTATATTTTATGCAATTGGTTAAGCGTAGACAGTGCAATATAAAAATATTGATGTCTAATAAAATCTTTTGTATTTTCAGAGAAACACAATTGCGTCTATATTCCATCTTTCCAATAAAATTATTAAACATAGGAGTGTAAATACATTATATTGTATATTTGTGATCACTCTATTGTCTGATGTCCGTAACACAAGTGCTTTTAAGTGACTTTTCACGGCATCAGATCGACGAGGTATTGTGGGAATTTCTAAATCACGGTGCAACCTCTCATTGGTCATACACCAGGACGAGTTAGTTATCATTGTTCGTTCATCCGAGGGCGGAGGTATAATCGATTCAGACAACTGGCACAGTTTCCGGGTGGTTTTGTATGTTTGTTGAGCGATATGTGATGGCGCAGAGGAGGTGCCGGCGCCGCAGCCCGAGGCGGCCATCGAGGCGGCGGCGTGCCGCGAGCGCCTGCTGCGGCACATCCAGCGCTGCCAGGCCGCCATCGACGCCCGCCTCGACTCCATCGAGGCGCAGGTCGCAGGTAACCGGACAACGACGGCTTCTTGCCGCACCCGGACACATACACATTAAACGATCCCCCAACTAATTGATTCTGAAACGCCGTCTCCGTACTATCTCTACTGATTCTGCTTCTCTAACTATATAGCCGTATTTCTGATGTGCGTTATTCTTCATATCTGTGTGTATCTTCTAATATTATTCTATTTTTTATCATATGTATTTATTGCGTTTATTTATACAAATATGTATACAACATTTATCAATTTTGTGTGTACATGTATATATACACATATATAAAATCATATTATTCCAATAATTGGGATAAATTAAATAAAGACTTAATCGAGTTTCTCTGTAATAATGAAAGAAACAATATTTAAAGCTTCTAATTTAATAAATCTTATTGATCTAAAACATAATTATATTTTTCCATAAAATGGCACAACCCTCAGTCGTGATATCTAGTGGCCTTTGTTAACGAAACGACTAAGTGATTTTGCCGTTTTATTGACGAAGCCAATAGAAACTTAAAACTTAAGAAAAATGATTGTAAATCAAAGAAGTTTTCTTTACATACATAACGCCTGCTCCACTATATATATGTATATATAGTTCTATTTCGTGTCATGGTTGACTGGGAGATAATGCCAGCTGGCATTAAGTCCGTCATTTGTGCAATAATGTTCAATAAATAAATAAAAATACCGTTTGCGATGTACGATAAACTGTATTCCGACGTGTTCGTCTCGTTCCGTCGTTTACGAGCGGTTAAAAACTATTTTGGACATATATGTAGTTGGAATATTGAAATGGTTTGGACTTGTACAAAGGATGGATGAAAGTGGAATGATTGCACAAATATATAGAACGGAAGTGAACGGAAGAGTTGGTATAGGATGACCCGGTGAACATATCTTAACCAGGTAGAAGAGGTATCAAAGAAGGCCCAGGTCCCAAGTACCAAGAATAAACGAGCGTGTATGAAAGGACTAATGCGAGTAAGGGAAGCAAGAGAGGTATGCCAAGATCGTAACAAGTGTAGATCCATAGTCTCTGCCTACCCCGACGAGACACAGGCGTGATGTGTGTATGTATGTATATGTAATGAATGGTTTTTCTTTAAAATAATATAATACACGTAGAATATTACCTTCCCCTATACCATGTGTTGTTCTTACAACTCTTGGCGACTGAGATACCGGAACCGATAGGTGGCGTTATATCACCCGAAGCAGTGTAGCTCAATGCAACAAGGCGGGGATGGGCAGCAGCATTCCCGTCGCGAAGCTTCGCTCTGCGATTACCACCACGTTTGCCCAGTGCAGCATTTATAGGCAAATTCCTCTTTTTCGGGGAGGCCTATGTTCACCTGTATATGTTTTACGGCTGCTTTGATGATGTTGATGATGAATACATGTTCTGCTTCCAGAATTGGAATCCCAGGACCCGTCATTCGAAGACGACGAGACGGCGGACTACTTCCCGCGCACCAAACAGACCATCCTGATGTTGATGCGCGACCTCGAGACCATGGAGGAGCTGGGCGTCATCACTTAATACCTTCCACGCATTATTTGGGCTTTGTTCGATTTCAGTTCGCCGACGCGACCTTGTCTTAGTGTATTCAGTGCCTGAATTATGTAGTCTTTCTTTAGTCTAGGACACATGGACTAGGTATTTCTACATAATTATAATTAAAAGTAAATAACAACTACAAACAGAGTAATCACCAAGTGAATGACAGACACCTCATAATTGTAATTTAACGTAAGATTAATTGTTCACAGTTCTACACATTTTCGATGATTTTCATTGTAGTTGAGGTTTATGTATTGCTTGCCTGTTGTATTATACTTAATTAATGCACTTAAGACCCAGATGTAAGTTATTGTAAATAAGAAAAGCTATTATAGACACTAACATACATAATACTTTTGGCATTTTCATTTATTCACCACTGTACTAACAACTGGAAATTCCGTCTACAGAAATAGGAATATTTTTGCTAAATGAGAAGCTTGCTAAATATAAATGTTTGGAAATATTAAAATTTTTATGCCCTCCACGACAACGCTAAATTTATATTAAATATAATCCTATATATTAATTTTTTTTTCAATAAAATGTATTATTTAAAAATTAGGAGTTTATAACTACTAATTTTTAAAAAAGATTACATTATTACGTTTGGAAAAAATACGGTCGGTTTTGATTAAAAATTGAAAAGATTAAATCTTTTGAAAAAATACGGCACTAAAATGATTTTATTCCTTTGTACATGTTACTGGCCGGTTTTAGAAATGCCGCGGTGTTTAAAACAGTACATTGTAAATTTAAATTTACGTTTGATGCTCGTTTTTACAGAAAACCACTTTCTATCCTACATTTTTGGTGCGAAGTTCCAAAAGATAATATCGGTTTTATACTATTATACTAGTTATATACTTAATTGTCTTAATTTCATAAAACTTTTAGTTAATTTTTAAGAATTTATTTCATATTCTTAGTTGTCAAAGCTTTATTTATTGCTGTCTCAATAATGTTAGAGAAAGTGGTAAAAGCTACCAAAATTATTGCGCTGCTCGAAGAGGGTTGCAGCCAATGCTTCGTGGCTCAGAGGCTAAGTGTGAGTCGCTCGACGGTTCAAAGAATCTGGCAGCGGTGTCAAGACACCGGTTCTGTCGAGAGAAGGCCTGGTTCTGGAAGTAAACCATGTACCCAACCACGGGATGATCGTTTTCTTGTGAGTCGCGCATTGAGAAATGCGATTTCTTTGTATGTGGGCCTTAAGAACAACCTCGAAGAAGTAAGCAATGTGCATATTAGTCTATGGACGGTCAGGAGGAGGCTTCTTGTGGCCAATATACGCAGTCATCGCCCTAAGTTACTCCGTGAGCACAGAGTTGCCAGGTTTAGGTTTGCTCGAAATTATGTCATGGACTCAAGAAGACTGGAATAGGGTATTGTTCTCTAATGAAGCGAGGATATCTCTGTTCGGTGAAGATCGACATCGGAGTGCTACGAAGACGAGGAGAACGCTTTGAAGGCTTGTTTAGAAGAAGTCACACCTTATGATGGGGGCTCTGTTATGGTTTGGGCAGGAAAAAATTCAATGGATCGTACAGAGTTAGTTTTCATTGAGAAGGGCTCACTGACTGGACATCGATACATAACGGAAGTTCTAATTCCTCATGCACAACCCACATTGGCCGCTTTAGGCGAAGACTCAATTATTATGGACGACGACGCTCGCGCCCACCGGACTGGCGATGTGGAAGCGTATGTGCAAGAGGTCGGCATTCGTCGTTTGGTTTGGCCAGCTCGAAGTCCCGACCTCAATCCTATAGAGCATGTCTGGGACGTACTAAAACGACGCGTGAGATCAGTACAACCGGCTCCGCAGACCATCAGAGAGCTGAAGTATTCCGCTAGCACCTAATTATGGTAATACTGAGGAAAACGATTATTTGCTTATTAATTTACAAAATTGTGAAAGTAAAACTGCCTATAATTATCAAACAAACCAATAGTATTAATAATTAATAGTAACATAATAAAATAATAAATAGTAACATTTGAAATGGTTCATTGCTTAGGTGCTCGTTTTTTTTGCAAATTAGTGTAATTTAGTCAGTAAATAACGTATCACACAAATTTAAATATTAAGGCACATTTCAGGTCGTTATATTAAAAATAAGTTAGTTCAATGGAGATTTTCGATATTGCAAATCCCATCCCCAGTTATGACAAGATGTCAGAGCTACCATCGCCAACGACTTCAAAGCTAGTAAACATGTGACGTAGTAGAACGTAGATCAAGTATCTGGTGTGATATTCTAGAATATATCTGTGTACCAAATTTCATTTACATCTGTTCAGATGTTTTAATATGAGAGAGGAACTAACCAAAAAAAAATGTATAAACTCTGAACCTAAATTTGAAAATGGAAATTTTCTGTCACTATAGTGGTTGAGGACACTGCCTCGTATTCTATCGCTAGCTTAGCTATCTATCGGTCCCCCTCATTTCAAAATACAGATTTATTTAAGCAGTAATAATCTTAATTAGAGGCATTAACATACCAATGAGTAAACAAAAATTTAGAAGGTATGTGAATAGATCGTGTTTGAATTTATTTGATTAATAAAAAATAATCTTATTTTCTCCACAAGGACTGAAGGAAACTTTATTGAGGAAGACATATCAATTATACATCATAGTGGGAGAATGATGCCCAAACTAAGCAAAAATGCCTGTGCATTACTCCAGCAGGATCCCAACTGTCAAACTAGGTTTAAAATTAATATTTATGACGTTACATTCCCTGCTATATGATCAGTTATGGAAGAATTTGGAATGTGCACTGCTGGCCTAAGGATATTTAAAGAATTTTCTTTTAAATGATTCGAAATTATTATTAAATAATACCATATAACTAGTCAGAATTGCAAGATAAAAGCTTAAAATACTTTGTACTAATACTTTGTGTAAAGTACAAAAGTACATTTAGTTTATTGTTGTTTTTCTCCAAAAATATTCTCTATAATCATGCATGAAGTATTTTTCAATATTCACATTTCCCAAACTGGTAGATAAATAATAAAATCAAGACATTTAAAAAAACTTTATTACCTTATCATAAGTGGAATACAAAAATCAACCTTCATAGAATTTGGGCAGTTGATCTCCAAGGACAACAGAGCGTTCTACACCAGCCTCTGTTATCACTCCCAATCGAACTACACCTCCAGATGATCCATCGCGGAGCATAGCCAAAGTCAAGGTGTTTGTGACAAACTTGACTGCTTCATCTTTAGACATATTTGGCTTAAAGTTGGCGTCAACATAGCCATATACATATGAAGAACCGGACCCACCGATGGAGACTGCTTGCCGTTGCACCATACCACCAATTGGCACAGAATAGATTTGACCTGGAAGGTTCATATAGGAATTCAGATTATTTTTTTGTTTTTCCTTATTTTATTATTGCTTAATAGTATTTAAAAAAGAACAATTGAAATTGTCACTTTTTTAAGCAGTTTTTTAATCAGAAATACTAAATATAATATTAAAATTGTTAATCTCTTTTGTCTCTTACTTCTTATTTAAAAATAAAATATTTAGTACACAAATCAAGTGAAATCTGGATTATACACTGAGCAATATTTACCTCCTTTATTCTTATCCCAACCAGCTACCAGGATACCAGCAACAAGAGAGTCACGATAGTTGTAACACAGCTCACGGAATATTGACGCAGCAGTCTGTACTAAGGGCTCTTCACCCAATTCCATCTTATGGAAATCTAAAAGTATGATTTTATTTTCATTACAGATGTTAAAATAATTATTGTCATGGAACAATGTGAGCATGGCAAGTTATTAATTCATGAAACTGATGTAGTAAAGTTAATTTATATTTTAACTTTCATCCATACGCAAAGACTTCTGCATTTCTTTGAGGACATAATTTGGAAGTACTATAATTTTTTCTCTCCAATGAACAATTCATTGTGACTCAAACAATTCGACTTGTTACTATACAAAATAGGTTTACTGGCAATACTATATTATTGTGCATATGGGTGAGAACCGAACATCTACTATGTTTCTTTTAGTACAGTAACAATACTTTTCATGTTGGTAATTTGGTGTTTCCGAATTCAAGTTTAGCGTGAAAATATGATGTAAAAGGTATAGTTATTACTCTCACTACTTACTCAAATGATATGTCACAATATCAGCAATAGCTTGGGTATCTGCAGCAGAGCCAGACCGGCAGCAGTAAATATTGTTGGTTATCTTGGTGAGCTTGTCTGTGACCCTGTTGGCAATATACGCGCCGGTAGTGGTGCGCGAGTCAGCGCCAATCACCACGCCGCCTTCGAACTCGCAAGCCATAATCGAAGTACCAGTACTGTGCGGGGCATTCATCCAACTCATTGTAGGGTCGGCGTATGCGTTAACTACTGAAGCGGCCATTGCACTGTAATTTAAAACTGGTGGTAAATACCATATAATTTCCATCAGATTTAATGCTCCCTGCATCTTTTCGTACAAAAAAGAGAAAATTAAAATTGACATCGACAAATTAGGTTAGACTAACATTAGTAAAGCGTATACATGATTTAAACATTTTAGTACCATACTCATCATAGTAGAAAAGGATGAATACTTACTTAATTATAAGAGAAATCCACAAATTTTATTTTCTGAAAGTCACGATTAACTCCGGCAAAAATGCCAAACAACAACTGTCAAAACTGTTAAATCACTGCGTTCCGTTTTATGAATATGGCCAATACCATTGACCACATTTATGAAACGATTACATTTAATTCTAGCTAGCTCTTGTAGAAGTATATGCAGTAGCATAATTACGATAATTAACGAAAAATTTACTCAGTATAATTTTAATAAAGAAAAAGAAAACTAGGTTTGCTTCAGATATTGGAATAGACTGTAATGGAACGTTTTTCTGGAGCGTTTCCTTTAACGTACATAATTAAATTTAGTATGGTATACTATATCTAATATCGAATAAATGATAGTCATTATAGAAAAACTATTTCATTTAATTTTATTACATTTGACGTTCTTATTTATATTTAGCATATGAATTTAATTGGGTTTTCTATAGGTTTCATAGAAGGCGTTAGTGAACATGTGACGATGTTGCTAAAACAGACGTAAATTTTACTGATTCGATTCCCGTACAACGGAAAACATTAAGTATGAATTTATTATTAATACAGTAGAACTCCAATTATTCGAATTAATGGGGACCGGGACCCATTCGGATAATCAAATATGCGGATAATCGAATTTTTAAATTTCGCGGGGGGAAGAATAATAGCGCACTTAGACTTTTTTGGACAATTTTTTGTGATTTGGATAATCGGCGATTCGGATAGTCGGAGTTCGGATAATTGGAGTTCTACTGTATATAAGTACAGATATACTTACTTCTGGTGCGTAATTAAGAAGATACTGATTTTCTTGAAATTACAAACAGTAAATTTTCATAATAAATTCATACTAATTGTTTTTTGCTGTACGGGCATCGAATAAGTAACATTTGTGTCTGTTTGTAATATATATATTTATAGTAAACATTTATTTTTTAGAAAAACTTAATTGTTTTAAAATCTATAGTTTTAAAAAAAGTATATCTACCTAATACTGGACAGAATTATAACATAATATCAAATATGGTCCCTTGCTTCTTCTGACTCTCTGTCTCTGCCTCGAGTAATTCTGTCATCTGTAAACGTCATGTACCCGTGACGTAGGGTAAGGTGGGGTACAGTGTTACAAAAAAATATTCTAGACTGTAATGAGAAAAATATTGTTTTAATCAGCTACTTTTTGGCAGGGAAATAAACTTTAACAATCTCTCTTTAATTAAAAAAACTCAAAACTTAACATTACCGACAACTACTTATTTTAAATTGCACTTTAATTAAATCAGCCGATCGTAACACTGAGCTCCGTATCTGGGGTAGTCTGTTACAGGGTAAGGGGCACAATGTTACAACATAAAATAATGTAAAATTAACAAAATGAGAAAACTGCTTAACTACTAATAAATATTAAACTTCTTTAAAATATTCTTTGGGAAAGTATAGACATCAGTCTGACGTTGGGTCTTTCTTTCTGCAACATTAACAACAGGAAGCAAAATTTTAATATCTTCTAACAATACCGTTGCCATATCCGGTTCAATAGGAAAATAGAAATGATTGTCAACTTTGCCACTTCTACGTAAGTAACTAACGTCATATTCATTATCCTCAATATCTGTCTGTAATTTCCAACATAATGCTTTACTTGTCGTTTTCCAATAAATTGGACGACTACAAAGTCGTTCTTTTTCGGTTGCACGAAGTGATTTAGTGGCAGTTCGTCCTCAGATGTTAAACTATCAGAGGAAGATATCAAGATGTTTTCGACATGACTCTCATCATCACTAAATAAAACTCTTTTAATACTTTCGTTAGTCTTTAGTCTCTTCTGAGGAATTTATTTTTTTTGTGACATCTTTTTCTTTCCTTTTCCTAACTTTTTGCGTTCTCTTTCCCAGGATTGTAGTTCAATTTTATTCTTGATAGGTATATCAGTAGGTATGCAGCTTTTTCCTCTCTTTCTACCACGATTTGCTTGTAGTCTCGGTTGTGCTTTTGGATAAGCTCGATATTCTAGGGGAGAAACTAAAGTTTTATCTGGAGTAGATGGAAAAGTAATGACTGAAGAGTTTTCTTTAGCTGTTACGGATGGTGCTTCCGCAAGTTGAGTAAGCAAACTTGGGTTCATGGAATCAGAACGTCTAATCATCAATTGCCGAACGGGAGAAGCTGGCGCCTGAACTATCGAAGGATTCGAAGTATATGGTCTTGGATCGGTAACATTACCCCGTTCAATTTGTGAGGAATCACTTGATCTGGTATCTTTCTGAGAATCATGACCAAAAGATTGACTTGGCCTAGGGGCATCAGTAGAAGCTTGTTGAGTTTCATAAGGCCGACTGGGACTGGGAGCATTAGAGTCTTCGAGTGGCCGAATTGTAACTTCACTTGGCATGAATTCAATGTCAGTAAAAATGTGTCTATCAAATGGAAATATTCCAGTTTTTCGGAATCCTGATTTGATATTTGAGGGTGTCATGGCTCGATCGAAAGCTTGTCCTAACAATTCGGCAATATTGTAGATGGAGATTGTCTTTCCAGGGTGACGCATCAACCAGGAATCAATTGCTGCGTTGTAATATGTTTGCAGAGGGCTAAATACTGATACATCAAGTGGCTGCAATCTGTGGCTTGAGTGTGGTGGTATAGTTAGTAGAGTAACTCCGTTGTCTTCTGCTATGTTTAACACTGCAGGTGCTAGGTGGCTATCATGATTGTCAACTATCAGTAAGGACGGGTTTCCTTTTGTGGAGGCTGTTACTTTTACAAAGTGTTTCATCCATCCGGTGGGTTGAGCTAGACCTAAGGTTCCTACTGGTGCACCATTAAGCATGAAAGACTTGAATTGCTTTCTGGGGAACACCATTGCTGGAGGTACTGTCGACCCTGTTGCAGATACTGCACAACACGTTGTAACTAGTGTGCCTCTCGCAGCACTTGTTACTTTATTTAGCTGTCTAGCTCCCTTAGCTGCGATGATTTTTTTGGGTTTTTGAACGGTAGTGGTCCCAGTTTCATCTAGACAATATACTCTACTACCATCTGCAAAACTAGGACATCGCCGCATAACATCTTCCAAATTATTAAAGAATACATTCACATTGTGACGATTGAATGATGTTGCCCGTGTTAAGCTGCAAGGTTCTGGTTTTCTTAATGTTAAATCAGTATGCCGTTTTCTAAATCCATACAGCCAGTCAATTCCTGCCATCTCTTTGTCCTCCCAGTTTTTAGGAATTTTAATTTATAGTAAACCGCCATCTCATAAGCGAGCTTTCTGCACTCAATCGTATCTAGACCATAGCACATTCTGGAACAGTTAACTAAATATTCCACCAACGCCTTTTCTTGATCGACACTGAATACCACTCTATTGGCATAATTTGGAGTAAGTCGCATGTGTCTTTCATCCTCCGAACATTTTTTATTATTTTGAACATATCTCTGCAATGTCATAAAATTAACATGCTTTTCATTTGCAGCTTTTCGAAGACTCACACCACTTTCAACCATCAAAATCGCTTCCGCCATATCTTTTTCACTATGAAGACCGTAATCCGTCTTCCTCTTATGATTTCGCACCATTTTCTTGTAATACCTTGAAATATACAATAATATGTTAATTGGGGCTGACTGTTACAGTGTCACACAGTGCCCCGTAACACAGTGCCCCGGAGAGGCAAACCAAATTAAAAATTGGAATGAATATTTTAGGTTGTGTTTACATGAAACTACTTAACGGTAATATGTAGCTAAATAAGCAATAAATAAAGGAAAACTACCATCAATTACCTTAATACAACACATCCGGAAAGAAATCGAAAACTTTGCAATTTTTTTTTCGTCGTTTTGTCACATAAAAATACTTTTTTGTTGATATTTTTAAGGACGGTACAAACTGTGGCAATGACTACTGTTTAAAGATGGCTGCTTGTGAGCTTGACAAACGTGTATACCAACATCATAAAACTAAAAGACAGGGACGGAGATATGTGTATTGTAACATTGTGGCCCGTGTAACTCTGTGCCCCACCTTACCCTAAGGTTCACTTCAGCAATCGATATTGATATAATATGAGACTATATTATGCACCATCAAAATCGTTAACATAGAAATTCGAACAGACATTTTGCAGTGTAATAAGTAGTCACTTCATATATAATTAGTTAAATCCCTACTAATATTATAAATGCGAAAGTAACTCTGTCTGTCTGTCTGTCTGTCTGTCCTTTACGCTTTCCCGGTTAAACCTCTCGACCGATTTTGATGAAATCTGGCATAGACAATCTTTAGACCTTGAGAAAGGACATAGGCTATTTTTGAACTCGAAATAAGGGTTGTCAGGGGTTGCAAGGGGGGATGAAAAGTTGTTTGCATGGATCGCTATTTTTAGAGCTAGAAACTTAAAACTTGTTTTTCAGGCCATTGATTCGATATAAATAAACGTGACATTCAAAGTTTATATAATTTGAAGTAAATAGGTATGGTACCCAAAAAACTATTCAACGCGGACGCAGTCGCGGGCACAGCTAGTATTATATAAATATTACTACGGTATTTGATTATAAATAATAAAGTTTGATTATAAATAAAAAAGTACTACGGTATTTGATTATAAATAAGTATTAATAGTAATTTGAATATAAATAATAAATTGTAAAGATTACAAATAGTAAATAACTAGCTAAGCAAGCTGAACAGACATAAATTTGCAAGTACCTATTCAATGACCACAAATTTGTAAATTTTACCGTTATCGAACTAAATAAATGCCGAGTCACCGAAGCGTGGGTGTCCTCCACTCATTAGTATCCCTTGTCCCTCAAAACGCATCTTAAAAAAAAAAACGAGCCATTCGCTACGCACAATTTTGTACGTCATGCCAAAAACGATGTTTATTTAAAAGGTTATAAAAGACTATCCGCTTTGAATGAGCTGACGTTTTTGATAAATCACTATTTTATTCGACATATTCATTGAAAAGAAATATGGATTTTATTTATTCATGAACTTTGCGATTCGCCACCGTTGTTCAAAACGCTTGGCGCGCGGGTCTAAGGAAAATGCGTGTACCAGTAAACGTACCAGGGCTCGTGGATTTTGATACTTTAAAAAATGTTGGTGTGTGGTTTAATTTAATGAAAAATTGTTTACAAATGATGATAATTTACTTTCCGATGTAATTCTATACCTATACTTGCACATTATCTTGAAACAATTGAACAATGAATATTTTTGGGTAGTCTTGTAACAAGGTTTGTTTTATATATTATAACAGCCATATCAATACTTATATTATTAAAAAATAAGTAGGTATTCATGATCATTTGAAATACTCACTCTCATATGTCGGTTACGCTTTCACGCCGGTGTCGGTGTTGATGAAATAATACAGGCTACTTTTGATCGTTAGAAGAGCTCCGTGTCTATTAACGCGGTATACAGTAAAGAATACCTACGCGATCATTGAATAAGAAATACTTTTGGAACAATGTCAATTATTTATATGAAGCTCTAGGTATTGGACCCCTACTAATTGCTTTTGTACATTTGGAGAAGCTATTAAATAAATTTTTAGAATATCTTATACATTAACCTGACTTCTGATATTATGCTTAAAGCACTTGTGTTACGGACATCAGGCAGCACGTGTTGTGTGATTAAAATCGAATGAAACTGTTCTGTCAGAATGAAAAACAACGCCTCTAATTGAATGATGGAAGTATCAAAACTGCGCATGCGAACTCACAATTGGTTGCTCGGCAGCAATAAGTAGGCGTATTATTGAGCCGACCCGACCGGTGGAAGTGGCTGTCAATCGCACTTGAATAATGACGCGTGCGGTGGCGACATTTTGCTATTTATTTATTTTATTTTATAGAGACTCCCCCGCGGCCGCTAGACAATGGCCAGATGTTGATATTTTTTCTACGTTATAATGTATTTTAAGTTTCGATAGGAGCCTTTGTGATGTTTCCGTTGAACGGTCATCGCGCGCGCGTGTCACGCTCGAACGCTGTTTTGATTTGACATTATTCACTTAGTATTTATGATTTGTAACTGACGTGAGGTTATAAGAGAAAAACACAACTTTTTATAAGACAATAATATAAGACGTACTATTTTTATTATTTGAATAGTTTCAATTTTAAAGATATCAGCATTGAAATATATTTTTGTTAAAGGCTTTTAGAATTCTGATCGTTGTTTCGATTAGTAAAAGATACTACCACCAATTGGATTTCAATAATGTTCTGAGGTACTGGTGGAATCATACCGGCAGAATAGTACCTCGTCGTAAAAGGCGACTAAAGTACCAGAACCGACAGATGGCGATATATCCATCTGAAGCAGTGTACCTAGTTCAAATGCAACAAGGCGGATTTTCGCAGCATTCCCGTCGCAAAGCTATGTTCTGCGATTGCCAACACGCTTGCCCAGCGCGGCAGTTATGGGCAAGTTCCCCTTTTTTGGCAAGTTGATCCAAATGTATAAGTAAGCACAATCATCCGAAGTCTGAGTTGAAGCGATTAGGAATGTTATGATGATCATTATGTCACGTGAATAAGTTCATACGAAAGTATTTATTTAGAATTCTAGTTCAATGTTCCTACTCTTATGACGGGAAACGGGAACGGGATGAAGGGAAATAGTTATTGTGTTAAATATTCTTGTATTTATGGACCGATATATTTTTAGTAATCGTCTCCGACTTGAGTGAGCGAGATTAAATGTAGGTGCATTAAACGTCAATCAACATTAAACTCCGATTGCGAGACTATAAGTTTTTATTTACAGTGACATATTGACAGATTTGCAAGTATAAGATGATCTGTAGTCTCTTCTAATTAATTATTATTATTTTTTAAAAATAAGTCTAGGTTGACAAACAAACATACAGTTCGCGTGATAGTAAGCGTCACTGACGTGATGCCAACATTGTGAATTGAGGATATTATGCCACATTACCTCTCTCACCCTTCAGACCGGAATACAGCAATGCGAACACGGCTATTTGGTGGTAGAAATTGGTGAGTGAGGTATGTACCTATAATCCGTTCCATTTTAATAGTTATATACATGATAATAACAATGGTACACTTTTTTGTACTCCTTAAATTTGCAGACATAACAATAATAGCCGGTACTTGGTAAAATACAATTGGCGATCTTATCACAAAGAGTAATTTCTTCCAGGCAACACACATAGGGAATCTGTGTTGTAAACTGAAGCGTAATGCGCATATATTAAATATACGCAGATGAGCTTAACTCTTCTATTTTTCTTTTAAGACAATGGTTTGTTAGGATGTGCGCCGGCAAGGGTTTGATTATCGCCAACTACTACATGGCACCAACACCAGTTGGTGGAACCTTTATCATCACCAACTCTTTTCTTAGATTCTTGGTGGGTCGCGTAATGAACCTACAGTAAACTTAGTTTTAAGACTCGTCTGGTGCCGGCAGACTAGTTTGAGGTACCTAAGCCAAATGAAAAAAATCTGCGTGTTAGATGTCTTTTATGACTCATTTATGGGTCATCAGGGTCGTCTGTGTTTTATATAAATATGCCTAAAATAACTTGGAAATATTAATGTTATAATTTTTACTTATTTTATTGTCGATTTAATAGTGCCTATAATGGGCCTACTTGAATAAAGTATATTTGGCTGTGTAGCTAGTTATATACTTGTCAAGCCATAGTGCCGTAGATATCTTGTTAAAGTGGAGTGAGAGCATTCGATCAAAGCCGTTGGCGGGGCGCCAGCGGCCGGGGCGCAACCCAAACTTTGACAGCACCGGTTATGAAACCCTGGCCCGCCCCAATGCTCTTAATAACTATATCTTCACGGTACAGATATGAAGAGAAAATTGGACGCCTTATGCGGCTGTTAGCGAAGATCTCGGAAATAGTAGTGAAGGCTCAGCTAACTTTGATCTATTAGGATTGATTCATTTAAATATTGTTTAAGTATGGCCAAAATATTCGATATTAATTGAACTGGTTTTTATTTACCTATTTATTTATTTGGTCTACCGACGTTTATACCCACTAATATATTTTAATATTAAAAATAATTTAAAGTGTCATAACCAATTGAAGGTAAACACCACACGACAACACAACATAAAGCAGTACATGCTTAAAATTAAAATGATTAGAGAAAAGAAAACCAGCAACAGGCAACAAATAGTCACATTTTAGTGTCGTCCATTCGAAAATATCTTTAATAAGCGTGATCCAGGTATGTGGTACCAGCAGAGTAGAACAGTACTTCCCCCAATACCAGGTGTCGTAAAAGGAGACTAATCAGCACCTACAGATAGCGGTATATCTATCTGAAAATTTTCAGGAATGGGCAGCCGCATTCACGTCGGGAAGCTACGCTCTGCAATTGCTACCACGCTTGCCTAAGGCGGCAATTATAGACAAATTCCCCTTATTTAAAGAGGCCAATGTCCACCAGTGGATGTTATACAGCTGCTTTGATGACGATCCATGATTTATAGTACTGCTTAAAAATGTTCACTACTTGAAAAAAGTCTGTTACAAATAAAGTTTCTATCGGTCCAATTATAGATAATACACACGGATACAGGAAAACCTGTTAAATCTTTGTAATTAATAGAAAAATATCAGGCTTTATATAAATATAATTTTCTAGAGGCAGACCTTTTACAAAGTTCGTCTGCATTGATACCTCACTCTCACCTATTTCTACTGACAAATAACAGTATTCGCATTGCTGTCTACCGGTTTGAAGGGTGAGAGAGGCAGTGGAATTACTGGGTATGTGACATAGTATCTTTAGTTCACGTGGTAGGAGATAGACTAGTGATATCTTTGTGATGACACGAGTGTCTATACGCTGCGGACACGTTTATAATCAAACGGACCGTATGCTTGTGTGTTGACTTCATAATATAAAAAAAGCAAATAAATAGAGTCTATACCAAATAGTTACAACGTAAGGGTCTGATAGTTGTCACTGTTTGATTTCTTTTGACCCGTCCAATTACAGGCCCGTAGCTGTCACCTTCTTGCTCTCCAAATTGATGGAAACCCTCACCAACAACCGCATCTTGAGATACCTATATCCTACATGGAAAATCCCATCACTCACTCTGTGCCTGCCAATACAGCAGATCATCTGGTGATCTACTTGCTTTCCTTACACACAAATGGGTAAAGAAAGACAGTAAGCGGCTAACTTGAGCAAAACGTGGTGTTCGATAAGGTATCGTATAAGTTTTACAATTGAGAATTCCCTCGAGCTTTCACAGAGATGGTCACAAACGTGCGTGCTTTCTTCCCGCACGTAGTTTCAAAGCCGTAGTCCATGGTTCTTTGATACTGTTGATTTTGTATATTAACAGCTTCCTTAATGGGCACGCTGATTTTTTTTGAAAATGTCAAATTGTCGTACATCAAAAAATCGATAAAGGTCAGAAATGCGCCTGCGATCTCTCTGGTATTGTAGATGATCCTGATCCCTGTTCATTTCTTTTTTTAGGTAAATTCACACATCTCATGATTGACCTGACTCCGTGGCAAGTCGCTTCAAACACTTGTGTAACGGATATCAGACAATAGAGGAATGACAAATATACTTAAATACATATTTTAACACCCAGTCTATATACGTACGTACAAATTCTTTAAGACGTTTTATTACATATTAAATTAATAAATAAATTCCTAAAATATCTCATACATTGATATGATTCATTGATTAATCATAAATATACTACTTAAATACATATATTTAACATAATAAATATTTGTCCTGGGTGGGAATCGAACCCACGGTCTTTAATATAGGATCACTACCATTTGCGCCATCGGGCCCGTTTATTGGGCGTCTCGTTTGCATCCTATAATATACATGTGAATGTAGTTATCTACATACTAACGGATAAAAATATATCGTTAAGTATCTATAGTGTTGTCTAAACGATACCTTTGTCAGTAATCAAAGTTCCACCCAAATACCTTCGCCGCTAAAACTCCCTAATAGGCGTCCATTCACGATGCGTTTTTTTCTCATTCCCGTGCCAACAAAGACTTCCCTTTATATAAATTTGATACGATATTTCATTGAGCACGCGCTGGACCCCGTGCGGTATTTTTATATTTTTTTCTTATATTTACGTATTCCCCCCCGTGAGGGCGGGCGGCGGCGCGGTGGCGGCGGGTGGGGTGACCCCTAAAAAGTTATGTATTTTTTCTCCTCTTTTTTCCCAACGACGTGATGAAACGGCGAGCGATATTGATCCAGCACGGTGGCGGTATATTAAGGCATTCGGTTGTATGCGATTGCTGTTTTACTTTCTAGATTCTGTGAAGTTTCTCAACTTATTATGTCTTTGGTAAGATAAAAGTAATTATTATTAGTTCTTTATTGCATTGTAGAATGTAGCTAAGCATCAAAATTACAACAATTAGATCAGATAGAAGTGTAGCTCAAATACACAGGGTAGGGATGGGCAGCAGCATCCCCGACCTGAAAGCTGCGCTCTGCGACTACTGACACGCTTGCCCAGTGCGGCAAATATGGGAAAAATTCCCTCATTTTTGAGGAGGCCCATGTCCAGCAGTAGACTGCCAATGGCTGTAATGATAATGAATGATAATGAAGTTAGATCCTGGTAGCGGTAGGCAAGTAGATCGCGGGTAGAATAAAATTTTTACATATATAGCCTGTTAAAAGGACTGTCGAGAAAACTTTTATTTGCCTTGCAAGATTGAAGCAGTCCCGAGGACGCGTCGCATAGGTGCGAAACTGTATGTATTTTATCGCAAGTCATTTTCAACTTGATACTTCCTTTCTAAACTTACTTATTCCTAAGATAGCCTTTTGTATTATATAGTACAAAGTGCTTTAATGTGTAGGTACTTGCAACGATAGGTAACTAGCGTATTTAATTTAATAACAATTAATATTGTTTCTGACGAAATATCATTTGGAAATAGTAATTATAATAAATCCCACAACATCTCATACATTGACCTGATTTAGATTGACAAGTCGTTCAGAGCACTTGTGTTTCGGACATCGGAGATAACAGAGGAATCACAAATATACTACTTTAATGGGTGTTAAATACACATATTCAACATCCAGACACAGAACAAACATAAATATCATCATATAAATATTTGTCCTGGGGATCGAACCCACAGATTTGTACTTAAATACATATTTAACACCCAACAACAGAATAAATATACATACGAATTCTTAGTAGGTAAACAATGTATATAATAATATAAAAGAGTAGCCTTAACACAGGCTATATAGTGAAAAACAACATAAATTGGCTGACTCAGTGGTTCGATGTGCAGACAAGCTAATCTGTCATCGGCTAGCAAGAATATTTTACAGCAGTTTTATTACACGATCCAGGAAAGAGTCTCCAAGATCAACTGAGGAACGCTGCGCAAGCGTGTTGTCAATCGCAGAGCGCAGGTTTCGCAACGGGTATGCTGCTGCCCATCTCCGACATGTGCATTTGAACTGCACTATTTCGGATTTACCGCCATCTGTCGGTTCTGATACCTTAGTCGCTTCTTACGACACGATAGGGGCAGGTACTGTTCTACTCTGCCGGTGGTACCTCACGGTTTTGATTTTATTTTTATATAATCATTTAAATGTTCAAGTCTATATTTTCTGGGTATTTATGATGTGCAAAGTGTAAATAAATGAATATTGGCCAAGCCACGCGGCCCTAATGCGGGTTGGTGATTTTTGTAGGACAACAAATTCAATACGCGCTTCAGTTATGCTTTTCATACTAGGTATATTACTGTAATTTAATTAATTAAAAAGTTCTTATAAATCTATTCTGTATGGAACTTATCTTTATATATATAAATCACGTGTCACCGTGTTTGCCCGGGATGAACTCGTAAACTACAGAACCGGTGTTTATTATTTTTTGTTACTGTGTACATTTTGATCCAATTTGAGAGAAAGGATAGTTGATATCTCAATTTGTTTCTTATAATAATCATATAACACACACATGTATATGTACATACGCACACGCTCAAGCAAACGCGCTTCGCGCCCGCACACATACATGCTCAGATGATTCTCACAATTTGAATGATATCATTAAAAAGCGACTATCTTTTAAGGAAGAGCGATGTCTCCTGATATTCTTGCTTCATTAAGCTTAAAAGGGGGGACTGATTACTTTATTAATGTTACTGACCATGTTTAAGGCAAACATTTTTAATTTATTTTTTCATATAAGCACAGTAAAGACATGCCATCGTCTGTCGGGTCAGCTAATATAAATATATGAGGGTAATAAGAACATAGAGCGCTGATGCCAAGTAGAACAAAAAAGCCGTCCCATATCCAGTTACAAGAGACTATTACTCCAGGAGTAACCCCGGTGTAAGTGGCGGACCGCAGGTGTGCGCACACTGCGTCCATCCTTTATGCCACGCGCTCAGCTGCCCGCCTGGACCGACCCCGTATACATGGTGCTCCTAAAAGAAGCTTCTTTTTTATTTATCGGACAAACCTTATGATAGCGGTACCGGCAGAGTGGAATAGTATCTCCCACTGCACCAGGTGTCGTAAAAGGCGACTAAAGTACCAGAATCGACAGATGGTGTTATATCCTTCCGAAACAATGCAGCTGAAATGCACAGGGCGGGGGTGGACTGCGCTCTACGAATGCCAACACGCTTGCCCAGTGCAGTAATTATGGGCAAAGAACCTTCTTTTTGTTATTGGAGAGTCCAGCAGTGGACTTCTAATAGCTGAGTCTACTAATGCTGGACTACTAAGACGTCAATACCGCCGCCTTCGTTATGTGTTTGCACCAAACAAATTCTGACGCTTCACTCAATTAATAATTGAATTATTAATTGAGTTAAATTAAATTTTAAATTGAAGTTTTCATGTGTAACACAAGCACAGGTGTCATGATCTGTAAGTCGAGGCACAACAACCCAAAATGGACGCAATTTGCAGAACAAACCATAGCCAATATTCATCAAACTCGTATTTAGAAACTTTTTATGCAAATTTTTCAAGGAATCCATCAAATATCTTTTTTGTTTTTTTATTATGTTGCGAGTGATGCATTATTTTTTATACCGACTATATATACGGCTATTACTGTCATCCTCATAAAACTTTTGTATAATTTCTTTGATTTTTTTTTTATCTTGCTTAGTTTCTTATTTTGTACCTTATATTTATGTGTCAGCGGACTGGACAAAATCGTTTTTAAACAGGTTTTCTTTTCTTTGTAATCTGCCAGCAATACAGGGTAATTTTTAGTTTTTTCAACCGCTTCGATGCCGCTATATAATTATTTTATGCAATTTATTCTTTAGTCAACGTTTTTTTTTCTGGGCGCCATATTCTACAACAAACACATTACGATGTTATATTTAAAACCATGCGTGTGACGCATTAACCAACAGTCCCTAGATGTGGCATCAGTCCCTAGTCCTTATTACAACTAGGGCCTGACGGTCTAGGGACTGATGAATCGAAACAAAATTGATTGAAACCGATTATTCAATCAACAACAAAACCAATAGGCGGTCAAAATAAGCAGGCATGCTAAACTCATATTTACTGTAAGTAGAGATTAATTAGTTATTAACTATCTTTAAAATGACTTACTAGGGCCTGAGAGGTAACTGGCACAGCACGTGTTTGCACAATAAATTCGGCAATCGCACTAATACCAATATGGTTGCCGCGGCTTGGGCGTAGTTTACAACTAACTTCACACTGATGCTATCGTATTGAGTGAGTTATGAAACTTTAATATTTTTTTTGTGAATTGAGTGATATTTAACACAACTCAATAACTTATATTCGTTTGACATACCTAAGTATCAGTTGCCCCATGGCAACCATGTTCATAAATTTTTATTATTAAGACAAATTTTAGTTGAGTACGTTAATACAAACGCTATATAAATAGTTGTGCTAATATTGATATTAATACATCACTATACCAGCCATTGGAAGTCCACTGCTGGACATAGGTCTCCCAAAGATAGAGGGAATTGTGGTTATAATTGCCGCGCTGGGATTCTACTACCATCCCAGCATTGCTATCATATCATCCCAGCCATGCATATCAGCTACATGGTTTCAGATGGTTATACCGCCGTATGTGGGATTCGGTACCTTAATCGCCTCTTACGACACCTGGTACAGGGGGAAGAACTATTTTACTTTGCTGGTACCTCATGTCATATTATTAATAATATATAATTAAGTTATAAACTATAAATTTACATAATCAATCGTGATAATTCAAACAGGGGAATCACAAATATTTCCTACGTTTCATACATTGACCTGATATATTGCTAAAGTATTACGGAGATCAGACAACATAGGAAATCTATATCCTGATATTTAACACCCAAGCACAAAACAAACACAAATATCATCATATAAATATTTGTTCTGGGTGGGGATCGAACCCACGACCCGTGGCGCATAAGATAGGATCGCTACCATCTGCGCCATCAGGCCCGTCGATTCAATAGCTACGTGGCACAGCTATAAGTCGACTGCTCGTAAAACGATAAAACTATGTACGTCTGAAACACATTTGTGGAATCCATGGAACCGTACAATATTATCTAATAACCAACGTTAAGTAACGCACAGAATACAAAAACCTACTCACGCGTGTGTGTGTGTGTGCATGTGAGTAGTTTTTGTCTCAGCAAGCGCGTTTTTCTGAGAACAATAGTCGGAACACCTGTGTTAACCACGTCTCTATAAATAACCACTCATTTATTATTAAAATAGATTGAAAAGAGTCTTCAAACATTGTTTTTTTCAGTCGTTCAGTTCACAATTTATACAGAATTTTCCGTTTGAAAACAATTTTGGGCCAGATCGATATTCAAACATAGTCGATAGACGCCCGTACTATCACAAGGATATCACTAATGCGTTGCTAACCCTGTGACTTGAGGATATTATGCTTCATCACCCAGTAAATTCACAGCTACTCTCACCCTTCAGACCGGAACATCGCGAACACTGCTATTTGGCGGTAGAAATAGGTGAGTGAGGTACCAATGCAGACGACCTTTTGTATTGTTATAATTGTCTAAAGAGGTCTACTTGATTTGATTGAGTAGTTCTTGGGAGGTTTTACAACAGCAGCCACACAAATTGGTTTGTATTGAAGATTAGTAATTAATAAATAATAACATGTAGAACTTGGTTAAAGTCGGTAAAATATAGGGGTAAATTTTAAGAGTTAAAAAGTTTACAATGTTAAGTTTTATCTTCATTGAAAACCCCTTCTCTTGAAAAAATGTAATGAAAATAACGCGGCAACACATTTTTATTTATCTTTGGCAACACTACCTTGTTCCTGTTCCGTTGATGTGAAGTAAAACTGTACGTTTAGGTCTGAATAAAACTAAAAGTAATTAATTAAAAAGGCTATCGTTTATTAGTATTATATAGCAACAATTAATTAATGAGAACTGTCAAAGTTCTGAATATTTCTTTTCTATATGACTGGCCAATAATTGAGTTATTAATTTTAATAACTTTTTTATGTTATGAAGTCAGCAAACAAACATTGATGTTAAACGAGAGCGCGGCCTATATGCTAGCGTCGCCTCAAGGATATCACTAGCGTGTCCTAACCTAACCTAATCTAACCTAACCTAACCTGTGAACTGAAGATACTATGTCACATTTACCCGGTAATTTCACTGTCTCTTTCGCCTTTTAAACCGGAACAGTACTACATATTTGGCGGTCGAAATAGGTGAGAATGAGGTACCAATGCAGGCGACATTCTCCTCATGTAAATAATTTTTGGTTACAACCAACATGAGAGATAGGTTAGGTTAGGTTATATCTCAATATATAGTCGCAATATTTTTTTTATGATTATCATATACAGTTAAGAAAGGATGTCCGTAGGGTTAGTTAGTATAACTATAAAATTGGACATCACCCTGTAGATCCGCGCACACACGTGAAAACGTATGCGATTTTTTTTTCGGACACCGCTGCCATATTGTCCAAGCATCGGCATTCAGGGGGCACAATTCCGAGTACTCTTTAGGGGTCACTTTTTGGAGATTACTCGACATTGTAAGCCGGAGTCGAGATCGGAAAAAAACGTATTGACCGTAAATACTTTTCGTAATATCGGATTATAGTCTGCAGTGATCGGTTACAGCTTCACTCAGCGAGTGGGAAATTTGGTAAGATGTTATCGTTCCCAATCAAGATATTGGGTAACGTGAATTGGTTTTCTTACGATTAAGCGATCAATGCTGACGCGTGGATACACAAATGCAAGCTGCAATTAAAAACGTCTGAAGTCACTTGTAGCAGCCACTTATAAATTGTGACATTATTTCTTTCTGTGTTACCAACCTAAATAAATCATAATCTACCAAAAATGTCTTTGCTTTAAGACTTTTTACGTTTTATTAAATATAAAATTAATAAAATAAATTCCTACAATATCTCATACATTGATCTGATTCATTGATGAATCATAAATATACTACTTAAATAGATTTTAACATCCAGAACAAAGACAAATATCATCATGTAAATATTTGTCCTGCCTGGGTGGGAATCGAACCCACGACCCTTGGCCCACAGGATAGGATTACTACCATCTACGCCATAAGGCCCTTCGAATATTATATATGTATTTTATTTGTCACGATTGTCATATCAGCATCTTTTTTCGGAGAAAAACTTAAAAAATAGTATAGCGTCTAAGTATGTTCCCCAATAGATTTCCAATAAGTTGCTTTATCTTGAATTTGAAAAATCTCTGCTATTATTTTGAATGACTTTTACCCGTAATTTTCACAATTTTGACTCAAATCATGCTGCCCATCTCCATCTCGTTGCGATTACGCCACGTTGTTTCGCTAGGATTCACCAGCATCTATCGGTTTTAGTACATACCTCCCACATTCTCAATGTAAGTTACTGTAACAAAATATGCTTTTGCATTTCATTTTGCATATCAGCCATTCAAAGTCCACTGTTGGACATTGACTTACCCAAGAAAGGAGGAATGTTGCCCAGAATTGCCGCACTGGGCAAGCGTGTCGGCAATCGCAGAGGGCAGATTACGGACTGTGCATTTGAGCTTCACTCATTCAGATGGATATACTACCATCTGTCGGATTTGGTACCTTAGTCGCCTCCTACGACGTCTGATACAGAAGGAGGTACTATTCTACTTTGCCGGTACCTCACGGCTATACTCTGACGCTTAAACTTGTATTACTTCCGTGAAAAACGTCTCTCAATTATGAGAAATTATAATTATTTATAATTCTTAGAATCCCTATCTTATGCTCCAAGGGTCGTGGGTTCGATACACACATACAAAAATGTATATAACAAATATTTGTGATTTGTTGTTGTATCTGAGTGTTAAATATAATATGTATTTAATTAGAATATTTATGATTCCTCTGTTGCCTGGTGTCAAACACAAGTGCTTTAAGTGACTTATTTCGAAGTCTGGTTAATGTATGAGATGTTCAGTGACTTAATTTATTTTAATTATCAAATTTATTTAATTTACTTTTCTAATTAAAAAAGTAGTTCTAGTTTCTCTATTTATTTTATTATAATATTTATCCTACTAATAATTTTTATTTAACTATTGAATTCTGATGTTTATCAACATATAAGTATATCCGACTACAATTTGTTAACAATTATCCAAACAAAGATTATTATTTTTATTTACACAAAAAATACCAGTTGATATCTATGTGATAATCTCTATCAATTGTCACACCTTCGTTTCCTCTCCACCTATTCCCAACTCTACAACACAATAAACAGTCAATTATCAATGAACCTCGTTACACGCGTGTTGTCAGCGTAAAAAACTGCGGTAAAAAGTCCCCTAACTTTTTAAACACAGTGATTATTAGCTGACTTTGAAAAAGGGGAGTTTTTTCCTTAACTATGGAACAACGGATGCATTATGTGACATTAAAACGTGCCACTTTTTATTGCACAACAAGACAAAACAAGCCATTGCGAGTAAGCGTGGCATGGGAAAGTAGGTTTTATTGGTGGTTTCGACCTTTTTTATCGAGTCAAACATTATTAACAGTATGGCGCAGATAGTAGCGGTCCTATTTTGTGTGTCAAAGGACCGGGACTCGATCCCCACCCAGGGCAAATAATTATATGAAGATATTTGTGTTTGTTCTGTGTCTGGGTGTTAAATGTATGTATTTAAGTATTATACTTGTAATTTAAGCGACTTATTTCGAAGTCAGGTCAATGTATGAGATGTTGTGTGAATTTATTTATTTGTTATTTATATAGACTCGATCAAATTCTTTATTTAAATTGACGTTTTAAAAATATAATCTATATCTATAAGCGTTTTAAAAAGTATAATATAACAATAAAAATACTGTCACCTCTAGAAGGATCTAACTTCAAAGGTTCAAATCGTGGTCCACCAGTTGTCTCGTAGAGATCCCATAACCGCCTGGGCAAGGTATTCAGATCTCCCAACAATTGTCTTACAACCACGCAGTTCGAGTAACTTAAGACCAAAACATTATAATTAATATATACTTTAAAACAGTAATCTGTGACTTGAAAACTTATCAGATTATATCTTACTAACTTTCTATCTGTAACTTTGTCCGCTAGGTTCATATTTCATCCCTGAGTATCTCTTATAATCACGGAAAAATAAAAGACAGATCCCAGTATATTTTTGGAATGAAGTAGCCTATGTGTTACTACAGACTATGTTTTAATAAATCTATTCCGATCTGTTTAGTCATTCCGGCGTGAAACAGTAACAAAAACCCTTACACTTGTATTTAAATATAATTAGTAAGTAAGTATTATCTTCGGCGGCTGCGGTTATAAATGAAAACATTAATAAACATTAAGGTTATGATCAGTATTGTGTAGTTATATCAGATATTATGTAACTATCCATTACGCGCCGCTTTCTATCATCACCATACAAGCTGTAGGAAGCCAACTGCTGGATGTAGGCCTCACCGAGAAAGGAGGTTTTTCGCCTATAATTGCCGCACTGGGCAAGCGTGTTGGCAATCGCAGAGCGCACTCGCGCGACGGAAACGCTGCTACCTATCCCCGCCCTGTGCATTTGAGCTGCACTGTTTCAGGTGGATATATCGCCTTAGTCGCCTCTTACGACACCTGGTGCAGTGGGAGGTACTATTCCGCTCTGCCGGTGCCTCACGGCAACCGTTTTGTATACGCGTATCTTAATTTATTTAACGTGGTTATCAGTATTGACGTAGTCGTCAGCCTATGACGTATCCACTCTATGTTGATTCAGCTTGGTGAACGCACCAGCTATTTTTTATTATTGTGAAAAGTTGTACGATGTTAATACTGGCTTTTTAGTATTTCTTCTTTTATGCATGATTTAATTTAAGTACCTACTGATCACGTATTTATAATTTATAGTATAAACGATTACAACAGAGAATAACTAGAGATGATTTTTAAACGCTTTATATTAGCTTCAGTTTTATATATGTAGGTATGTAACCGACTCATTGGAAGTAAATTTCGGTCCACTTTAGACGGACAGATTTAATTAAAACTTTGTATACACATCAAGAATACAATATTTCAATAAGATTATCTCATTATCCTAATCAGGATCCTCAGGATGAAAGAAATTCCTTTGTGTAAATCCAAGTGACACCACGCAGCCTGCGCATGCGTTTCGTTTACCAGCTTAATTAGGTACTTAACTAATTATATCATAAATATTATTTAACAATAAATCAATCTAAAAAGTGAAAAATAAAATATATTTAAAAAAAAATTAATACACTCTTTTAAAATAGACAGAAGCGTGGGGTACGTTGTGCCATATTTTTCGTACCAGAACGTGAATTTTTTAGAATACTACTAGTATTTTTTGTTTATAATTTTTTCACTTTGTTATAAAAAAATACTTTTTAGTTTGATGTATTTTATAAGCGTGTTTTTTAACTATTTTTTTAATTAGACTGAGTCGACAAACAAGTATACAGCCCGCGGCAGTAAGTGTCACCGGAGCCGATAGACACTCGTATTATCACAAATATATCATTAGCACCTTGCTAATCTAGTGAATTATGTCACTTGACCCGACAATTTTACTGCCTCATTCACCCTTCAAACCGTAACACAGCAAAGCTTGCAAATATTTGTATTACAAATTAAAAAAAAACATCATATATTCGAAAAAACGTAAAATATCAAACCTCAAACACCGCAATACCATAGACAAATCATCACCTGACACGAGCGTGCATTTCACTTTTTTTATGAAAAAAATAAAAAGGCATGTTGCCACACCACACCACGGTAATAAAAGAGGGGAGTTTTTAAAAAGGTAATAAAAAAGTAATTAGTTTTTTGGCGGTCGCGTGCACGGGTCCCGGGTCGGGCAAATGTCAAGCGAGTTGATTCGAGCGTACTTCCTTCTTTGTTTGGTACCCTCCTTTCGTGCGTTTCGAGCGGTCTTGATAAAAAAAGATTTTTATTCGTATGCAGTTACATTATTTGGCTGAAGGCCAACTTCGTAAAAGCTATTAAATATTGATATTAGGCGGTTATTACTTGTGCGTTGGTTTATGACTGTTGGACAGGAGCTAATTGAGGTGTGCTTTTGTGTGCTATTTCTGAATCATCTGTTCCTCAAATGTCTCAAAGCATAGGCAATTATTGTACAGTTGTTTCTCTAAAAAGCATTGTTAAGTATTTTACTGTTGCTTTGAAATACATAATAAATTGCTTTTTTTGTATTTTTTCTTGTCATCGGTGCAACTACTGTTATGTGATATTACTGTAGGCTTACCTATATTTGTAAGTTGTTATTAAATACTGCATAACAGCTGTACCCCGACGGACTAATTAGGTCGCGCAGGACATTTCCACCGTTGTCATTTCACATTGATTAGTCATTGTTTTACGTTATTTCAGCAAATATTTGAACACGCTGTGTCTTTTTTAATCGATCCGAAGTAGGTCGTTTGATGAGACATGTGTTAAGTGTTCGCACGTTTTCTTATTTGTAATCTATTAAATGAATAATCCGACTGATATATAAAAAAATAAATAAATCCAGACAACATCTCATATATTGACTTGACACCGAGATAAGTCGCTTAAAGCACTTGTATTACGGACATCAGACAACGGATGAATCACAAATATAATACTGAAATACATAAAAAATAACTCAGACGCAGAACAAACAGAAATATCATGATATAAATATTTGTCCTGGGTGGAGATCTAACCCACGACCTCTGATGAATAAGACGGGATCATTACCATCTGTACCATCGGGCACGTTGTTATTGATTGTAATGAGGTAATCTAACAGGAACAATGGTTTGTTGAACGGACATAAATATTAATAACAAATATGTAAATTAACACTTAAAATATACAGACGTGTTAACCTACTCAATAACCACAATATATAATATATTTATATAACTTGTCATACATTGTCCTGATTCCGCTTACAACATTTGTGTTCTACGATCCTACTTGTACGCCTAGATATGATAGGATCAACATCTTCGCTATCAGGCCATACCATACCAGCATGATGATTTTATTATATTAGTGAAAAAGAGATAGACATATGCTATCGCGGACATTTTTGTAGACATTTTTAAGGTGTACAATACTGTAGTATCTATATTATTTTGACCAATCTCGTCGGGCTCAGCTAGCCGATGCAATGTAACAGCAAAATAGTTAATTAAATAAAATTATTAACGACAGTAGAAAACTCAGAAATTATCAGTGTTTTTCTACTATATTATGCATGTATAAATCACTAACTATTAAAAAACGGATTAAAATCCGTTGCGTTGTTCTAAAGATCTAAGCATAGGTCATAGATCTAGGTGCAAAGGTGCAGACAGAGGGAAGTCACTCTGTCTTAGACTATGTAGTGATGTCTTTTTGTACGTGGCTGTCAGTTTGTTGTGTCTGATTTTGATGTGACGCAATGACTGCTAGACTTAAAGTTCTTAATTTAAAAAATATCACCGTCATATGGCAACCATATAACACCATCGCCATCACTAGTGTATGCCAACCCATCCCCATCACCAATGTATGTGTACCCATGGCCGTAACCAGTGTATGCCAACCCAACGCCATCACCAGAAACATTAGTTAACTCAATACCATCGCCATCAGTGCAAATGCCTTTAACACCACACCAAGTCCATAATTTAAATTATCCCTAGAAACAAAACAAAAATTATAATGTGCAACAATACTTATGTTTATTCACATATGTATAAACTTTTTATTAAAACTAAAAGATTAAACTTTTAAAAATTTCTATTATAATTAATATTAAGTTCTTAATAAATATTTCTTACTTAAATTTAATCTGTGAGAACTTGTATTATTGCATCACAGGTTTCCACAATAATGATATTAAGAACCTGCGGGGAGATGGCACTGCTAAATTTCAAATTCTCAAAAGTATTCCCAGTGGCTAAATAACGCAAAGTTATATATTTATTATTCTTCGAACTTTGCAATGTCCATTCTCATGTAGTTTTTAAGATGGTTTTTTTTTCATTTAAGGCTAAGTCGTTAAAAACCTTTCGTGAGTGTAAATTGGCCTTCTTTTCAACCAAATACTTTTTTTTCTATTCAAAAAAATTACCAGCGCGGCTGCTGCTAAAACTTCGTCGTCAGACATGTCGCTCGCACGAGAATATTGTTCGGACTGGTTTGTCAACTTTATTGGGAGAATTTATTGAACGTTTGGAATCAAACGGGTATATATATATATATATATATATTATTACACAATTAAAGTATTGTACAATATTACTGTAGGAGTTGCATTTTAAATATAACTTCAACAGGTAGCCACTGAACAAGTAACTAACAGCTTAGCTTTAATTTTTTTTTATCAAAAATTTGTTTTGTCTCCATTTAAATTTTATATTTTGGTCACTTTAAGTTCATCAATAGCAGAACTTCACCTTGTTTTTGTTAGACTAGGTATTAGTATCGTAATGTTATGTGTTCATTATATTATATTATGAAAATGGAGAAAATTGAGTATCGAGCTGTTATTAAATATTTGTTTTTGAAAGGCAATACGCCTACGCAAACTAAACATGAATTTGGCTCTGTCTATGGGGACTCTGCACTTTACCGCATTCATTTACCTCATCGAAATTTTGGACAGCTGAGTTTAAACGTGGCCGTGAGAGCCGTAAGGGAGACGATGATCGTTCGGGACGCTCAGAAATTTCAATTTCTGACGATAACATTGCTAAAGTTCACAAAATGGTGTTAGAAAACCGCCGAATCAATGTGAGAGATGTTCAAAGAACGTGTTTGTCAGATATGAAACGAAGAGTTACACATAAAGCTGTCCGCGTGTTGGGTGGCGCGTTTGCTTACGTTACACCAAGAACGTGTTCGAATTATATTTTAAACGCTTTGTTGGCGCTTTTTAGGCGCATTTAATCCGTATTATACTGTAGATGAAACTTGGATACACCATTATACGCTCGAAACAAAACTACAGTCAAAACAGTGGACTGCAAAGGGGGAACCAGTTCCAGAAAAAGCAAAAACTGTTTGAATGGAAAAAAACAAAAAAACTGCAGGGAAAAGTATGGCGACTGATATTTGGGATAGTCATGGAGTTATTTTGATCGATTATCTTCAAAAAGTAAAACCCATTACAGAAGCATACTACGCGTTGAAGGCAGAAATTTGTAGAAAGAGAAAATCCTGTTTCGCCAAGACAACGCGCCTTCTTACACCTCAGCGGTAGCTTTGGCAAAAATCCACGAGTTACGGTTTGAACTGCTTGACCATTCGCTTTACTGATCAGATCTGGCCCCAAGCGACATCTTTTTGTTACCTCATCTAAAAACAGCGCTCGGAGGACAAGGATTTTACACAAACAATTATTTTGCACAGAAAAACGCCAAGTACTATTTAAATTGGTTACGGTGATAGGAGCATCGCTTGGAGAAGTGTGTAGAGTTGAAAGGAGACTTAAGTGGAAAAAATAAATGAAAAAATTTGAAAATAAACTAAAAACATTAAAATTGGTTTGGTAGTTTAAAACTTCAGACCGGAACACATCAATGCGAACAAAGAATGCGAAAAAGTGGTAGATATAGGAGAATGATGGCCCAATGCAAACATAATTTTGTCTCAGAAAGGTGAAGTCAGTGATAAATTGTTGTTCTCGTTACGATGCCCTACGATCCTAACTAAACAATACGCTAAAATTAGTACAATTGACTGTGCTAAAAAAGGATTTTCTTGCAAAAAATACAAAAGCCCAAATGCAACTCTTTACAAACGCCCCTGCACGGCACCGTTATACAGCAAATATCTAGAACAGCCTTATTGTTTATTTTGTATGTTTTTTATTGCTCGGTGTCACTCTTTTCTCGTTACTTTTAAGTGATATATTTGCATATTCGGGCCGAGATATTTGCATGTTCCTAGCACTATGGACGTGTTGTCTATGGTACCGCGGGACAAAGTTAAGTAATAAAATGGAAATCTAAGAGAGGTATGTTTTACAAACTCACTTGGTGCTAAACATTGTTGTTCCACCATTGGCGTCTGACGGTAACAATTAGCATTTGAATGTAGAACGTTCGTTCGAAATTCGAAGCCGCTATTTTTATTGTTTTTCTGTTTTTGACGGCTGTAAAGTAACAATGGTAAAAAATAAATACTATTTACACGGGTCTGTTGTAACTAATCACTGTTTTAATGTTTATCGTAAAAAACATAGTTATATGGTAAAATATAACTTCCAAGTATAAAAGGTAATAATAAAAAAATTCCACAACATCTCATACATTGACCTGATTCTGTGAGAAGTCGCTTAAGGTGCCCCATACACCTACAATAATATTGTACAATCCTTTAATTGTGCAATAATATTGAATAACCCCTTTGGTTCCAGACGTTCAATAAATTCTCTTAATAAAATTGACAAACCAGTCTGAACAATATTTTCGCGCGAGCAACATGTCTGACTGGTGATTGGTGGTGATTTTTTTAAATAGAAAACAAAACGCATATAGGTTAAAGAATGGTTGAAAAGAAGGCCAATTTACACTCACCAAAAATATAGATTGATAAAAATAATAGACTGAAGATATAAAAAAATAATACCGTGACTGACCGATCGCGATCGCTCCGAAAATTAAAATGAACAATATTGCGCAATGTTTAGCCAACACAGAGCGAGAAAAAATATTGCCCAATAAAAATTAAGCTCGCTCAATCTTTTGTTCAATCATTGTGCAATGTTTTAATACTAACCCTCAACGTTCAATAATATTGTGCATGCAGACATATTGTGCAATATTATTGTAGGTGTATAGGGCGCCTAAAGCACTTGTGTTACGGTCGTCAAGCAACACAGGAGTCACAAAATACTACTTAAATACTTATATACATACACACAGACAGAACAAAAATTAATTCATTTCTTTTATTAATTCATATTTTTTTTTCTAAAACGGTTCTTTCTTTTATTGATTTAATTGCTTAATTTTTTTAAAGCATTTAAAGAAATAAAAATATACAAAGGAGTATTAACTCTCATCTCAATAATAAGATTATCAAACTAATTAAAATGTGATTTTAATAATTAAAAAAAGTATAAGCATGTTAACAAATTATTAATGTAATAAATATGTAAGTAAAACACATATAAATATTTTATTCCATAAACCCTTTATACCACGTAGTCGAAACGATGAAGGTTAGTAATAAGCGTTGTAAAATAAGGTGAGTACCTAATCTAGGGTTAAACGCGTTTTCCAAAGAGGTATTAAACAGTTTCGGAGATATGACGTCTCCCCGTCTAACACCCATTTTGAGAGGATAGCCTTCGAACCCTGCTTCAATAGACAGACCGACATAATGGTTTGTCATATCACTTTGATGTACCGATACTCAATATGGCACCGCCGAAGAGATTCAAGAACAGCCCACGTCTCAACCGATTTAAAGGTTTTCTCATAGTCCACAAACCTGTTGTACTCTACTGTTTTCTGTATAACTTGCCGCAGCGCACATATGTGGTCTATGGTCCTGTGGTATTTTAGGAAACCGGTTTATTCGGAACCCTAGAAAACAACGTATAAACATGGCTCAGGAGCGAGATGGCGCGGTAATTCTTTAAGTGTTGTCACCTTCCTTCCAGAACAGCACCGCCACGCTCTTGTTCCACACTACTGGCATTATGACCTCGAGGACGACGGTATAAAAGAGCTTCTGAAGGACTATAAATACCGGTGTTTCACCCGCCGTCAAAAGCTCAAATGTGATTTCGTCATCACCCGTTGTCTTGTTGTTCTAAAGCTGATTCAGGGCTAAGCTTATCTCGCTCAGGCTGATGTCCGGGAGATCCTGGGAGTAGCGTCGGATTAACTCGGCTCTTGGGTCTTTTGCCGAACTGCTATAATAGGCTTAAAAACAGAAGCGTATATTTCTTATTAGAACCTCTCGATCTCCTCGAGTACCTCGGCCGTGGTAGACGCTAAACCATATTCTCTCGTGAGCTTAGTCATCAAATTTGTCTAATAGACATATTTCTTGCGAACACTTTGGTGGCCTTATACTGCTTAATCGTCTCTTTCATATTTTCAGTATTAAAGAGTATTTAATATCGAGTTGTTTACCTAAAACAAATCATGTTGAGAATTTCAAATACACTATTAAGTATTATATTACAATATCACAGAAATTTATCAATGCATCAGTCAAGTAACTCGATGACTGACAAAATATTTTGCTTAATAATAAATTCATACAATATTATCATATAATTATTCATCGTACAAATATTGCAACGTTTGTGGAGATCGAACCCACAACCGTAGGCGCACAAAGTAGGATAACCACCAACTGCTCCATTGGGCCAGTCTATGTTTTACGCTAGTATCATGTCCGTTTTGGTATTAATTATTTGTACCTATCACAACTATTTAACAACTTGGAACAAATTATATAACGTGTATTGATTATTGCTTGACCCAAATCGCGCGTCGATCCACAAATATATCTACACAAGTCTGTTATGTATTATTGATACATTTTTGTTAACAAAATGCGATCACGTAAACGAACGAACGCTACAAAAGACATGTTTCAGATTTATAAAAGGATTAAACTGCATATTTTGCAATCCATTTCAAAATTCAATACTACCTACTGAGAAGCGGGAATGGATGACAATGATTTTTTTTTCTAAAGATGGATCTAGTTATTGATGGTAAGATTTTTTAAATATACAATGTTACATTCAGAAAGTGCATGTGACTGTGAAGGGACAGTTCGCGCAGGTACCTACAGCCTGTTTTTGCATTTCCTCTCCTATCTTTTTACAATAAAAACTTTCTTTTAAATAAATAATCCTGACATCTCTTGACAGGGATTCATCTTAAAATAATAATTGCAGACCATTCCGATCGCGGGCATCCTTTTTTAAATTCCATCGAGCTGGCTGTATGCGGCGGTTAACTTTATAGGTATCTATGATTGTTGTATGGTTTCATCATAGCAGTTAAAAGTGTGTGCAAAAAAATTTAATCGGTTCCAGAGATGTTTATTTTTTTAAGTAGGAACTGTAAAAGGTCATAAAATTTTCCTATAATTTCAAGTCGCTTCATATTTGTTTTGTGTTTGCTAAACTAAGTAGAACTATATTTCTTATATATTATACGTGTATTACTCAATAAATATGTTTATTTTAAAATTAAATATAATAATAATATTATTATAAAACGATTTATTTTGACAAAAAATGATATTCATATTTTTAATTTATTAATTACATAATTCACACAACATCTTATACATTGACCTGACTCCAAGCTAAGTCGTTTATAGCAATAGGCGGCCTTATCGCATAGAGCGATCTCTTCCAGGCAACTGTCATTTTGGACAGAAAAGAAATACAACAATAATAAGGAAGTTTGAGGTGTATAATAAATTAAACTAATGTGTAAACAATCAATAAAGGAAAACATCCAATAAACACACACACACACACTCACACTCACACTCACACTCACACACACACACTCACTCGTTCGAACGAGCTCGTTACGATATTTAGATACATGATCATATTTATATATTACTTAGATACATATATTCAACACCCAGACACAGAACTAACACAAATATCATCATATAAAATTTGTCCTGGGTGGGACTGAACCCACGACCTTTGGCGCACAAGGTAGGAACACTACCATCGGGCCCGTCATTTATTTATTTTATAACAGAGAAATATTACACTCAGACTATTATGTGCAACTGTAGTTATTTCGAACATCAAAACTCACATGAGTCAAAAGAAAGGTACAAATGATAATTTCATTAATTTATTCACCGCATACAAGCCTCATTTCTTGGATGACGTAAATAAAAAGAGATATAAACATCTCTACGTGTAACCATAGATAACATGGAGGAGAGGGTGTGAAGACGGAGGGTTCTGTGGGCGAGCAATAAATTCTGGACTGTCTGATTTGAATTTCGAATCAGTGCATTTATTACTGGCCAAGGTGGTGGGCGCCAAAAAAGTAGGCACGATTTCAGGCATTGCGTCTGGTGATTACACAGTTGTTTATGTTTCTTATAGGTATAAAGTGATTATTTTTGGTTGGTCACGTGGCGTAACATGTTTCCAGGTGTGCTACGTATTGTTACTATATTAGGGCTATATCTATATATCAGTTTAGGTAATGAACAAACTTTGAGGATATGTTTTTTTCCTCAAACTTATCATATACTACTTGTCTGTGCGAGTTGTGACGAAAGGTTAGAAGTCTGTAGTTATCCACTTTGAGATTCATCATACCAGCCATTGGAAAACCACAGCTAGAAATAGGCCTCATCTCGCAGAACGCAGCTTTCGCGTTGGGATGCTGCTGCGCATTTGAGCTGCACTGTTTCGGATACTGCATATGTCGGTTCTGATACCTTAGTCGCCTCTTACGACACCTGGTGCAGTGGGAGATACTATTCTACTCTGCCGGTACCTCATGGCAATCTAATTTGAGGTTGATAAGAAATAAAGAACTCTAGTAATAGTTTCTTTATGGTTTGGATCATTCGGGTACTCCAAACTCCAAACTTGCTTATGAACATATTGCCTTCAAATTAATGTTTTGTTTTACACAAACAAATGTTTCTAAAAACTTTTGTAACACAACTCAACAAACTTAATGGAGAGATAAACAAACCTCAGGTTTTATGGGTGAAGTGAAAAAATATATTCTTATAATATCTTTGTTAAACAGTTGAATGCTTGAGCACAAATCTCTGATCTCGGTGGCCAGGTTTGATTCGGAGGTGTCGATTGGAAGCGAGATTGCTTTGACAAGGTTCACCTTTTGTTGCACGTATTTTAATCTCATGCGGCTCAGTTAAATCGCATTTTAGAATCTTCAGCACTCGACATTGTCGACCGCCGTGAGTCCATTTTGTGTTTTACACTAATTGTCCAGCGACATCTTTATTGATGAATTTTGAGCGCTCTTTAAAACTAGTATATGATATATATATATATCATTTCATCAATACTATTAAATCTATATTATTAATGCAAAAGTATGTGTGTTTATTAGACTTTTATTAAAATTTTAATGTCATGACATTTTTGTTTCAAGGATGCGGACGTCGTTTGACCTTTATCTACATAGGAAAAATCGCTTGCATTTCATGATCATACCTATATTAATATTACTTATCGATTTATGTACTATACGTTGGGAACGTTTTGGAAATTTGTTCTTATTTTAAATGAACAAAAACTCTGAAAAAAAATCGAAAACGTGTAGGTAACACATGTCCCCTAGAAATAATAGAGTGGCGTATGACACGACGGCGGATTAAGCAAGTGTCGCCCTCTTCCGAGAAGAAATCGATTTTAGTTTGAATATTGGTGCCGCTTGTTTTAAGGATTAGGAAAAGTTTTAGTGTTTTTTGCTTAATAAAAAATACGCAGACAGTGTTTTGTCTATAACGGTTGGTACATTGTAAGCGGTATATCTTTTGGGATTACTTTAAATACGAAAAAGGTATAATGAAAAATAACGGTATTTAATTCCATATCTGGCTTTCGTTTTATTCAGAAAAATTATAAATAAAGAATTTAAATCTTTTAAATGCTTCTTTGAAAAAAATAAAGGGACCGTCCACAAAGAACATATGTTATACTTCGGACCTCTTCAATCATAGTATCACTTAGCATACAAAAAATTGGAGCTATGAGTGGTCAAACAACAGCTGGATTCTTGAAAAAAGTAAATTTGCGGCAAGGAGCGTGCCGCCCATACCGCCTCTTTGCGTTTTTACTTTGCTATTAACCTTTTTAATTTTGGAATGGCCAGGCAAAGACATACGGGCAGCCATACATGTTCAGTCGAGCATGTGGATTGGCAAACTGAAAGCAAAAAAAATTGGATCATTAGGCATTTTGCTGCGAGGTACCGGCAGAGTAGAATAGTACGTCCCACAGCACTAGGTGTTGTAAGAGGCGACCAAGGCCGAACCAGAACCGAGAGATAGCGGCATATCTATCTGAAAAGGTGCAACTCAAAAGCACAAAGCGGGAATGGGCAGCAGCATTCCCGCCGCGAAAGCTACGCTCTACGATTGCCAACACGTTTGCAATAATGGACAGAAAAACTTGGATAGGCCTATGTCCAGCAGTGGACTTCCAATGGTATGATGTTGATTATGATGAAGCCCCTTAAAATATGTAACAAAATTATTTACTTAATGTTTTTGAGTTGTTCTAAAATCCTAACATCGACAAAAACATTCCAACTGCGCAAAAGACTCGTAACATTGTTACAATATAGCATCTTGTGCAGTTTTAATTGATATTTGTCACGAAAATTTTAGTAATTCTGTTTGTGATGATGAGGTGAAATTCCACAACACGCAGAAGGCGTATTTTATAATTTTTCACTGACATGAAATAAAAGTCGATTTCAACGTCCGAGAATTATTGATGACCACGGAACGGAACCTTTTATTAAAAAGTGATTAATACATGAGTGGCCATTATTTTTTTTTTAAGTTTTTAACATTTTCGCGGTAGGAGTGTGTGAAGAATCGCAAATTACCGCGCAATTGTGTAAAAATATATCGTTAAAAATGTTAGCGCCGCCCTTTGATAAATGAATGTTGGGTTGAGCGCCGTGAAATTTTAATATTAGATACCTACCTTTCCATACTTTGAATACCGCAAAGATATTTAATATTACAAAGTACCAATGTTCATAGTTTATTAGCAATATTCGTCAATTCTAATTAAAGATATATTCATTATATATGTTATATTCATTTTGACGGGCCCGATGGCGATCCTACCTTGTCGTGGGTTCGATTCCCATCCAGGGCAAATATTTATATGATGATATTAGTGTTTGGGTGTTATATATACGTATTTAAGTAGTATATTTGTGGTTACTCTGTTGACCAATGTCTGTAATCCGATGTGTGTTGCCAACCCTGTCAACTAAAGATACAATTACATTTATCCAGTAATATCACTGCCTCTCACACCCTTTGAACCGGAACACAGCTATGCGAACATTGCCTTTTGGCGGTAGAAATAGGTGAGAGTGAGATACCAATGCAGACGACTTTCATAAGAGGTCTACCTCATATAAATAAAATGCGGTGGATTTCGAATCTAACCTTAAAAAAACCAAGTGTCTCTAATTCCAGCTAAACACGGCCATGTGCAAATTAAAGAAAAAAAAAGGAATAAATTAATCTTCCTCTTTTGAATCTTTTGAATTCAAGTAGATACTTTTTAAAAGCTAACGCACAAGTGACCATGGATTTAAGCGTATGCAGCCATTGATACTGGTGCAAAAATGCGTGTTTTATTCAGGTTTTTACTTATTTTTTTGTATGCAGGGTGTATTTGCACCTGCATGGCACGAACTTAACAAAAAAGTTGCGTATTGAATGTGGTACCGATTCGGGTCTCTTTGTAAAGCGTATTTGTGTGTGGGAATCTGTAGAGTCGTATTAAGAATATAATTATTTAAGCTAATACATTGGCGAATTAGTGTTAATATTAACTTTTAGCGAGGTTTATTATATAAATAGAGGCGTTAGAGAATATCGCATATATGTTATTATTATTTTAAAAATTCTTTAAATTTAAAAATATACGTATTTTGTATATTTTTTGTGACAAGCGTTTTCGAATAAACTTGAATATATTTTTAATTAGGCGTACGTTCGGTACGTTCCATGTAAAAAACGTATAATACCAAAAATTTAGAGCTAAGTTCGAAACAGTGGCTCCACACTACCTGTGAGCTCAACATTTCTTATAGAGTTAAACTGAATTCTTTTTAATAGATTTTTTGTATCCTTCCATGGCGTCGCATCCGTTGGATTTGGGTCAGGCGACGGGGCGACCGTCGCCTACTGGCACATTGACTCAAAGAATTCATAGCTAACAAATAAAAAAAATAATACACCTTCCATGGATCGGAATATGGTTGTATTAGTTGGAAGTGCGAAAAAGTGCATCAAGTGGGATAAACGCGCATTAACTATATATCTGTGGACCTCCACTGTTGGACACAGGCCTTCCCAAGAAAGTGGAAATGTAGCCCAACAGGGTACTTTCATTTATCAAAATTAAATTGTGAAAGTTTATTATACCACTATTTTATAAATATGCGTTATTTTTAATAATTTCTAAAATAAATTGATATTTTATTATCTGTATATCATGTGCTCGAAATCGCCGGACGCCATACTTATTTGTGAGGGACGGCAAATAAGTAGCAACAAATAAGTAACCTACAACAACAGAGAAAGTTTGAGCTCTATAATTCGAATTTGTGGTTTATTACACTTTTGCACATTTAATACGTTTTTTGCACATTCAATTATTTACAATAGAGGACGGATGCTGTCGAACGAACTGTCGTTTTGGCCAGTATTGTCGCGAATATTTATTGTTTGAATTTTAAACTGTTCTTCTTTGTATAAAGCGGTATTATTTCCAGAAAATATAAATACCAGTTGACTCTTAAACCGATACGAACATTTTAAAATAGTGGCAATCGCAGAGCAAAGCTTCGATACGAAGATGCGGCTGCATATTTTGTATTTGAGCTACACTGTTTCGGAAGGATATACCTACCGCCATCTGTCAGTTGTTATGATCCTGGTAAAAAGTGCGGTAATATTCTCTCTGACGGTACCCCCTAAAATAAAACTAATAACTCAAATCTAAACTAAAATGTAAATGAGTAAGGATTTTTTTTTGTTTGTTACGATTTAACTCCAAAACGTATCGACCGATTTGAAAATTATTTTACTATTGTAAAGTATACATCATCATCATCATTATAGCAGCCGTAAAACGTTAACTGCTGGACATAGGCCTGCCCAAGAAAGGGGGAATCTGCCCGTAATTACCGCCCTGGGCAAACGTGTTGGCAACCGCAAAGCGTAATTTTCCCAATGGGGATGCTGCTGCCCATCCCCGCCTTGTGAATTTGTGCTACACTGGTTTAGATGAATATATCATCATCTGTCGTATCTGGTACCTTACTCGCCTCTTACGACACCTGGTGCAGTGGGAGATACTATTCTACTCTGCCGGTACCCCACGGCATTTATTTATATTTAAACAAAAATAGGGAACACTACCTAAAACGGAATATTATGATGCAGGATTTTTACTTGCATAGAATATAAACTTTAAACGGTCAAGCTGATCTGTGTGAAATTTGTAATAACAAATAGATGTCAAACAAGCAGACGGTCGGCGGTATAAGGTCGGCGTATAGTAAGCGTACCTACAGATCGAAAGACAGCGATGCAAACACTGCTATTGGGCGGTGGAACTAGTGAGGTGTTTCTGTCTGAAGGGCTAGAGCAGCAGTGAATTTACTGGGTAATGTAGCATAATTTCCTCAAGTCACGAGGTTGGCAACGCGTTAGTGATATGACGTGACAGTGACGCTTACTATCACGCAGACTGTAATGCTTGTTTGTCGACCTGCTAAATGAAAAAATAATCATCAGTAAGAACATCTACTGTAGGACAAAATGCGGGTCGGTACCAGCGCGAGGCCGCGGTTTCAAACTTATCGTCTGTCCATTTTTTCTTGTCCACATCGCAGGGAAGTAAGCGGAGGTCATACATACACTTTAAACATATGTAACAGGAACATTGTATTTTTGTTACGTATTTATTTTAATATAAGAGACACATTACGGAATATGTGAATAATGAACAATAAATCGACAAAACGAGGCACGCGTTCGCCCAACGTAGTTGCAAATAAAAATGTGGGTATGATCATGAAAATAGGGATAGGAATAGGAATAAAGTCAGTCACTATAACTGGAGATCGTTTCTTAAAATAGGTCATGCGATCATTACAAGCGACATGTTAATATATCCAGCACAAGTGAAATCATTATATCCGACTAAGTAACTAAACATTTCGTTTGAAAACCAAACGTTACACATACTTCATACCGAGCGGCATACTTCATAAAATACTCGTATAGGCGAGGTCATAATAAACGGATTCTACTATATTAGATAGTTCTAACACACACACACAAATACACACGTAAGATTTAATTACATTTTGTATATTTTTGTTTTCTTCTTGTGCTATATGTATGTATTTAGGTATTAAATTTGTGATTCCTCTAATGTCTGATGTCCGTAACACAAGTGCTTTAAGCAACTTATAACGGATTCAGGTCAATGTATGAGATGTTGTGGGAATTTATCATTTACTAGCTGTGTCCGTGACTTCGTCCGCGTGGAATAGTTTTTTCGGGTACCATACCTCTTTACCTTAACTTATATAAACTTTGAATGTCATGTTTATTTATATCGAATGAATGGCCTGAAAAATAAGTTTCAAGTTTGTAGCTCTAAAAATAGCGATACTTCCATACAACTTTTCAACCCCCGAGAACCCTTATTTCGAATTAAAAAATAGACTGTCCTTTCTCAGGGTCTAAAGATTGTCTGTGCCAAATTTCATCAAATCGGTCGAGAGGTTTCAGCGGGAAAGCGTAACAGAGTTACTTTCACATTTATAATATTAGTAGGGATTAACATTTTCATATGCAAGACTGTTGTGAACGACACATCGTTAAGTAAATTTTAGAAAAAACCAACGACCCATTAAAAAAGTTTCAGAAAATGAATATGTTGTTAGGACAAGGTGAGCGTGTCGGCTTCTTTCCTTGTTTTTTGAACTCTTACAAAGTGTAATTGAATACATATGTAAAAAATTGACAGTCGAACGCCACTAGCATTCTCGGGACGACGCGCAGTGTCATGAATATTCATGCATGGTTTTTAACCGTAGCGGGCATAGAACAAGCTTATTGTTCTTTTAAAAAAATACATATTACTTAAACAACAATATGACGGCAACAAAAGAGAATGTATTTTTGGTCGTCAGCTCTCTGCTCGTTAGTTGGTCACAGTAGACTTACAGCTGTTACAGAGTTAAACTCAGTTTGGTACATTTAAAGTTACTTACATTTACTATTTACTGTCCAGCAGTGGACTTTCAATGGCTGGTGTGATGAGGATTATGATATCAACTAGCATATGTATATTAATCGGTTTGTTGACGGGCCCGATGGCGCAGATGGTAGCGATTAGGTCTAAGGTCGTGGGTTCAATCACCCGGGACACAAATATGACTCGTATTTATGTTTGTTCTGTGTCTAGGTGTTGAATGTATCGAAGTTTGATTTAATATATTATACTTACTTTTAAAATAGTCGTCATTAACTATGACTTAAAGACTATCTATCTAAAAAGAACTAAGTTATTATAGCGAGTACAAAAAAATTCGTTTACAATTTTCATATGGATCAAAGGTTTTCTAAAGATATATATACATACAGGAGAGGCAGTTGCATGAAGCTACGTATTGCGACTGCGTCCACGGCTGCCCAGCGCGGCAACTATGGGCAAAAAATTGCTCTTGTCTTGGGAAAGTCCAGCAGACGATGTTCGATGGCTGACATGATAATGACGATTATAATACAGAAGAATATATAAAGTGTAGATCACGTGTTATACATAATACATATGATATGCAAGGATTTCGCTGTGAGGTATCGGCAGAGATTCTCTATAGTTATATCCATCCGTTGTAGCTCAACTGTACAGGGCGGGGGTAGGCAGCAGCTTCTCCGTAGCGAAAGCCGCGCTCTGCGGCTGCTAACATGCTTACCCAGCGTGGGAATTATGGGCCAAAATTCTCCCTTCCAGTTGACTTCCAATGGCTAAAATGATGATGATAAAGCAAGGACAATTAAAATAACTATTTGGAAACATTACTCTGCAATATTGTTGAAAGTTGAAAGGGTCCTGCTTAATGACTATATGCGGATTATTTAACCTGATTGCGTAGTGCTGTGGAATAAAAAAGTTAAGATAACGGGTTTTTGTCTTGTTCTGTCCTTGTACTATATGCTGGTTTTTAAGATATGACTAAGTCTACAAACAAGCGTGCGGTCCGCGTGATAGTAAACGTCACCACAGCCTAAAGACGCTCTAATCCTTACTAATATTATAAATGTGAAAGTAACTCTGTCTGTCTGTCTGTTATGCTTTCCCGCTTAAATCTCTCAACTGATTTTGATAAAATTGGCACAAACAATCGTTCGACCCTGAGAAAGGACATAGGCTATTTTTTATTCGAAAAAAGGGTTGTGAGGGGTCGAAAGGGGGGATGAAAAGTTGTATGGAAGTATCGCTATTTTTGGAGCTAGGAACTTGAAACCTATTTTTAAGCCATTAATTCGATATAAATAAACATGACATTCATAGTTTATATAAGTTAAGGCAAAGAGGTATGGTACCCAAAATAACTATTCCACGCGGACGAAGTCGCGGGCACTGCTAGTACAATATACGAGTATATACAAATATATCACTAGCGCGTTGCAAACCTTGTTGAATTTATGACACATTACCCAGTAATTTCACTGCCCTTTAAACCGGAATATAGTAATACGAACCTTTCAGTTTGCTGGTAAAAATAGGCGAGAGTGCGGTACCAATGTAGAAAACCTTTGTATGAGATCCTGTTGTAGGAAAATCGAAGTGTAAGAAGCAACGCTTCGAGGTCGCGAGCTCAAATAATCATGTCAAATATTACAAAGGTCGTCTTCATTTCACTCCAAACAACAGTATTCGCCAATATAAATACTGCACTAAATCTGTGTTCCGTTTTTAAGACAGTGAGATTACTCGGTAAATGAGACATTGTATTTTCAGTTCAATGGGTTGGCGATACGCTAGTGATATCTTTGTGATGACACTAACGTGTATAGGCTGCGGTCACGTTTACCATCACTATAAATAAATTAATAAATATATAAGCCATTTTTATGAAATTAATTTTTCTCATCAGAATTTAAAACCATTTTTTCTTTCACTGTGCCACCTCACCAAGCGTGTTGAATACCACAATACCACGAAACCTTTGTGCCACTGTTGGTTGTCACTGTTTTGAATAAAAAACGTTACAGTTTTCGCAATCCGTGCGTCACATTGTTTCATCGCCTTGGGCTGTCCTAGTTTAAGTAACGCGCATTGTCTGTCTGTTCGTTCACAGGTGTACCCAGCTTTTTGTTGGATATTTGGGATAATCAAGCATTGCATGTTATGAATAAAATAGTGCTGTGACTGATCCATAGACAAAGGAAAGTCTATATGTGTTATAGAACCTATTGAGGTACTTAACATTATTTTTTATAAATGTCCCGTTTAGCGCACTGGTTAGGTGCGTCGGCAGAGACGTAAAGATCGCTAGTTTGACTCTCCGAATGATATAAAAGTTGTTTGTGGCTTTGCTGCTGCAAAAGAAATTGAAAATTAAGTCATGCGGTATAGTTGTATATACGTAAATGAAAATTTTATTGCTTTTTTTATCACTTACTATAAAATCCTGTCCAAATCACCCAAACGAGATTAAACTCTACTAGCTAATCATAGGATCCGAAATAGACAGTTTTGTACAAGTTCAAAATGCGTTTAGGTACGTATAAAATAGGGAAATTATCTGATAGTAGTTGGAGTCGATGCATGGACCTTGCAAATAATTGCAATATTGCACACTCGAATACCGGCAGAGTAGAATAGTACCTCCTTCTGTACTAGGTGTTGTAAGAGGTGACTAGGGTACCAGAACCGACAGATGGCGGTATATCTATCCGAAGCAGTGCAGCCCAAATTGCACATGGCGGGGATGGACAGCAGCATCATCGTCGCGGACGCTGCGCTCTGCGATTGTCAACACGCTTGCCCAGCGCGGCAGTTGTGGGCAAAAATCCCATTTCTTGCCGAGGCCTATGCCTAGCAGTGGACTTCCAATGACTGGTATAATGATGATGATGCTCGAATTAAGAATGAGATCTAAAAAATAACTAAATTTATCGACAGTAGATTAGCAAGTTGAAGTGACATTAGACGTTATATACTGAGGTAGACCTCACACAAAACATACTAGACCTCATACAAAAGGTCGTCTGCATTGGTACCTCAATCTCACATATTCCTTGCACCAAATACCAATGTGAAGAATAGTTAATATTGCTGTGTACCGGTCTGAAGGGAGAAACAGGTTGTGAAACCACCGGGAGATGTGGCATAGTATCCTCAAGTCACAAAGTTAACGTTTGGCAACGCGTTAGTGATATCCTTGTGATATTGCGAGCGTCTATAGGCTGCAGTGACGTTTACTATGGAACGCGTGGTCACGCATGAATAAACGCAGCGTCGTACGTTGAAGTAAGCATCTGTCCATTTTTGATCTTAAAAAAATATTTTCCATCTTTATTTTATTAATTTGTTATGTTCTTCATTTGTGTTCATTTGTATAATTTATTATATGTTTGGTAAATTAGACAATTTTAAGTGACCATATTCAGATAGCTGACCCCAATTAGACGCCTGTTGTGCGTCTACTTTGTGTTAATAATAACACAAAGCACGCGTATGTTAGTACACCGATAAATGTGAATTAAACAGCGTTACGGAAATCAAACAACAGAGGAGTCGGAAATATAGTACTTAAATATATATTTAACATCCAGATGCTGAATAAATACAAATGTTTATCATTTAAATGTTTATCCTGGGTAGGGATCGAACCCACGACCCTTGGCGCACAAAAATTCAAGTAGGCCCATTACAAGCACTTTTAAGTCGTCAGCAAGTTAATAATAAAATAAATCGGTACCGGTACCTCAGTAGCCTCTTACGACCCCTGGTGAAGGGGAGGTACTATTCTGTACTGCCAGTACCCCATGGTAATCTAATATATAAAATTCTCGTGTCACAGTGTTACTTACCGTATTCCTCGGAAATGGATTGACCGATTTTTATGAAATTTTATTATGCACATTCTGTAGGTCTGAGAATCGGCTACTATCTATTGCTGAGTAAGTGTTATCCAATACTAACAGTTTTTAAAAAAAATTGAGCGCTATTATTATGTGGCATAGTTTTTTTATTATTCATGTAAAGAAAATTAAAGAAATATCTTTAATTTTTGAACGACATTGAATGACATTGACAACTGACAAGCGCTAAAGTCTGAGGTCAATGGTCAGTTGAGAGGTTATTATTGTATTAGATTATTGTGATTTAAGATAGATAAATAAGAATAATTGGTGGAAGAATAGACTTTAATTGTCGTTTCTTCGTTTTCAGGTAAAGTTATAATAATAGGGTAGTTAAATAAGTTATTTGTAAAATTATATAATAATATTTGTAAGAAATTAACGAAATAAATCTTCGTTTTCAGAAGCAACGCATAAGTTTATTTTAACCTAAAATAAAAGGATAATCGATATAATTTATTTTTTTATTATTAAATTTTCACCTTTCTATCAACAACCCCTATTTTTTAATAGCTATTCTATTTTTTTTAGCAATTTAATAATTTTATATCATGTATGTGGCAAGAACAACGTTTGCGGGAAAAGCTAGTAAAACATATAGTATTGTAACTTGTTCTAGAAAATGCAGTCATTAAAATTGTACGGGATCCATTTCATATTTGGCCGCGTCTATCTCGCGTTCCAAGGGTCGTGGATGAGAACTCCACCCAGGACAAATATGTTTGAGATGAATTGTGTTGGTTTCGTGACTGGGTTCTTTAAATAAAATAATATTTAAGTATAACATTTGTAATTCCTCTATTGTCTATCATCCGTAACACAAGTGTTTATAGCTACTTATAGAGTCAACATAGAAAGATTTATATTCTGCCTTTACTATAGAATTAAGCGCCAAATCCATCAATTAGACTTAGTTTAGTCGCTGAAAGGCACTGACATAGTAGAATAGTACCGCCCCATGTATCAGGTGTCGTAAGAGGCGACTGAGGTACCAATTCGATAGTGTAGCTCAAATGTAAGGATGGGGATGGGCATCATCCCCGCCGCAAAGGCTGCGCTCTGCGATTGCCAACTCGCTTTCCCCGCGCGGAGTTAGCGCGGGCCAAGCGTGTTAGCAATGCAGACAGAGTTCGAAATCGACACCTAGCAGAAGGAGGTACTATAAAATCTATAAATCAATTAGATTGTTCAGAGAAAAAGCAAACAAGCCGTATATCAGATTATATATCATATATTTATTATTATACATCCACCATACAATCTTTTTTCCAGCCCGAAATACATTTTCAAACTTAAATACATATATCAGAACTCGTTTGTTCTATACATGATCATATAGGACTCTCCAAGAAAGGAGGAATTTTGCCGACAACAGCCCTAGGCAGGTGTTTGTAATTGAAGAGCACAGCTTTCGCCCCATGCATTTGAGCTGCACTGTTGCGGATGTATATACCGGTTAACGGTACCATCTACCTGTTTAGGTAATTTAGTCACTTATTAGTTAATCTAGCAAATACACAATACAAATAATATCCATCGAGTGTGTTTTCAAAAGTGTGGTTTCAAGTGTTACATTCAAAATATTTCCTTTATATTTTCCTGTACTTTTAGATTATTTTTTTAAATAAATTAGACCCAAAACCAACGCAAATTAAATCAAAACCACACTCCCGATTACAGAAAAAAAGATTATACACTAGGCATGCAAATTAACACTACGGTCACAATGAGGATAAATAAATTATATTAATCTTTATGATAAATACAATCTTATTCGCTTAATTATATGTTACATTAATTACAGGCTAAGTCTAAAGCCGCTATTAAATTAATAGGTAACATCACCATTTTAAAACAATGTTCCTATAGTTTTAGGTAAATCTATGACAGGTGTCGCGTCATCGCCACCGTCACGCAAGGCCGGGAACTGGAAACTAGCAAGAAGATGGAAACAAGATAGTTCACGTGAACTTTGCTTCCGTTTCTCTTTTGTACTTACTCAAGATATCCAGTCTTGTTTATATATTGGTCACTAACGTTTATTTACAAATAAAACTAACATCTATGAAATAGAATTTAACACTATTTTATCAGTTTATCTGTATATTTTATAGTTTATATAGCAACAAAACCTAAACCACTATATGTACAACAATTTGATCTTGTGTTTGTAATAAAACTGTCAAAGCTTTACATTGCACAAGACAAACATGACTCTTTGGTCTTCATGTTTGGCACTAATTCGTGTCTCCACGACACATAACTGTATCCTTAATATTATTAATTATGATACATTCCATTAGTAAAATCTTATAAGCTTTCGAGACTAGGGTTGAAGGAGCTGACTGCAGCCGAGCTAAGCGTGCTGGGCGCGACCTAGGTGGATAAAAAACGCGACGCGGTCACTGCTGCGCTCTCCGCACTTATTGCACATGAAAGGATCGTTAAATCCGTGAAAGCCCATGTGTATCGTGTGCATGGTCAGGTCTCCGAACGTGATGTCACAGTATTGGCAGTGGTACGTGTTCGATGCCGTCGTGGGTGCAGCCCCCTCATCAGATTCTGAGTCCGACGCCCGCGTGACTTGCTTCTCGTCTTCATGCTGTAACCGCAATGCGGCCGGTTGCAGCTTGAATGCGGGTCCTTTCCTCCTGTTTTTGGTGCTGGTCGTCGGGGTAGCTGGAGCTGATGTTTCGGCAAAGGGCGGCGGAGAACCGCTCTCGCTCGGCTTAGCATTCGTCAGATCGAGAGCGTCATTGGACTGGCCGGGGGAGACAGGCCGCGCTGGGAAGGTGCTCGGCAGGCTTTCTGGTGACTTTGCTGGTGGTGAGGCGTTAGTATCACCATATGCCAAACGCTGGTGCAAGATGGATGGAGGTGGTGACGCGTTTAGCGGCTTCTCAGCATTTATGGCAGCAGGGCTCAGCGATGATGAAGATTCATAATTGTTGTTCGGTGGAAACAGGAACGAATGAGGTAGAAGTGGCGCCAGATAAGGCAGGTTGGGCAGGTTGGGTAAGGTAACTGGGAAATGATTTCCAAAGAGCGGGTGCGTCTGCGGCTGCGGGTGGTTGTTGTTCTTCATTGCCTGTTGTTCGAAAACTTTCGAGATTGGTTTTTGCTTCGGGCCGCGTCTCGTGCCGTAAACGTCGATGATTGGGAGCGGGTTAGGCGTGCCGTCCAAGTTCAATACCATCGCAGGATTGTGTTGGTATTTACGAAGATGAAGTTTTAAGGAGTGACAGTATTTGGTAGCGTAGTTGCAGTCTGCGCAGCGGTACTGATACACGCTTGAATGTGATTTCAGGTGAGAGTTCAGCATTGACTTGTTAACGCAGGAGTAGGAGCATTGGGTGCACTGGAACGGCTTCGATCCCAAATGGTTCCTCATGTGGTACTCCAAGTGATGTTTGTACTCGGTGACGAAGGGGCACTTTTTACAGCTAAGCATTTTCTCTGGTTTGATGTGCTCCCTGCTGTGCTCCCAGAAGCTGAGTTTCGTGACCGCAACGAATTCGCATTGCTTGCATTTAAATGTCTTTACTTTTCCGTGGGAGTTGACGGCGGGCACGCGCAGGCCGGGCTCTTCGTCGAAGTCATCTTCGAGACCGGAACCGTCATGGCCGTCGTCACCGTCGTGCTTTTGGGCGTCAAATCCAGAGTCTTGGAAGCGGTCTAATGATCGCTTATCGTGGTCAGGAGATGGTGAGTTCATTGGTGATTTAGTTGATGTGGCGTCGGCGCTTGCTAACGGCGTGGACACGTGAGCGGGTGGGGCTAGGTTCCGCGGCGAATACGATGTGTCGTACCCAGGCGACGGCACCCCACCCACGCTATTGCGTGGTTCATATTCGGGGAGCGTAAGCAATTTATAGGGCTCATTTTCACTGCGATAGGTTTCCAAGTGAGCCCCAAGGTTAGCCTTGGCTTTCATCGACATACTGTCGAAAAAAATCGAGGTCACCCCAGGGCTGGTTACGCTGCGCGGTGATTGTCCATTGGAGTCCTTGCTGGATGACGACGGTGAGTCGCTGTGGAAACCCTCGGAATAGAATCCGCTGGTCTTTTCTTTCGTAAAGCTCGGGTCGTCCATTGGTTCGGCTTTCTACAAAGAGAGATGTAATCATAATTTGGAGAGCTGGAGTGGGGTTTAAAGGGGAGTAGATTGATGAGAATGCTTACTACTAACGGCTGTTGGAGTAAAGGTCCCCAGGTCGGCGGGTGTGTGGAGTGGGGCGCGTGCAGCATGCTGGCGGAGGAAGCGCAGCTTAACATTTCTACGATAAAACAAACAATCCATAAAAACATTGTTATCGAGTTATTGCGCCATAAAGAAACGAATGATTGTCACAAATTAAAATTAGCCTGCCTTGCAAATAGGCGTAGGTAAAAAAATGCGGCCTGAAGCAGCACGTAGCGCGCCGTCGTCAAATAATAATGTAACCATTAGATAATTTTCCAAACGTTTCCCGAGACCTATTATGACAATTATGATGGTATATTTATTTTTGTTTCGCTCAAAATTGTGGCGATTATACGGTAGTATGGCATATTTTTTTACATTAGTAACATATATGTCGTGTGCATTTTTTATTGTGTATTTAATTATTCCAAGAAGGTCGAACAAAGGAAAATAGTAATACGTCCAGCATTATACAGTTGCGTATTGCAAGCGCGGATCCACCGTTGTGGGCACGTTGGGCATGCCCATAACCTTAATAGACTTGTGACGTCACACTTTCGGTCTATTGAGATCGATAGGCTGATGATAATTAACGATATGCCTTAATAATATTTAAAAATATTATAGCTAGCTCTCCTAAATATACACAAAGAACCTGGATATCGATGACATTATCAACGTTTTCGCAAAAAAGAAACGTAGGGGAAGGCCGGTCTTGATTTTGATGATGTCTTAATTCGGTAGCATATTTATGTAGGTTATTATTGTGTATTTAACAGAAAGTCATAATTATTACTTTTAGTATGAAATGTGTTAACCTCAAAACTTACCTCGTGGGGTATCTTACAAAGTGAATAGGGCAAAGTGGATATGGTATTCACTTTGCCCGCCATTTTTTATTGGTGACTTTTTATTTCTTTCAGATGGTGAATAAATATAAAAAAGACTAACGGAGGGACGTGGGATGAAAAGGCGATGCAAACGGCTATCAATTTGTGCAAAGCTGGAGGTTCAATAAAAAGCACGGCTGAAAAGTACGGTTTGGCTTATGCAACCTTGTATAGGCATGTAAAAACCGGCGTCAGTGCTTCAAAACGTGGTCGGTTCCGTCCTGTTTTCACTGAGGATCAGGAAAATGAGTTGGTGACATATCTCAAAGATATGGATTCTGTATTATTTGGCTTGACTCGAGATGAATTCAAAAATTTAGCGTTCGTCTACGCCAAGGGAAATCATTTAAACTACCCGAATAACTGGGACAAGTGCGAAAAGGCTGGAGATGATTGGCTGTCATCATTTTTGTCTCGGCACGATCAAAAATCCCTTAGAACTCCAGAGGCAACGTCGGTTGCAAGGGCAAAAGGATTTAACAGACATGAAGTTGGACGGTTTTATGAAAACCTTGAAGCTTTAACCGAAAAATATGATATTGATGCATCTAGATTATATAACATGGATGAAACTGGTATATCTACAACCACAAATAAGCCACCTAAAGTGCTTTCAACGAAAGGCAAGAAATAAGTGGGCCGGTGCAGAACGTGGTCAACTAACTACTGTCATAGGATGTTGTAATGCTGTTGGTTCATTTCTCCCACCATTCTTAATTTTTGCCAGAAAAAAGATGCAACCCGGACTACTTGATGGTGCGCCTCCCGGAACTCAAGGAACCTGTACTCCAAATTTTTTGTTGGATTGGATGCATTTTTTTGTGGAACATGTTCGACCTACACCTGAGAAAAAAGTACTTCTTTTATTGGATAACCACGAGAGCCACAAATATTACCCGCTGCAATTGCAGGCACGTCTAAGAAGCTTAATACGAAGACTGACAAAGACAGAAAAGCGCTATAAAGAGCAAAACAAAAAATATTAAGGAATTTAAGGATATTTTATGCTTTTTTGCGGTGAAATATATATAGAAGAAGACGGTAAACTAATTAAAAATTGGATTCAATGTGACATTTGTAAACAATGGTGTCACGAAGATTGTTCTGCTTTTGATGGCACTCAATATACCTGTGACAATTGCCGATCTAAATTTTCTAACAAGAAAAGCTTTTTTTTATAGTTTATCAAAGTTATTCTTATGTTTTCAGAGATTCAATATGGGTATTTACTTTGCCCAAGTACTATGTTCGCTTTACCCTGGGTACCGGGCAAAGCGAATACTTTTGTACTTTTTAAAATTTTAATTGTAGTTGATTATTGTTTAAATATTATTAGTTACTGATGTTGATATTTGTAAGAGCAATAAATAAAGACTGATTTGTGATAATAATTTTGTTTTTGTATTGTAAACCTTTTCTGCTATAACCTTAAATACCTTAAGGTATCCACATTGCCCGGCCTTCCCCTAAGCTTGCATTTGTAATTAAAGTATCTTAATAAAGTTGTTTAATGTAAAATGTACCTAGCATTAAATTTAATTTGACATTCTTAGAAAACTTAAAAAATAGTCTAGTGTCCCTATGTTAGATTACTGGCTACTAGATAAAAATAAAATATATAAGTTATTGATTGAAATAGGTTTAGATCGAAACTGACTAGTATGTATATAATTTGAAAAAATCGGGTCCGACTTCCTCCTAACTTTATAACCATTCCACACACATGATAGGCAATAGGCGATGCAATTTTGTCCAATAATAATACCGCACTGTAGATTAATTAAGAATACGACGCTTAAAATATTTACTGCAATTTTATTTAGGTGTACCTACTAGTTACCTAAATAAATTATATATTTCAGTAATACTATAATAGTAATGTAAATACAAAAAAATAAAAACAATTAATTTATTTTATCTACAGGTTTGTAAAAAAATTAAGTATATTTTTAAAATTTATTCATTTCAACTGTATATATTTAGTAAACGCCATTATTAAAAAAAAAACTACTTTTTGTTCCTATTAAATCAGGTTAAAATATTGTAGCAAATTCAATAAACTTTGTTTTTATTTTTTCACGCCCCTTATGCAAGAAATAATAAAATTAAACATATCAACGCTTACCTCCAGTAGCACCGGTAAAATGTCCAAACCACAACACTAATATTGCATCAAAATAAAGTCACTCTCAGTTCTTCTACTACTGCAAATATACGCGTTTGACCAAATTGTTTTTTGGCACACCACTTCGGTGCGCTCGCCGACCATCCGTGTTGCCACAACGGCACCTCACAATGAACTAACTGATTCTTCAAAAAATTCTGTCAATTTTTATGCCCCAAACATCGATAAATGTATTCAACATTTGAAGGCGACGAGTTTTCTGGTGCGACAGAGACGGCCGTAGCCTCGGATATGTTCATCCCTCTCGCGCCCCCACAGCCTATTTTTACTCGAGCCAATAGCCGCTCGCTACAGCGGGGTGGGGATCTTCTGATTATGTTATTGTTTATGCTACGTTAATAATAAAAAAATGGGGTAGTTGTTATTGTGATTAACCATAGGCGTTATGCGATCGGTTGTTATTAGACTATAAAATATTGTTATTCTGGGAAATGAGACCGTGGCGTTTATTTCTATCGTCTAATGCGGTATTTATGCCTTGCTTGCGTATTATATTAAGTGGATTATGTGGTTAGCTCAGCATCTGTTTTTTGCAAACATTCTATGAAAGAGTTGAATGTTCTACCTGTTTGAGAATGAGGTTTAATAATGGACGCGTTAGAGGTTTTATCTAAAGTCGTGTTCCTGTGCATGTAAGAAAAGAAAAAGATTGCACGACCGCTGAGTAGTAAAAAAAGAAAATGCTGCAGTAAAAAAGTGAAGTTGGAAGGGAGGTGCTACTCGCATGAAGGGGCGTCGGGCTTTTTATGTGAACGATCAACCAATCGGAGCGGAGCGATTAAAAAAGAAATGCATTTTTTTTTATTTTTCAGATAGCGCATCGACCAATAAAAGCAAATTGGAGATCCGATATTTCATACGTCATAATTGCTTTGCGCGTTTCGTTTATGCTCACAGAGATAACTTTTATGAGACGGTTAATGTTTTTTGATTGGTATTATTGTATACTAGCTGTGCCCTCGACTTCGTCCGCGTGAAATAGGTTTTTGGGTACCATACCTCTTTACCTTAACTTATATATATATATACTTTGAATGTCATGTTTATTTATATCAAATAAATGGTCTGAATAATAAGTTTCAAGTTTCTAGCTCTAAAAATAGCGATACTTCCATACAACTTTTCGTCCCCCCTTTCGACCCCTTACAACCCTTATTTCGAATTAAAAAATGTCTTTTCTCAGGGTCAAAAAATTGTCTGCTAAATTTCATCAAAATCGGTTGAGAGATTTAAGCGGGAAAGCGTAACAGACAGACAGACAGACAGTGTTACTTTCGCATTTATAATATTATGGTAGGGATAAGTAGGGATTTTTGTTGCTTTATACCAGAACCGACAGATGGCGGTATATCCATCTGAAACAGTGTAACTTGTAGGGTCAACTTGCTTGTTGTCATTCGGGATACTTATTTTTACTTTTTTCACTACCATTCGATATTTTACATGAGGTATATATACTACATACAAAAAAAGGTCGTCTGCATTGGTACCTCAAACTCGCCTATTTCTACCAAAGTCGCAAAGTTGGCAATGCGTTAGCGTCACATGTGCCATTAGAAGTCCACTGTAGGGCATAGAACTCCCCTAGAAAGGGAGAATATTGCCTGTAATTGCCGCGCTGGGCAAGCATGTCTGCAATCGCAGAGTGCGCTATGCCCATTTGACCTGCATTGTTTCAACGGGCCCGATGGCGCAGTTGGCAGTGACCTGATCTTATGCGCCAGCGGTCGTGGGTTGGATTCCCACCAAGGACAAATATTTATACAATAATATTTGTGTTTGTCCTTTGTCTGGGTGTTAAAAATGTGTATTTAAGTATTATATTTGTGACTGCTCTGTTGTCTGATGTCTGTAATATAAGTGCTTTAAACGACTTACCACGGAGTCAGGTTATTATTATTTTTAAAAACTTTTTTTGTGTAACTGTTAACTGGGTGGATATACCTCTATCAGTCGGTTCTTGTCATGTTGCTTGCCTCTTACAATACCCAGTACAGCGGGAGGTAGGCACTATTCTACTCCGGTACCCCACAATGACAACATTACACATGAAACTTAATATTTCATGTAAAAAGTAATCATGTCTGTCAATTAATTAAACGGAAAAAGTTTATTAATTTTTCATTGTATTTACAAATGTTTTATCTAAAATAAATATAAACACAACATTGGTAGAAATTTCATTAACGGGCCGTTTTACTAATAAAAACACTATTTATATCGTTCCTGAGAAAACTAATGGTTTTTGTCTTTTTTGTCTTAACGAGGATGTGACAATGCCTACTTAGATAATGAACAAAACTGTTATTTATGTATGTTAAGTGAGTGTTATAAATGCGAAAATATGTCTGTTTTTTTAGTACGCTCTCGTGTTGGTAACATCAACACGGCGAATTGATATAGTATGAAATACTGGCAGAGTAGTATAGTACCTCCGCCTGGCCAAGAGGCCATTAAGTTACCGATAGATAGCGGTTTATCCATTCCAAAGTAAAATCTATGTGTTAGATGACTTTTATGATCCCTTGGGTCATCGGGTCGTCTGTATTTTATATAAATATGCATAAAATCACTTTCTTATCGGAAATATTAATGTTATTCTAATTACTTATTTTATTTCTTTTGACTTTGACTTTTAAAAAACTGAGCAGCTCAAATGCACAGGGCGGGGATGGCGGGCAGCAGCCCTGTCAAAAAAGCTTCGGTTGCAAAACGGCTGTGGGCAGAACTCCTTACGGCTGATATGATGACTAAAAATATTAACGCAGACAAAGAAGTCAATATCAAACGTGCAATAAGAGATCTTTGTATAAATTGAATTCCCAAGTACTTTATTTCGTGTTTCATGTATCACTTCAAATAGGTCACCGATTAATGAATTCAATATTGACATCTCTATCAAAGACATTGTAATCTCAATTCACAGTGTAATTAATAGCTTTCTTTGTTTAGTGTTTTAATAACTACGTGACTATAGTCAGATTGTTCCAACTAAAAACGTGTGGTACCATCAGAGCTGAACAGCACCTCCCTCTGCACTAGGTGTCGTAAGAGGCGACTAAGGTACCAGAACCGACACATGGCGGTATACCCATCCGAAATAGTAGCTCAAGTGCACTGGGAAAGAAATGGTCTGCAGCATCCCTTTTGCGGAAGCTGCGCTCTAGGATTGCCACCACGCTTGCCACCCCGAGGCATTTATGGTAAAAAGTCCCCCTTTTTTCAGAAGACCTATGTCTTGCAGTGGGCTTTCAATGACTGTAAAGATGACTACGTATAATTAAGGTGGACTTGTTGATGTTGATTTCTTTTGTGTTATGCCAAACGGTTTTACCCGAGTGTTGTAAACCTTTCTTAGCTTTGCAGTCACTTTTACCCCCTTAAGGGATGATTATCGAAAAAATATTCTACGCTTGTTTTATGACTTTTAAAGAAGAACTTTTATACTGATTTATACTGTAATATTTATACTGATACATTTAAAAAACTTCAAAAACAGCAAAGTTTCGCGTGAGTTTTGAAAAATAGTTTTTCATTGCTCCCCTACGTTATAAGAGGAACCTTTACGCAACATTTCAAGATTGTAACCTTTACAGTTTATGACCTGCGTTGATGTCAGTCAATCAGTTAGATTCCCTTTTATCCTGTTCATATATTACGCGCCAAAGGTCGTGAGTTTATTCCCCGCCCAGGGCAAACATTTATATGATCAATATTTGTGTATGTTCTTGTTCTATGTCTAAGGGTTAAAATATGTAATAATTACTTGCTAGTGATTTTTAAATGCCCTGTTGTCTTGCATCCTTAACACAATTGCTTTAAGTAACTTATTACGGAGTCCTGCAATGTATAAAATGTTGTAAAAATTTATTATTATGAAATTGTTCGAAGTTTTGGTTATCTTGCGGTATATACATACCATTAGTTCCATGTTCCTAATTATTAATTATATAAACATGAGGTGGATAAAAAGTTGTCAGCATTGGTACCTCATTCTCACCTATTTCTACCGCCAAACAGCGGTATTAGTATTGCTGTATCCCGGTCAGATGGGTGAGAGAGGCAGTGAATTTACAGGGTAATGTGACATAATAACCTCAAGTCACAACGTTGGCAACGCGTTAGTGATATCCTTGTGATATTAAGAGCGTCTATAGGCTGCAGTGACGCTTACTATCACGCAAACTGCATGCTTATTTGTCGATGTGGTCAAATAAAAAAAGAAATAACTCCAATTAAGAACACATTCCTTCACATAATATCGGCACTGTGCCGGTCACAAAGTCTATTAATTAGACACAATTGCAAACTTACAGATTAAAAAATAACTATCAATAATTCAGACCCGTCTGTCATAATGGTTCTTAGTCATAAGTAGCGGCGAGAGCCGCGTCGCACGAGAATTTCAATCACTTACCAATATATTGCAGTTGAATTATCGGTACGGCGCCACTTTAATGTTTTTTAATATTATTAAGTGATTAACATCGAGTCCGTTAGGCTAGGTAATGGACTACACGGTCATCATTAATCTGTTCTTAAGTCCGCATCACACAACAATAGCCGCGCTATAATATATTTCTCAAGCTATATTTTTTAGTTTCGACTTACACAGATCATCCTACCCAAATATGTAAAAATTTCGCAATCAATATTGATCTATAGAAGAGAGACATTGAGTTGAAAATTGATTGTAAAAATTTGACAGATTTGGGTAGCTGATGGAGGTTATAATAATAGATTCATAAACATCTTATATTTTGAACTGACTTCGTAGTATTTTTTTAATTATGAAGTCGGCAAACAAGCGTAAGCGGCAGCCTTTAGACGCTCGTCTCATTATACATATATATCTATACACATAACGTCGCTTAAGTTCTAACCCCGCGTATGTCAAAATTGACAACGTAATAGTTAAGCCCAATGATAACACAATATTACATTTCTAACGCTGCAGTAGACGTTTTATACCGTGTATTGTTTAAACGAAATCTATTTTGCCAATTAAATGCACAAGCAATTAGTTTTAAAATGATTTTTTGAAACGTGAACAATGTTTTCCCAATTGTACCAAGTGTCAACATTTTGACTTACGCGGTGTTAGAACTTAAACAACGATAAGGTACTATGTTCCATTTACCCAGTAATTTCCCTGCCTCTCTCATCTTTCAAACAGGAACACAGCAACGCAACTGCTATTTGGCGGTAGAAATAGCTCACCTATTTCTTGAGGTACCAATGAAGATGACCTTTGTAACAGGTCTACCTCATGTATACAAATATCAGCAACGGAGGTATTACATATATACATGTAAAGAAATAATATTTCTTTAATTTTGAATTTTGCCGCGCTTACTACATTACCAATGACATTGACAACTGACAAGCGCTAGAGTCTGAGGTCAATATAGAGATTTTTGACCAAGATTTACCTATACATATTTACACTGATGGATCGTTAGTAAGCGCGGCAAAATTCAAAATTAAAGAAATATTATTTCTTTACATACATAAATACTTTAACACCCAGTCAGAACAAACATAAATGCTCAACACCTAATTGTTTGTCTTAAGTGGGTATCGAACTGACGACCTTGGCGCACAAGATAGGGACACTAGAGCAAGCGCCATCGGGCCCATTTGATAGTTATTATATAGTTTTGATTTGTATAGTTATTATAACTTTGTTAACATAATATTATTTACCTATTTTCAAACGGATGCCAATGTTTGAAGGCAATAAAGATTTTATATGGCCATGTATTTATTAAAAATAAAAACATGGCAATGAAACAATGCACATAACTCATTTTCTAAAGATAGACGAAAAATTTAAAACTGTAAAGCTTAATTTTTTTTTAAATATGTATGGATGTCAATAGAAAATACCGTTACGAACATTTATACTATCATTTTTTTTAATTTATAAATTTTAGGTACTTATATCAACTTTTTTACTTAAAACCATCAATTTGTAAGCTACGTCTGATTATTAAAAATCTGATGTAGCGGATTTAATAGTAGGTAACTGGCCTAACAAAAAGATCGAGATATGTAAATGTACTATTGGAAAATGATCTCTACTGCATGAAAATACAGCCTATTTACAGGTTAAACTCAAAAAGTCATTACCCACATAGAAGTGAAACATTACTTGCGCGGAGTAATTACTATTTCTAAGAATAATAAAAAACCTCAACTCCTAATGATATCGGAAACGGCGTAATGTCGTTTGAATTATGCATTTTATTTGTAATTAAACTAGTTATATATTCTGCTTAAAACTAAACTTGATGTAAAACAAATTACAGTTATCTGGTAAATATGATATAATACACAGTAGAATAGGAATTATATGATACTATTTTTGATGTATGTTATTTTTTAACCAGATCATGAAAAATGCATAAGTACCGTCCGCGTGATAGTAAGAGTCACTGCAGCCTATTAACGCTCTTAATATCGCAAGCGTATCACTAACGCGTTGCCATTCTTGTGACTTTAGGATATTATGCCACATTACCCAGTAAATTCACTGCCTCTTTCACCCTTCAGACCGGAACACAGTAAAACAAACACTGCTGTTTGGTGGTAGAAATATGTGAGAGTGAGGTACCAATGCAGACGACCTCTTGTATATGGTCTACCTCATGTCATAGAAGCGAAAATTTAAACACTCATCATGATTCTCATCTGAAGAAAAGTGTCCACTGTTAGCAAATGGCATTTGTTATCACTCTGGGCAGACAATTACCAACAAATGTCGGTGGCAAATGCAGTGCGCTTCTTCAAGACGGGGTGCTGCTACCCGTTGTACTTACGCTACGCTGTTTTGGATAGATATTTCGAATTTTCCTGCAACTGAAGAAGATATTGGTAAGGATATTGATAAAGATAGATACCATACCATATCTTAAAAAAAATAATGTCAAATTTTGAATATTGTGTACAAGTTCACAAAATAAATATCATTTAGTTGCGACAGCAACTGGAAGCCATCACGAATATTTAAAATTCAAAATGTTTGGTTTTCCATGAACGCCGCACAAACATGTAAGTGTTTGAATTCTTAATTGTCCATCAATTAGTTTTGTACAGTTCTGAAATTTGATGTTTGGCTGTTGATAATTTATAAATCGTGCTAATATGACTATCATCATACCAGTCATTGGACATTTGCCTCTCCGAGAAAGAAGGTTTTTTGTTACCGACGGGTTGCTGCTGCCCTTTCCCGCCCTGTACATTTGAGCTGCACTGTTTCGGATGGATATACCACCGTCTGTCAGTTTTGGTACATCACCTCAGTCGCGTCTTAAGACACCTGGTTCAGGGCGAGGTACTATTCTATTCTGGCGGCACCTGGTACAGAGGTTAGAACCCCACGTTAGGCAAATATAATAAACGTATAAATTTGCAAGTGTAAGGTAGACCTTATAAAAAGGTCATCTGCATTGGTTCCTGACTCTCAAAGTCATGATCAAATATATCTTTATTTAATTAGACTAATCATAGCCACTTTTATATCGTCAGAAAACAACAAAAAATTTAATGATATAGATTTGCTAATTACAATTTTACACAAATGATGATCCTAACAATTAGTGTCACAGGAGTCACTGAAACAAATAGGTCATTGACAGTCCAACTTTAATACTAGTCTGCCGGCACCAGACGGGTGTTATAACTGAGTTTGGAGCAGGTTCATTACGCGAGCCACCAGAAAAGAACCTGCAAAAAAAACTGATGGTGTTAGGGTTCCAATAACACCTAATGGTACTATTTGAGCCCATACCTTTGTCTACCTGTTGTCAATATATTGTATCAAAGTATTTTTAAAAAATGTTGACGCAAAAACTACGAGTGGAATTTTTAAAAACATTTACGATATTAAAAACATACTATTACATCAAAATAATATAACGACTGTCTGTGTATCAATTTTTACGCTAACACGGCATAACAAGAGAATGGGTTTTGCTGCATACTTGGAAATCCACTGCTCGACATAGGCCTCCCTAGTTAAAAGGAAAATTCTGGCCATAATTGTCGCGCTAGGCAAGCGTGTCGACAATCGCAGAGCGCAGCTTTCATGACGAGGATGCTGCTGACCTTCCCACCCTTTGCATTTGAGCTACAATGTCTCGGATGGATATACCACCTTCTGTCGGTTCTGGTACCGTACGCCACCTGGGACAGAGGAAGTTACTATTCTACTTGGCGGTATCCCAATACAATTTTTTTTGTAGCTAATAAACTTTAATAATTCATTTAGTCTTCAGCTAATTCAGTTTTGCTCATGAAAATACGAAATTGAAGCCTAGCTCTGCCAACAAATAAGTTTTTTTGTGGCATAAATGTCACAGCTGACGTAAAACAGACATTTACACGTAATTACCAAAGAGAAGGCGCGGGTCATGGGCCAGGTGTCAAGATCTAACTATTTATTTTTATTGTAGGTGACGCGTTTTTCTTTCCACGAGTAAATTATTTTGTTCGACTAGTATTTTTGGCCGTGAGATATCGGCGGAGTAGAATTGTACCTCCCCTGTATCAGGTGTCGACAGATGGCGGTATATCCATTCAATATTAATAATATTTCACACAACATCTCATACATTGACCTGAAGGAGTCAGGTCAAGGTAAGTCACTTAAATCACCTGTCATCAGACAACAGAGGAGTCACAAATATACTACTTAAATACATATATTTATAAGATTATATTATCCAATGTGTAATTTGGACGTCACAGTCAATCAAACACAATTGAGTCTCTCTGTAAGAAAAGATTTATTTCGTTAATTAAAATGTACGCTACCTAACAAACAATGAAACAAGTGTTAATAATACATTACATACCTGTAAATAAGAAAAGGACATTTAATGTTATTATTTACAATGTCAGTTCCAAATCACAACTATTTTAGTGGTATTTTATTTAAACAAGTAATTTCTCAGATTATGACAATATGACATTTTTAGGTTATAATTATTTTACCACAGATAAAATTGAATGACGTTAGTCGCGCGACTTTGCGGAAAAATTTAAACTAAGAAAAATATATTTTATATCTCCCTCTCCCAGAGAAGATAAGACAATGCGGCAGCTCACATACGTACTCTTCAATCGTAGTTAGGGGCTGGCGTCAACTTCGAAATGTGAAAAAAGTTTGACTCTAACTTCTTATGATCAGTGTTTATCTTGTAAATTGAGGTTGAAATTTTTTCTATGATCTTATATGGTCCGAGTCTTAGTTCATCGAGTTTCTTCATATTGAGATATCACCAACTTTGAAGTCTACATGTTTTCTATTTTTGTCATTAATTGTCTTATTATCATTAGGTATGTGATCTGATTGTATTTTTCAGAGCTTTTTCCCTGGCCTGGATAAAATAATGGTAAGTTTAGTCTTTAGTTTCAGCTCATTTGGCAGAATTGTAACGTCTGTGCCATACAGTAGATACTTTGGAGTATATCCAGTAACCGTGTGCTCTGTATCATTATATCTTTTTACACAATTTTGTGCTATAGTTGTCCATGCTGCTTTTGTGATATTTTTGTTTATTTTGCATCTGATTTTATTTACCAATGTTTGGTTTAATCTTTCGTTTAAGCCATTGGAAAAAGGGGAATTCACAGCTGTAAAAATTATGGAGATTTTCTTTTCGTCCAAAAATCTCTTGAATTCTTTAGAATTAATGCCAGGGTATTGACTGAGAGTATGTACTCAATTTCATCTACTTCTACACAGTTTCTTATTAGTTTAATGAAATCACTCGCATTTTGAGTACTGGATGTTAAAATGTAGCATATCTAGTGAAACGGTCTGATAACAGATGTAAGTATCTTTAAGTTGACCTGCAGCCCCCAAAGCCTCCGATGGTGTCAACAGAGCATATCTGAAAAGGTTTTGTGGCAGGGCCTAAGTGTGACATTAATCCATATTTATTTTGTCCTCTTGATTTATTTTTCAAACATACTAGTCAACTTTCACAGATTCTTTTAATGTTTTTTGACATGTTTTTCGCTGTTTACACTGAGCTTATCATTCTTTGCATTTGTTTAATTCCTATGTGACCAAGATTTGTATGCACTTTTCTCATGAATTCGTTGTTAAATTTTTCTTTTATAATAGTTTTGTCTTTTTGTTTTCCTCTCTTGTAATAAAAATTATTTTAACAACAAATTTTTCTTTTCTAGCTTGTAAATATTCATTTTTTTCCTGATCTCTTAGGATATCTTGTAGTGTTATTGTATTTACTACTTTTAATTGTTCATCTAGGTTTTCATTTGGTTCAATATTTAATGCCCAGGCACAGAAAAAACACAAATATCATCGTATAAATATTTGCTCTAGGTGGGAATCGAACCGACGACGACTCCTGGCGCACAAGATAGGATCACTACCATCTGCGCCATCGAGCCCGTCAAAGTTACAATAATTACTCAAATTCGCTAATGGCTGTGTGTCATAAACCAAATTAACCAATGGCTAAATTAAAATGATTGGTAAAAAGTACTCTTATTTTCTTACATCGACGCTGATACATTTTTTAACGTTAATGAAACTTTTTAAATGCCACCAACGCTTTTCCTGAAGATTATATGTTTAAGGAATAACACTCAAAGAGACTCATATTTCGCAAATATCCTCCATCTTAGTAAACAGAGAATTCCGTTCTTGGTACGCGGGCCCTCCGGCGAAATATGCGCCCTGGCGCTGCCCTTATCGCGTCCAGTAAAAAGTAATGCGTCCAGCCTTTATGGCAGTTTCGGGACACGCTCTTTATTACGCAGGGTGGGTAGGCTGGTACATCGTGGTACACGCCGCGGGATGTTGGCCAAAATAGAGACAATCTGATACCTTTATTTTTACTATATTTTCATTTAATGCGCGTAATAAACTTCATCATACGAGCATTTGCAAGTCCACTGCTGGACATAGGCCTGTCCAAGAAAGAAGTTTTTTGCCCATAGTTACGTGTTGGAAAACGTAGAGTGCAGTTTTTGCGACGGGGATGCTGATGCCCATCTTCCATCTACCGCCATCTGGCGGTTCTGGTACCTTAGTCGCCTCTGATGACACCTGGTGCAGTGGGAGGTACTATTCTACTCTGCCGGTTCCTCGCGGCAGATAAAATAAACTTAACGGCTTTTTAATGCAGTTTTCTTTGTATGTTCCATTAAGATCTGTAATTTGCACTCAGTTAGTGAACTCTTAAGGATCAAATGAGGGTGCTAAATGAGTGATTAAATATAATATTGACGTTACATTACAATATGCAGTCAGTTATTAAGTTATCTGTTAGCTAAATTAAATATAGACTATCACTAATTATATAACTCTCTATCTCTAATAACGGGTAACGGGTATCACTAATTAATTATATAAAGGGTTCTTGTAAGTCTATTATATAATAGACTTATACGGTACTTGTAAGTCTA
>JACJUM010000875.1:20356799-20410635 GCA_020976665.1 Heortia vitessoides | reverse complement strand
ATAATAGACTTATACGGTACTTGTAAGTCTATTATATAATAGACTTACAAGTACCCATTTAATTATTTTTTTTTATTATGCACTTAATAATCAATGTTCATCAAATTTGTATATTGAAATAATTGTTTTAAGTTCAAGTTATTAAAAAAAGAAGAAAGATATTATATAAAGAAAGATATATATACCTAGGATATTAAAAAAATATCCACCTTCTTTCTGAAGTTTGTTAAAGAAATTATGTGTATTACTTAAATATACTCATAGATAAATGTGGTGTAAAGGATGATGTTGTGACAACAATAGAGAAAGGAATGTTCGTTGGATGGATTGGACGTGTAAAAAGACTGGATGAAAGTAGAATTTCTGCACAAATATATAATGCAAAGTTAAACTGTCCAGGGCTGTTGTCCAGGGATGTACAGCAGAATCCCGTCGCGAAAGCTCTGCGACTGCAGAGAAATATCAGATATTATCATATTTCTTGTTTGATTTGTTAAAAAAAACATTCAATATTTTTGTATTTTCTACTACTTTCTTTCTGAAGTTGTATATAAAACTGTTCTGCGAAGTTCGCCGTCTAAGTTAAAGAGCAGTCCGGTTCTCACGGCTTCCAAATATTTGTACAATATCAACACAAGAGTTATTTTGCTCAGAAACAAGCCGGAGTGCCCACTGTGCCTCTCCCGGCATTATTTCCCCTCGCATAAAAAATGATTGTACCTTCAAATCTATCCCAAGCGAGGGCCGCTCCCTCCGGCCAGCCTCCCTCCACCATCCCCCCTTCCCCCAACGCCCCGTCCCGCAACCTTTAATACCCCGCCTATATGAATGACTTGAACTTATTCCACTATGAAATGGCTTGAGTATACGGTTGAGTTTATATGGTGCCATTTGGTTATACGTTTGTATTTCGGATGATGTGAAATTATCCTACCCAAATTCTTTCCTACATAAAGGAATTCACAAAATGCTCTCGGAACGTCCTAGTTGATATGCTCAAAGATAACTTAATTTAACTATTTAACAATAAGTAAGCCTATCGACTATGGCATTCAGAAAGAATTTTGGAAATTCCTTTTGAAAAGAAACTCGGGTTATATTGTAACATATTTCCTGTATTAGATATTAAAGAAGATACAATTAAATGATATAATGAATTTAATAATAATACTAACTTTATTCAACAATAAGAAACTTAAACTAAAATAAATTTTGATGCTTAAGTACCTAAACTAGATCTAGCCTGTTCTTATAATAATAATAATAAATTCCCACAACATCTCATACATTGACCTGACTCCGTGGTAAGTCGCTTAAAGCACTTGTGTTACGGACGCCAGACAACAGAGGAATCACAAATATACTACTTAAATACATATATTTTACACCTATACACAGAGCAAACACAAATATCATCATATAAATATTTGCTCTGGGTGGGAATCGAACCCACGACCCCTGGTGCACAAGACAGGATCACTACCATCTGCGCCATCGGGCCCGTCGAATATATAATAATTATAGGCACTAATACTCTGTAATATGTACATAAAGTATCTTCACAAATGCTTTTTACTTTCTATGATTTCACCATAAACCAGTTTTGTGAATAACAGAGTCCCTTCCGTATAAGTTTAGGTACCGTACTTTGTCCGTAAGGTACCGGCAGAGTAGAATAGTACCTTCCCCTAAACCAGGTGTCGGAAGATGCGACTAAGATACCAGAACCGAGGTAAGGTACCGGGCCTATGACCAGCATTGGACTTTCAATGGCTGATATGATGACTATGAGTGATTTATTTGTAGTAAGATGAAATTATAGTTATTCTTATAAATATAAATTACAGTACACACAGCTATGTAAAATATGTTATAACTAATTAGTTTATATATATATTAATTAGCTATCTAATTACAAAAACAAGATTATAATCCTACACTTGTCTTCACAACAGCATCAGCTTGTCTAAGTAATTATGGTTGCTTAGTAAATATAACTTATAAAATACTATAGTAATAATTAAAACTGTGTAAAAATTTTTTCACTGTTTTTGTTTAACATTACTTTGTTTGATAATGAAGTTCGTTTAAAATCTTAAAAACCACTGAAAGTAAAAATATCAATAAATGTAAATGCAATGTAAAATATGTTATATATATATATATATATATATATATATATATTTCTATCTATATATATCTATATATATATATATAGATATATATAGATAGAAATATACAGATATACAACCATAATTACTTCGACAAGCTGATGCTGTTGTGAAGACAAGTGTAGGATTATAATCTTGTTTTTGTAACTTAATCATATTAACAATTATGTATGATTGTAATCTGTTGTGTCTTCCTATAAAATAAATAAATAAATAATTAATAAGCTGCGTTTCACTAATCGGTGAAGTAGTGAGTATGATTTTTAGATATAAATAATTGTAAAAAGATATTATTTCAGATGGGCTAAGTCAAATCGTGCTACGTATACAACTATTTGGCCTGTGCTTTATTATTCGTTATATGGCAACACCTGTTCATACATCTATATTTTGTGCATTTCATATCTTCGGTGAGTATATACGCCCCATTGTCTTGGCGTAGAAATAAAAAAATATAATTACTAAATGCTATAAAAATAGAAGTCGGTCACTTGCTCAAATATTTTTTTACCAGTTTACAATGTCCAATTGTTTCTCGTAACAGTTACGGCCTCGAAACGAGAAATATAATGGAAAATTACTAAAAGTGCCCGTAATTTACCTTAAGAGGTAGGTTTGAGGAGAGGCATTTCAGCTTCACTTTTGTAGGCTTGCCTTTTATATCAAAATCTACTTTGATAATGAAAATATTTAATTTTTATATTGAGTTAGTATCAAATTCTCGAAAACAAAATAGTAATAATACCATTAAGGTCTCAGTTATAAGATGCTGCTGACGTAGGCCTCCCCAAAGAAGAGGGAATTTCGCCCATAATTGCCGCGCTGGGCAAGCGTTTTGGCAATCGCAGAGCGCAGCTTTCGCGACGGGGATGCTGCTGCCCATACCCACCCTATGCTTTTGAGCTACATTGTGTCAGATAGATATACCGCCATATGTCGGTTCTGGTGCCTCAGTGACCTCTTGCGACACCTGGTTCAGAGGGAGGTACTACTCGTATGCTACTCTGTCGGTACCTCACGGCAATGTTTACGTGAATACATTTTATTAATTACTTACTTAATTTTTGACAAACATTAATAGTCAGACCGTTACGTCTGACCGTACGACCGTTAAAAATATTTCAAATTAACGTTTCGGTCGATCTAATCGATTGCTTATTTACTACTCTCTAATAATGTTAGAAAAGAGTTCCTTATTAAGTAATTTACATGCAGTAATGTCTTATTTCCTAATATAAATTTCCTAATAATAAATTCTTTGGCGTTCATGTTTTAATGATTTCGTTAAGTAAATCCATTAGTATAATAATTAGAATTCGATCAATTGTTTTAAATTTTTTCGACATCAATTTTCTATAATAATATATAAATTTTGCGTAAAAATTTCTTAGAATCCCTTGAGTTTTTAAACTCACTCTAAAACTTATATAGTTACTTTGATTGTTTCTTTAACTACAAATATGACGAGTAGGTATAAACGAGAAAGTTTGTGAACAGGTACGGACTTCAGAATGTATGCTTGATACTCTTTCACGCCGGAACGGCTGACCAGGTCTCAATGACCTTTGGCACGGAGATTACTGCTCGTCTCCAGAAACACATAAGCACAATCAAAGTCATATATGTCTTCATATAAATAGGTATATCATAGGCACTTTCATATCGTAAATACAAAATATATATATATAGATATCTTTTTGTATTCACGATATATATAACTTTACTTTTTCACAATCTTACACAAATGACCGATGATTTTAACAACCTAATGGTTTCTTTTTATTTTATGAAGTCAGCAAACTAACATATGGTCCGCTTGACTTGACTTAAAACGTGACTGCAGCCTACACACGCTAGTGTCATCACAAAGATATCACAAGCGTGTCGCCAACCTTGTGAACTGAAGACACAATATCACATTTACACAGTAATTTCACTGCCTCTCTCACCTTTCAAACCGGAGCACAGCAATGCGGACATTGCTATTTGGCGATAGAAATGGACCTTCGTAAGAGGTCTACCTCATGTAAATGCTAGTGTCCTACTTTAATACTAGTCAGCCGGCACCAGACGCGTCTTATAACTGAGTTTATAGCAGGTTTATTACGCGAGTCATTAAAAAAGAACCTGCAAGAAAAACTGATGGTGATATGGGTTGTAATAACACCTAACGCTATAGCTTACTTATTATGCCAGAAACATGTTGTTTTTGTTGTTTTTTTTTATAGGGAAACGGCAAATTATTTACACGTTTCCTCGCCGAAAAATATGTGAGTTTATAATAAAGTAAAAATGAAATAGGTGCGCTGATTCGAATTTTCTGGTCTATATCAGATATAACTAATCGGGCCCGTCTGGGAGAAGGCGCAGATAGCATTGATGCTGTCTTGAGCGCCAAAGGCCGTGGGTTCGATCCCCACCTAGAACAAAAATTTATATGAAGATATTTATGTTTGTATGTGTCTAGGTGTGAAATATATGTACTTAAGTAGTATATTTGTGATTCCTCTATTGTCTATTGTCCGTGGCACTAGTGCTTTAAGCGACTTATCACGGAATCAGATCAATGTATGAGATGTTCTGGAATATATATATTTTTTAAACCTCTAAAGGTTTGAATAGGGGTCAAGTTACTTAATAAATAAGACTCAATGACTCTGAGACGTTGTCTATTTGATATTTCCCGACAGAAGTTGAACATTGTTAGCCATTCAAGAATTTGTTATACAATATGTAAATGTATAATATTTTACAAGATGTCATTAGTAAAATATTACAAACAATTGTGTTTGTTTTCGTAGTATTGCGACGTTGTGTCCAGATATAATGTACCATTTGAGTCATAAAAATAAGCAATCATGACGAACATATTGATTCCAGAGAATACCTACGGATTTTTATGGAAAACATGCATAGGCGCATTTCATGTATCATTAATAAAAAAAGTGATGTTTTACAATAAAATGAATATATGAGCAGGTGAGAATTCTTTAAATTTAAATTATTTATTTCACATATTTTAAGTGTTGAAACTGTCTTTAAATGTAATATTTACAAGTCCACTACTTATATACTGGTTTTAAAACGGGGTTTATTTAATTATTAAATTTTTTGTTGTTAAAACATAGTACTTAATAACATTATATTCAGTCCATACATCTCAATTTTATCGTCTGTCACAAATATTTATATAATGAACATTTTCTATTTATTGGCTGAAAACTGAATTTTCTTTTGCAATATAAAGCGTGTTGGCATTCGCAGAGCGCAGCTTTCCTAACGAGGATACTGCCGCCGATCCCTGCCCTGAGCATTTGAATCACACTGTTTTGGATGGATATACCTACACCTGTCGGTTCTGTAGCCTTAGTCGCCTCTTACGACATCCCGTGAAGGGGTAGGTACTATTTTACTCTGCCAGTACCTCTATTAATTTTCTCTATTAAACCAACAACATAATACACAATGTTAGAATTGTCTACAATTAAACTACACTACATCTCATACATGGGACTGAATCCGATACAAGTAGCAGATTGGGCAGCAAATTAATTATAATTATAAAAAAATTATTTATATAATTAACACACAGACACAGAACAAACAAATGTTGATCGTCTGCGGCGGTCGAGTGCGCTATTGGATCCGTCAAATTACATATCGATGGACAGACATTCAATTGACGTAAGGGACATTTAGCCTAACATTTTTGTATTTATTTATTTATAACTTATAACGTAAATAGTTTGAAGAAAAATTATAATGATATTTGTTAAAAAAAGCTTAAGCACATTTAAAAATAGCTTTTCAAATAATAAACTTATAAGGAATTAATTGTGTTATTTTACATTTTGTTCTTCTTGTAAACCTGCCACATATACTCTTACAACAATCGAATTTATGACCATCAATGAATATGCTATCGTATATGTCGTCATTAGTAGGTGTATATAGGCCGTGTCATAGTTAATTATTTTACTGCAATGGAGTATAACTACAAAAGTTTAATTACCTTTATTCTCATTAAGATAAATCTTAATATAATAAAATTGTACAAAGTACAGTACAAATTGTACACTTACAAAGTACAGTAAAGATATATTAATTTGTTGTAAACTTTGCGACGATGATAATGATGATGGTGTTAGACTAATTTAGTCTTAAGTGCCCATCATATTTATGAGACACTTATAATAGTACTCTCTCGCTCTAACTCCTTCTCACTTACTCTAGTTTTTTGACAAACTCTTTTACAGTGACAGCTATACGACTCTGGAACGAGCTTCCGTTGAATATTAAGCAATCCCCAAATTTAACCTGAAACGCTGACTCCGTACTTTATTTACTGATACTGCTTCTCTGATTTTATAACCCTATTTCTGATGTACGTTATTTTATGTATATATATATATATATATTATATCATATGCATTTATTGCGTCTATTTATACAGATATGTATGCCACGTTTATTTATTTTGTATATATATTGCCTGCACCACTATATATATATTTTTTTTCAGTTTTGTGTAATGGTTGACTGGGAGATAATGCCATCTGGTATTAAGTCCGCCATTTGTACATTTTGTAACATTTTGTGCAATAAAGTTAAATAAATAAAAAAAAAATAATAAAAATAAAAGTTAGTCGAGATTGAATCTATGTTTTGGAAAGTTAGAAACTTTTTATCACTCTTCATTCAAATGGTGCGTTCTAACAATAGCCACGTATCTATATTTCGCCTCAATCGCTGGATGCAAAAAACCAGTAACAAAAAGCAAGAGTGCCCCAAATTGTTTTCAACAGAAATAAAATTTCTTAATGTCCAGCCCTGCGTTTGGCATTTGTCCGACGCTCCCGCTGGTCATTCAGAACAAAATTCGCCACGTTTTGTATTGACCGATTGCTTTGTTAGTCGATGCAACCTACGTTTTATTGCGGCTACCTACAGTCGTTGACAAAAGTTTAAAAATGGAATGTCATGCAGTTTATTTTTAAAAAGGTATATAACTGAAATAAATTGCAAAAAAGAAGAGAAAAGAGTTTTTAAGCGAAGGTGTAATAAAGAAAGGAATCCGTATACGTTCCATTTTGATTTGACGATGTGAGTTTAATTTTTGCATTATTATAAAGTTGCGCGTTGGTGATATTTTGATATTTTACCAATGATGAGCATCATTTGAGCCATAGAAAGTTTATTGTTGGACATAGGCCTAACGCCTGGTAATTGATACTTCCTGGAGGGTCCTCGTCGCAATTACTGCTACGACTGACCAACCTGGCAAAGGGCAAAAACATAAAAATATTTAACCGTACACCTGGATGTAGCCGCTGGCAGCGGAGATACATTAGACGGGCCCGATGAGAATCGAAGGTGAGAATCGAACCCATCTGCACGATGGGTTCGATTCTCACCCAGGTCAAATATTTATACGATGATATTTGCATTTGTTCCGTCCCTGGGTGTTAAATACATGTATTTAAGTAGTATATTTGTGATTCCTTTGTTGTCTGGCGTCCGTAGCACAAGTCACTCGACTTACCACTAGTGTTGCCCAAATTCAGTCTTGGTCTTGCAGTCTTGGTCTTGTTCTTGCGTTTTTGCAAGAACAAGAACAAGACAGCGTATTTTTAGCAAGACCAAGACCTGAGCACTGACCGTGCAAGACTTGAGCAAGAACAAGACTGCTGACAAGCTGCAAGACTCTTGCGTCTTGCAGCTAGGACTAAGCGCTATTTCACGGAGTAGTTAGGTGTAACAGTTCGGTGTATAGGTACGCTTAGGAATTCTATGAGACGCAAAAAACTGTATCAAAGAATATGAAAAACTGGACCTATGCGCATTACGACTAAAACCATAAATATACCTACATAGCGAATGGCAGGTACTCGAAAAATTACATAAATTTCTAATAAACTTTAAACTTTTAAGTACAAAACTTGGTGGAGACAAATATGTTACATTACCACTAGTCATTGTATCATTCAATCTCTTGCTAGATAAGATTGAATCCATGGTAAAGCAGTTAGATGAGAAACCTAATCGATCTGAAGTCGATGAAAGGCTCTTTCTAGCTCTCCAAGCAGCCCGAGACAAGATGCTTAAACATTATAAGAAGAGCAACTAGATTTATTGTATTTCTTTAATTTTAGACCCAGGGCATAAGGCTCAGACTTTTGACCTGACAATGTGGGGGAAGCAACTTAAAACAGAAAGTCTGCGCAAGATCAATAAACTTTATGAAGAATATAGAAGTCTACACTCACTGAACAAATCTCTGGAATTACCAAAAACAGAAAATAAAATATGTGATGAAAATGAAGACGTAATAGACTTTGATAAACCTTATGAATGTCCCTCGACGTCATCTGGATCTTGTCTATTACTAAGCCTCGAAGGCTTATTAATAGACGAGTTGGAGTAGTACCTGAGAAAACCAAGAACTGCCAGCTCGGAAGACATTTTAGATTCGTGGAGGACGCATGAGACAGAGTATCCGACTTTATCGAAGATGGCCCGTGATTTTCTCTCAATACCTGCAACTTCAGTACCTAATTATAAGATATTATTATTAAGAAACAGTTACTTCCATGAAAAACGACATATAGGTCAGTTGATTTTTCAAATTTCTTATCAAATCTTCAGTAATTTATTAATCTGCTTGATCTTTACTATAGCTATGTTAATTCAAGCTCACAATGTTCCAATTCTAATACCTACGTTTTTCTAAGATTTAAAATAAACTTTAATAAATAGTAATAGATTAATAGGTAATTGCAAGACTTGCAAGACTCTTGCTGCAAGACCGAGACCAAGACCAAGACTGGAAGCGCAAGACCAAGACCAAGACCAAGACCAGGTGTATTGGCGCAAGACCAAGACCAAGACTGGCTAAGTCTCGTCTTGTTCTTGCATTTGGGCAACACTACTTACCACGGAGTCATGTAATTTTATGAGATGTTGTTGGAAATATATTTTTACGTATAGTGTCAAAATATCTAAATTGGTATGACTACTATTTATCAAAAAAAAATATATATATGCGTATTTCCCTGTTCGTTTCGCGTAGCTTTACGTAATATACAAATCGCGCGTGTCCAGTTTTAATTAGGTAATTGATAATGGAAAAAATATTGCATCCATTTTAACAGATTATTTTTATGGCAAGTTATATTAAACTGATTTTGCCTTGATGAGGTCATAAGTGATTAAAAATAATACAAGTATATATATTTATAATTAATATGAAAATGAAAAAAATACGCTGCAATTTTCCTGATAACGAATATTTAGTAATGATTTATTTGTTGTCACGTATATTAATATGATTATTATTGATGGTCTTATAGGCAACATGCGTCTTAGATATGGCAGACATAGGTAAAATTTCTAGCATGTTTAGACATTTGAATTTAATTGTGGCAACACCAAAATTCGTCGTTTATTTGATATTCCGATGATAATAAATATAACAAAAATCAACGGCCTGCATGTCTGTACAAAATGACCTATGAAAGTGAGTGTAGCAATTTTTTAGCAAGAGGCTAACGCCACTGATGGGCTCAGCTGCACCCCCATAAATCAGTGGTCGGTCATTCAGTGGACAAAATTGGCATGGGTTCGTCTCGTCAAAGCACGTCTTTTCACTTTGAAAGAGGGAACAATGTATTTGTAAAGAAACACAATGTACTTTTTCATTTAAAAAAATTACTTTAGTTAGACGGCTTCGTTACGATGATTGTTAAAGACTTTTTCTGTGTCAACCTTTTTTTATTATAATTACCTTTCCTCTCAGACATTGTCCAAGGTCCTTAGTAAGTCGCTTAAAGCACTTGTGTCACGTATGCCAGACAACAGAGGATGTACAAATATACTACATCTATTTATATATCTAGATAAATACCTATCTATTTAATATCCAGACACAGAACAAACACAAATATCAATGTATTAATATTTGCCCTGGGTGGGAATCGAACCCACGATCATTGGCGCACAAGATAGGATCACTACCATCTGCACCATCGGGCTCGTGAACACACTGGTCCTAGTACTGTTAGTAGACACGTTTGTCATTTGCTATACCGAATTTGTGGTAGTAAATTTGTTTTATATATGCTTTTATAACTTTAGTATGATCAACGCGTTAGTGGTATTACGAGCGTCTCTAGGCTGCAGTGACGCTTTCTGTCACCCGGACGGTATGCTTGTTTGTCGACCTGGTTTAATAAAAAAAAATCGAATATTTCAGACAGTTGAATAATATCATGGGTAGTATTTCTGATTTATTGTTTAAATATTTACCTATTAGATGAGCCATCCCATAGCTCGAACAACAAATGATTTCTTAATACAGAATCGGAGGAGCATCCACCCGCATCTTGGAATACGATACAAACATGTGTATCAACCAATGTTTCGGTTTTATTTAAAAAAAAGAACGTTCCAAAAACAAAAGCGTTTAAAAAAATGGCTTCTAGTCGCTCGTGCAAAAAGCGCGGGCGCAAACGGCACGAGACGCAGCTGCCGTTGCTTCCTCTTCCTACGTTAAAAAAAAGCAAAGTATTGGATCTCAGACTTACGCGAAAGCTGTCACCAAAGAAATCAAATAGCACATACATGCTTTTCATGGTATTTGAACAAACTTGATTTTTAAGACTTCTCCTTATTATTCAAATGGAATTTAACATAATAAATATGATTTTATATTATCTTTTAGAGTTTGGAAATTCAGTTTGGTTCTGTGACAGAACCGTTTGAAGTTAAAGTTTATTTACCAGCAAATACTAAATTGAGAATTTTAAAGACTGCTCAAATCTGTTTGGATAATTCGGGATATCTAATATTTACCATCATCTTAGCAGCTGTAAAACGCCCACTGCTGGATAGGCCTCCCCAAAAAAGGAGCACGTTGCCCATAATTGCCGCGCTTGGCAAGCGTGGCGGCAATCGAAGTGCATAGCTTCGCGGCGGGAGTGCTGATGCCCACGCCCTCTTGCATTTAAGTTGCACTACTTCGATTGGATATATCGCTATCTATCAGTTCCGGTATCTCAGTCACCTCTTACGACACCTGGTACATAGGGAGGTACTATTCCACTCTGCTGGTACCACACGACACTTGCCGTTACCACGCGGCGGGAATATTATGTTATAGAAAACAAAAAAATATTCACTACAAACCGCCAATTCCATACATCATGATCACTAAAATAATAAATTATACATAACAGTATTTTGAAGGACGAGCCCGATGGCGCAGATGTTAGTGGTCCTATCTTGTGCGCTAAAGGTTGTGGATTTGATTTCCGCCGAGAGCAAATATTTATATGATGATATTTGTGTATTTTCCTATGTCTGAGTGTTAAACAAATGTGTTTAAGAAGTATATATGTGATTCCTGTTCTGTCTTGCATCCGGAACACAAATGCGACACCCCACGGAGTCAGCCCAATAACTGTGCTATTGTGGAAATTCATTATTATATTGTATCTAATTGCGTCCTTAAACTTTATCATTGTACTTTATGAACTTTTTTGTGCACTTATGCAATTAACTAAAAACTATTTTAATTTGTTCCGGTAGCATGCAAAAAACGGCTATTCCGTTCTTGGAAGGACTTTGCACAAAATAATAAAAAAAAGTGAACGTCAATAGTTTGCTATTACTTTGACTTTTTTTGGAAAGTGTTTGCTAAAGGAATATTTGGCAATGCATTAAAAAGGTGTTGAAGGACGCCGGAAGAATGGAAAGTTTTAAATGGGTACAAAATTAGTCCCTTTTAAATAAAAAGTGAAAGTAAATGGAGTACAAAGGTGCGATTTTATCTAATGTAGGTACCTACGTCACTTTTTATTCAGGTGCCATTTCCTAAAGCAGGTTTGTAATAAACCCTTAGCAAGTTTTTTGTGTTCGTTTTTTGATAAAACGATTTGCCGCGTGATCCGCGACGCGTTGGGGTGTTTTTTACACCTCGCGTTGTTTCGGGGTTGGTTTTTATATAGTTAGTGATCTCTCTCACGTTTTTTAAATAGTTTTTATTCATGTATCGTGTTAATTCCACTTGATTAAGGTATGTTTACGCGTGTAGATTTTTTTCTACCTTTTTAAGTGTGACCTTTTTTCTATGGACCAACCGTCTCTATAGACAATTTATTTGAACTTTTGTGTTCCTATATTGAAAAGTGTAATTTATAATTTATGGTATCTCAATAAACATTATAATTGAGGCATTATTAGGGGTCAGCCGCCCCAAGACGGTAATGTCCATTGTTCAGGGACTGTGGGGTCAAAATGGTCGAGGGGTCAACGATTTATGACAATTTGTGAAAAATTTCAATCCGTGACATTGTTGTTGCAATGACAATTGCGTCAACGGAGCCATTGCAGTCTGTTATTGGAGCTTTGAAATAATATCCCCGATTTCATCGATTTACAACTGTATTGTGTAGAGAAGCCCGATATGTAGTTCTGCATGTACAATGCAGAAAGTAAAACAATCATACAATATACTTTACTTCGGAAATTTTAAAATGTAAAATGTATAATTCATATTTATGTTAACAAACGGTGAGTAATAGACCAAATCTAAACATATAAATAAAATTGGAGTGTCTGTACTTAGATACGGTACACATAACAAAATATATATTTTTTACATTTTTTGTCTATCTGATTGTTTGTTCCGGCTAATCTCTGGAACTGCTAAACCGATTTGGACGGACGGACGCAGATAGCTGATAGAACAAGGAGTAACTTAAGCTATAAAACATCACGCTACGACTACAAGCGGTGGAGCATTAATCAAAAATGTGTCAAGAACGGGCGAAAATTATACATTTTGAGGAGAATGTGCTGCCCTAAGTCACGCGGACTAAGTTGCGGGCGTACTTTAAAGAAAATCCAGTTATAGATAAAATTGTTAAATGATAAAGATGAGACAAATAAATATTTCTAAAATATTGTCGTGAGCACATAACGCCTAGTCCAAAAAAATGGAAGAAGTCTTGCGACAGTTAACCTTTGGGCTCGAAGTGTGCGACCTTGTGACCGTTATGATATCGATGCATTGCAGACAATCGACGCACCAATTGACCCGTAACCCAAACATCTTCCCATCCCAGACCATTCCAAATTCAAATCTCAAATTCCCAATTCCAAACATAAATCAAACTTCGAACACAAGGAGCACCGTTCGGAAATGTGCCAGAATCGAAGCAACGGTCATCCAACAAAGGAGAACCGTATACGGCCACATTTATTTTCGAAAAATGTAACAATGTTCAATTGTTATCAAGGAAAAAGGGTAGATTTTAGTAATCTTCTTAATGGCCTGTGTGAAAAGATTATAAATTAAGTTTCTGCAACAAATAAAAGTGACCCCTGGGCATTGTTGGGGTGTCAATATGTGTGACCGGGGTATTGTGCGTGACCCCTACAGCTTAGCGCCAATTTGCGATCGCTTCGATTCACGGTCGTGATCGCTCGGCCAATGCAAGGATTTCGAACGATTTACAATTCGATGTCATTACAATAATGGACTATTACAAAAACGTATATGTATGTATTTTTTTTCTGTAACAGATGCGTCGATGCTTTGTTTACTATTATCGGGCGGTGATTATAAAGTAACCTAAATTTAATGTCAAGCGTTTAGAAATTCAAATAGAAATAAAAGTATTATTATTCTTCAAATTATTTGAAATGCCAAATATCAGCAAAAGGTAAATAACGTACGAGATTTTTTTATATAATTATTACCATCATCATACCAGACATTCGAAGTCCATTGCTAGAATTTGTTTGCCCATAATCGTCGCGCTGGGCAAGTGTGTTGCCAATAGCAGAGTGCAGCTTTCGTGACGAGGATGCTGCTGCCCAGCTCGCCCTGTCCATTTGAGCTACCCTGTTGCGGTTCTGGTACCTTATTTGCCTTTTACGACACCTGGTACAGGAGGAGGTACTATTCTACTTTGCTGGTAATTCACGGCTGCACATAGTCTTCGTAAAAATGTCGAATCCACTCCACTATATTGGTATTCGTAGTTTATAGTATTCTAATTAATTAGAATGGAATGTCCAATCACTTTAGAATACAGTGATAATACTTAGTTTTATTTTTAAAATAATTTGCAAATTTCCATTTTTTTTCTTATTTATATTTAGTATGTGAAAGAGCGATATTCTAAATTATGAATACATTAATGTGTTATATAATTCATAAAGTGTATAGCATATAATGACTATGTGTATATGTGTTATGTTACGCAAAGCCTATATTCTCCCAGCATTCCTGATCATCCCTCAAAATCGCATAGCGAAGCTGTGACAGAAATGCGGCCGGCTATAAAACGCACTCAATGCTCCCACCATTGTCCAGCTTGACCCCTCGCCAAAAATAATGGCCGGGGGCAGATAAATTAAAAATGCCTAAATTACCCTTGACATGTCGATTTATGACCGCTGTGTCAGTTTAAAGGGCGGGGGAAATGTGGAACATTTGACTGTTATTCTGTCAATACGGCCATGTTTCTTTTCTCGACAGTTGTATATTGCCGCGTTTTTGGAGTGATTGGAAAATGGAACTCGGCAAAGTCGACTTTACGATGTCGTTTTTTTAATATTTACTTTTTGAACGCAATGATTAATTTATTTAAAATCCACATATTTTTGCGGAGAAAAAATTTATTAATATGAATGTTTGGCGTCTTTCAGGCCATCCTGGTGACTCAAGTGAGTGTTTCATCGTATAAATATATCATATATACGGCTTGTATGCGCTATTATTTCTATTGCGCTTGTATTGCGTCTCAGGAGGCGATCCACGACAACAGTTGTCGTGGATCGCCTCCTGAGCCGATTTGAGATAAATGTAATGACAACAATAATAAATTCCCATAACATCTCATACATTGACCTGACTCCGTGATAAGTCTCTTAAAACGTTTGTGTTACAGACATCAGACAACAGAGGAATCATAAATATACTACTTAAATAAATATTTAACAACAAACACAACAGAGCAATAACAAATATTTATATAAGTAATTGTTGTAGGTCAGGATACACAAGATAGGATCACACCCATCAGCGCCATCGGGCCCGTCAATATCAAAAAAATAATCGTGTTTTCCACTATCGAATAAAATGTTCAGCAAAATAAAATTGAGTGCGAATATTTTATCTAATTATTGTATAATCAGACAATATCGGTTGGGTTTGTACGTAATATTATATGAAGTTATTTCTGTTCTTCTTGAAAAACAGTAAAAGTTTATCCTAAAAAGTTAATACACTTTTTAGGATAAACTTTGAACATGAGAAGAATATATATAATGCTGCAACTCAGAAAATCAATAGCATTTCATTAAAAAAAACGTGTTTTTTATATAAAGACAAATAAATCGAAGAAATCCAAAAGGTTAAAAGAAAAGGTAAATTGATTTTATAGTCACCAAAAAATTTGAGTCCAACAACTTTTTAACTTTTGTCCAAAAAGGATCTCTATCTAATCCTATGCACAAAAACCAAAGAATTTTGTATTTGAAAAAAAATGCGCCAGATACTTGCACAAAGCACGTAGCAATGACAAACGTAATCTTTGCCACAATAAGCCAAGATCGATGTGCTTTTTTACGATTGGCATACTTTTTTACTTGGGAATCTGTTCGGCTATCCACCACATTTCTTATTACACAACCAAACACTGCCATTCAATTGTAGACCTTATAACGATCAAAATAATGAGTACACGAGTGGAATCTCAGTGCACGACCGTTGGTTTTTGAATTGAAAGAGGTCGATTTTATTTCTTCGAAGTGGTTTTTTTAAAGGAGCCCTATTGTGATTTTTTAAAGGACAAGGCGATTAGGTTATGTCCATTTGTAGCCGTTGCAGTGGCGGCGGTGAATGCCAATTTTGATGAATCGCCACATCCTCACCTGCGCTAAATCTTACAGGAAAAGTACTGATCTGTAAGTCTTCAAAAAACCATTACTGATAACCATAACACTAGACATGCTGTGCCGTACTGGCAGAGTAAAATATACCCCTCCCCATCCACCCACCCCAATACCTAGTATGGTATCCTAAAAACATGATATCCACCCGTATTCACAAATAGTTAGCCTAAATGCAACTGCCGCGCGGCTGAAAATCTCCTTTTTTTGGGAATACCTTGCAGCGGTTGTTGTTTCGGATGGATATACAACCGTCTGTCAGCTCCGCTACCTCAGTGGCCTTCAACAGCTTTACACATTATGCCGTAATATACAATAATTTCACTGTTTTTTTTTTAAATGTTCAAACCGGAACACAGCAATGCGAACTCTGCTATTTGGCGGTAGAAATAGGTGAGCGTGAGCACCTTTGTAAGAGGTCTAACTGTAGTTATTTATTACCGCAGTGTTTAGTGGAATATTTCGCAATAATAAATCGACTCTCTATATTACCGATCCCTAAAATAGACGATTACTATTTAACATATAAATATACCAGAGTTTAGGTTAGCTTCGCATTCATTGAAGCAATCGCATCATGAAAAATATCATCGTCGACATCACGCAAGTACCAGACTTGGTAGATGTTCCATACTGTGTTCACCAAAACACGTCCGCTCCCAAAATACAAAAAGTAGCAAATAGTAAAAGATTTGATCTGCCGAAGATCCTGATTCGATTTCAACGCCACATGAATAAAACATGCCACTTTGACAAGCGGGCAAAGGGGGTGAAGGGGGGGGGGGGGCGCGAATGGGGAAGTGGGCTGCAGGGGCAGGGGTGGCCAACCCTTTCCCCTAGGCTGCTTTAATAAATGTACTTTAGCTTCCACCCCACGATTTTTTGCACTCCACGGTATAGCGATGGGGCATTGATTTTTAGACGAATGTACTAGTAGATATTTGTCTATACTTATTTGGTTTGAGCTAAAAAAAATAATGTACATATAACTATCTATATAAATTAAATATATATAAATATTTATAAATTATTATCTATATTATTTACTTATATACGAAATATTTGATTGTTTGTTTGTTTGCATTGAATAGACTCCGACAAAACTAGGACCGATTTGATAAATTCTTTCGTTGGAAAGCTTGCTACTACTTGGAAAGGTGGACATCTTATAAAAGTCGTCTGCATTGGTACCTCATTCTAACCTATTTCTACCGCCAAATAGCATGTTAGCAATCCTGTGTTTTGGATTGAAGAAGAAAAAAAACAGTGAAATTACTGCATATTGTGATATAATGTGTTCAATTCACAAGTTTGGTGAGGGAGTGTGATATCTTTGTGAAGCAGTGTATAGGCTGCGGTCACGTTTACCATCAAGCGGACCGGATGTTTGTTCACTGACTTAATTAAATAAAAAAAAATATTATCACCATTATTAATACGTACCTACTCCAATAAGGTTACCCAAGTTTCTAAGACCTGACCTAATTAATTCTTTATATCGCGTGTGCTGTATTAATAAAATATTTATAGATGTATGTAGTAAAAGATAACATAAAAATAAACTTTTAAATATTAGTATCCAAACTTCTTTGCTTCACCATGTGTCGTAAGAGGTGACTGAGGTACCACTACCGACAGATGGCGGTATATCCATCTGATGCAATGTAGCTCAAATGTATAGGGCGAGCATGGAACTCAGCGGCCCCGTCGCAAAAGCTACGATCTGCGGTTCTCTCTATCTACCAACACGCTTGCCCAGCGCGGCAATTATGGGCCTATATCCAGCTGTGGACTTACAATGGCTGATATGACGATGAATATACAATGACAATAAAAATATAATTATCTTATTATATAATAAAAGATATCATAACAAAAAGCACAATCTAAACGTTCTTAATAATTTTTAAAATATCCGTGCAAAGTCGTGCACTGCTTACTTTTCTAATACCATAAAGCTGAAGAGTTTGTTTATTTGTTTGAACGCCCTAATCTCAGGAACCTCTGGTCCGATTTGAAAAAATCTTTCAGTGTTGGATAGTTAATTTATCAAGAAAAACTATAGACTATAATTTATTTTCAAATCATTCGCAATTCATTTTTAAATAAATAAATAAATCCTAAAAGTCACTATACACCCTAAAGTCAGTATTCTACGCAGACGAAGTCGCGGGCACTGCTTCAATAAATATAACCTTTTGTATACCTTCTGTATATCTCATGCAAAAATTACGTCCGCTATCCAATTAGTTATCTTCTATTGAATAATTTCGAGTTTTTGTCAACGTCTCAAAATCGCTGTTCAAAAATATGTTTTTCAATTCCGTATTTTCGACAAAATAAATTGGTAATATTTATTTGAGTAAATATGTAGTTGGCTACGAATATATAAGTGTCTATTACTAGTGTTTATTTGTATATGACGGAACAATATTTTTTATATACTCAATAAATAGGATTACAAAGGATCCGCCATTACTGCACGCGTGCTGTTCACGATCTGCAAAGGGTTGGGGGTGACACAAAAGAAGACCTGTCAGGGGTGCGTGTTTTCGGCTGTTACCCTTTTATTGACAGTGAGACGGGCCATGATTGAGATTTCAGACCGTGTGAACATTTTCGCACAATATCTCATGCTGCAGTGCTCATTATCATGCGGACTGTATGCTTGTTTGTCAACTATCGCTTAAAACACTTTTGTTACAGTTATCAGACAAGAGAGTTATCACAAATATAATATTTAATACATATATACAATCATATATCTTTATTTATTATATAAATGTTTGACCTTGGTGAGGATCGAAACCACGACTTTTTTTAAATATTTTTTACTAGATCAAGTCGATAAACAAGCTTACAGTCCGCGTGATAGTAAGCGTCACTGTAGACTATAGACGCTCATAATATCACAAGGATATCACTAACGCGTTGTCCACCTTGTGACTTGAGGATATTATGCCACGATACCCATTAAATTCACTGCCTATGTCACCCTTCAGACCGGAACACAGCAATGCGAACACTGAATACTATTTGGCGGTAGATATAGATATAGGTTACCAGAGGTACCAATGTAGACAACCTTTTGTATGAGGTCTACCTCATGTACCTATAGCACAAGATAAAAACACTACTGAATATTCCATATGGCCGATCTAATGTTATTGTTTCGTTTTATAATCCGACATTCATAGGACGTCTACTGACACGTATGTCTACCCAAGATATATCCAATAGGACCGGTTGTATCCGGCTTGAATTCAGCACGATCCGGGTCTTGGTACTATCGTTCGTACATTTGAGGGTAGAGGTCCACTTGCAACAAATCAATAATTTATACTAGTATAGTACCGCGGTTTTACCTGCGTAGTTCGTGTTTCCGTACCTATACTAGGGTATTATATTTTTTGTATTGATACATAAATGAAAGATTTAATTAAACCAGTTGTTTTTGAGTTTAAACCGTACAAACGTAAAAAATCTTTTTTACATTTTTTTTCTTTAAATTAATATTGGCTTGAGTTACACCTTCTTGTACCAGTGAAAGTCCCGCTTGGATCGGTCAAGCTGTCTGTTTTAGAGATTATAGAACAACCGACCGACCACTATTTAAAAGCATTTTTTTATGTAAGTAGGATATCGCATATAAATTCATATGCATTTGGATTTACAAACAGACACTTATAATTAATTTAAATATATATATATATATATATATATATATATATATATATATATATATATATATATATAAGGTATTCCTCCCCAAAAAAAGGAGAATTTTGCCCATAATTGCAGCGCTGGGCAAGCGTGTTGGCAATCGCAGATCGCAGCTTTCTCGACGGAGATGCTGCTGCCCATGCCCGCCCCGTGCATTTGAGCTGCACTATTTTAGATGTACCTATATTACGCCATCTGTCGGTTCTGGTACCTTAGTCGCCTTTTACTACACCCGATAAAAGGGGAAGTACTATTCTACTCTGCCGGTAGCGCACGACTTTTCTGGTACCTCACAAGGTAGATTTCATAAAGTTTTAATGTCAGAATGGCAAAGGTACTTGATATAATAAAAATTAATTGAATATTCGTTTTATATTGAGCGTTTCCAACATTTATGGAACTAACATAATAGATTTAAAAAGTAGAGACTACACTGTTAAGGCAAAGGTAATTTGACGGGCCTGGTGGCGCAGATGGGAGTGATCCTGTCTTGTGCGCCAAAGGTCCTAAATTCGATCCCCACCCAGGACAAATATTTTATGATAATATTTATGTTGTTTCTGTGTCTAGGTGTTAAATATATGAATTTAAGTAGTATATTATGCGGCTTTAAATTTGATTAGATCAATATTTGAAATGTTGTGGGCAATAAGTGATGGTACAGACGTTCTTCTGTTAATAGTGTAGCTAACACGACTTCATTTTATATATATAGATATGTACATAATTTTGTGTACTCTATATTTTTTAAGAGTTAGACCAATGTTTTAAAGTTTATTGAAAAGAAACTGTATTACGTAACTTTATTGACAAAGAAGGATACGCACCGCAGGTATAACGTGAAAATATAATATGGGTATATTTTTAAATGTATATTCAATTTAAAAACGTCATTTTTTAAGCATTATTAACCTCAATTTAAATTTATATACTAAATTTTAAATTATATATTAATTAAAATGTAATTTTTAAATTTTTATTAAAATTATATATAATATACAGATTACATTATCTAGGAAAAATTATTTATCATACTTTTTAAATTTTTGCTGAAGGCCAGAGCTCAATTTCACCGGAAACGTCAGCTATATTTATAAGTATTGTTTATATATTTTTGATATTATTCTTCTGTTTCCTCTTTGTATTGAATATAGTAATCAAATAGTTGAAATTCGACTATACCTACACGATGTAAGTACATGTAACGTAGTTTTTTGCATCTCTTTTCCGTGTTCTTTGTACTTCAAGTCTTTACATTATTCTTCCTAATAACCTGCATTAAAAGATTGACATAAAGCCTTATTTTCAGTAGAGCAAAAGAGTAAAAGAATGCCTCTCCGTGTACCTGGTGTCGTAAGAGGTACCAAAGCCGACAGATGGTGGTATATCCACCCAAAACAATGCAGCTCAAATGTACAGAGTTGGACTGGCAGCAGCATCCTCGTCACGAGAGCTGCGCTATGCGATTGTCCACACGCTTGCCAATTATGGGTAAAGTTCCCCCTTTCTTCGGGAGGCCTATGTCCAACTGAGGACTTCCGATTGCTTAAAAAATGATTATGATGCTGATCATGATTTTTTTATTAGTTTTGAGTTGTGTTAAAAATAATATGTTCAGTAATTTAATAGAAATATGTTCCTAGAAAGATCTGTATAAGGGTTAATTGGTTTTAAATTGGTCAATCGAGGTTATGACGGATTATCTGGCTATTAAAAACACACAAGTACCGATTACGACGTAACCTACAGTGGAGTTGACGGTAGTCGTACATAGATTACATTTGATTTATTGCGTTCGAAAATATATTTTTCAACATCAAATAGAATTCAATTTTAAATTATTCATTTTGAGTTAACGTTGATCTTCGAGGTTGTTGTTCAAATTAAATTTTGTCAAAAAAAATTTTTCATACATAAGAATTAATATATTTTTTCAAATGGAGTACGTTCTAAACGAGATGTCATATGTAGAATAATTTAGCTGATCAAATCAGACAATAAATAGGAATAACTTTGTTTGACACAAACAATTCCGTCAATTGATAAACTAAGCTGAATATACTTATGTAGGCTCATATTTTTCTCCATATCTCATATCAGAGAATAACAAGCCATACCAACCGACGATTTTCCAAAAACAACCCCATCAGCGATAGAATATAGCAAGATTTATGAACAGAAATGACTTCAGAATTCCCTTTTCATGTAACGACGTGGAGCGTTCCCTCGCGCTCATAACTTTAGATTCCCTTGGAGAATATTTTTTCCCGGCTAGATGTGAGCGGGACGGCCGACGAGCGAGGGAGACAGTATAAAATCCATACTTATAATATTTGCAACCTCGGGCACGCACACATGGATCGAATTAGCACTCCGCCGAGACTCGGACGCTGTATAGGATGATCCATTTATAAATTATAATTGCCTAGAGTGGTCGAGTAGAATAGTACTTCCCTTTGTACCAGCTATTGTAAGAAGCTACTGAGGTACCGACAGATGGCGGTATATCCTTTGGAAATAGCGCAGTACATATACAATAAGGCTAGGATGGGCAGCAGCGCCTGCCTATCTGAAGTTTCTTATGTCCTGACTTTTTCAGCTGATATGATGATGATGATGAATTATAATGACCATGATGGTAATGACCATATGCATAAAATAAGACTTGTAGGAGCTTAACACGATTCCTGGCCAAGATGAGTATATAAATGTTTTCAGTATTTACCTTCTTGTGTCTGGAAGGTTAGAAGGCATTCCCAGATTATAAAATGCTAAAAATCTTTACTTTAACGTTATATTAACCTAGGAAGTGTCATAAAAGGCGACTAAGGTATCAGAACCGACAGATGGCGGTATATCTATCCAACACAGTGCAGCGCAAATGCACAGAGCGGGGATGTCTAGCAGTATCCCCGTCGCGAAAGCTGCGTTTTGTGATTGCCAACACGCTTACCTAGCGCGGTAATTGTGTGCAAAATTTCCCCTTTCTTGGGCCTATGTCCAGCAGTAGATTTCTAATGGCTGCTATGATGATGATGATGATATAACCGTATCATATTATTTATCGGATTACACTCAAAAGAGCACCCTGTAAGCGACGCACACTCGCCCAGCGTCGCGGCGCAGGAAAAAATCTACGGCGCCATAAAAAATCACCGGCCATTCGCTCCCGCAATTTTTACCCGTTTTTTCCCCTCGGAGGGTCCGTCGCCATGGCAACCGGCCGCCCCCGCCCCTCGTCGCTAAAAGCGTCAATATTTTTATGGGAAGAGAAAGCTCGGTTTGATTTGTCGTTGGGAATTTCTTTTATTCGATAGTGCCAGTTCTGATATGCCTAGCAAAATTTAATTCAACTGAGAAAGAAATGCGTATGATTTTTTGCATACAAAAAACAAAGTGTCGTTCTTGAATATTGTCATTACTTTAAAGCGATTTTGGTCGTTAGCTGTAAATTTAATATCCAATTTTTTAAATACTATATTAACATAAATCTTGTAAGCTATTATTCTACGCTGGGTATCGATGGGATAGAATAGTATCTAGATTAAGGTACTAGAATCGACAGATCGGCGGTATATCCATCCAAAGCAGCGCAGTTTAAATAATACAGTGTGGGAATGGGCAGCAGCATCCTCCTCGCGAAGGTGCTCTCTGTGATTGCCACCACGTCTGCCCAGCGCGGCAATAACTCCTTGTCTTGGGGAGGTCTATGTTCAATAGTGGACTTTCTCGGTAGTGTTACTATTTTGTACGTTAAGGGTGGTTCTATTTGTGTTCATAATGCATAATTGTAATGTATCTGTTGTCATCAGGCAGAAATAATGGAAGTGCTATAAGCTATTTATCTCGTTAGTCAAAGAATGAAATGCTGCATTGATTTATCATCACTATCTATAATCCTTATATATCCGACAACAGTCGTGGAACTTGACAGTGAAACTAATCTACCCATTTTTGCATACTTATCATGATCATCATGATAACCATTGGAAGTCCACTGCTGGATATAGGCCCCCCAAGAAAGGGGGAACTTTCAATCGAAAGCAATCGAAGAGCGCACCTTTTGCGAATGGGGTGCAGCTGCCCATTCCCCCCCATTTGAGCTACACTGTTACTGGACCTACACCGCTATCTATTGGTTCTGTTACCTTAGTCGCCTCTTACGACATCTGGTACAGAGGGAGGTACTATTCTAATTTGCTTGATTTGCATACTAAAAAGCCTTAAATATCATACAACATACATCTAAAGGTGGCACTTATATTGCTCTTGCTAACTGACCTTTTGTATTTGTATCAGGTACTCTGGGTAATTTATCAGTGGTAGGCTTTATACGAAGGTCGTCGTTGAGTACCTCACTCTCACCTATTTTTACCGGAAAACAGCATCTTCCGATTGCTGTGTTCCGTTTTAACGAACGAAAGAGGCAACGAAATTACCGGTTAATGTTACATAATATCTCGAAGTCAAGGGCAACGCGCTAGTGATATCCTTGTGTACCTACAGGCTACGATAATGCTTTCTATCACGCGGACCGAAGGCTTGACTTGGACATATAAATAAATAACTTCTTGGATTTATCGTAAGTATTACTTCATTGATAAATTTACTAAAAACAAATGAATATCACGAACATTTCTAAAACTGCAATGACAGATATCTCTCTGCCAAACCTAGGACAGCTAATAACTAAGCAAACACGAAGTCGAGTCTAATGTGTCATGCTAAAGTTGTCTAGCCCGGACAAACATCGGTAACTTAATATTTGGAAATCAATTACCCGAGAGAAATATTCGCTCGTTGCGGAAAATAACGGTATTAGGGAAATAATATACGAACCACCACCCCCGTTAGGGGGGAGAGTTGAATAATATGTCATAACTTTAAGTGTCGTGATAGCTTTGTGATTTTTTTCCGAAAGTCTCTCACTAATCTATTTTATTTTCCAGCGTAATACCGTAAGATATGACCCTCAATTCAATCGTATTATCAATAAGTGTAATTATAATCACTATTATAACTATGGGTGCATACTTGACATAAAAGCCCACTCAGCCAATCGCTGTAAAGCGCACGCGCACGCATTCACGCCCTTTTTTATCAAAAAATACTTATATGTAACACGAAAGAGGTTAAAAAAACTCCCCTAACTTTTTACGGCTTATAAACCGAGCTCATTGGTCGTGCTCCCCTAATAAAAAAGTAAAAGTCGCGTGCCCCGCGCGCGCGCTTCGCCTGTCAAAATCAAATAAGGAACGCACGCGCGCGTATGTAACATACGGCAGCACGGCTGCATCTTATTATTAAAACCCACCAATTAACACTGACCTCCCCTGCACCGAGACGTTTTGACGAAACCAAGGCCGGTGATGAATTCGTTTGTAAATCGAGGGTCACGCTTACAGTGGTGGTCGCACGTAAAAATACGCATGGAAAAAATATAAAATGAGTAGGGAAGTATTTTAAAAATAGAACGCGGGCTCCCTTCCGATAGGGGAGTGACTGCTTGATATATTACTAGAGTTACTTGGGATTTTAATAATACACAGCGTGTGTTGGTTCAGTGAGGCCGTAAGATTTGTCAATATGGCGTTTTGTGGGCGCTATTTTAGGTCGGTCGCGTGGCAGGCGATCGGGTTTCTAGATATTGTTGTTTACCTGACGGGGGTAGAGTGCGCTCGAGTTACCCGCTTCCGGCGATGAACGGAGCCGGGTGGGCAAATTTATGCGCAGGTACTTCGTAGGTATGCGGTGTGGGAACAATAAGTAGACTACACATTATTAAAAACGTTTTAATGTTTTTTATTAATCGCGAATCTGACCAAATGTTCTTAGGTTACAAATAAGCTTTACAGAGTATGGCCGAATAAAAATAATATCTTAATGGCTAATTTTATTAATCTACACATATAAATAAATTTGGAGTGCACATGCATATGAATATACGGTACACATATCAAAATATATCCTTTTACAATTTGTGTCTGTCTGTCTGTCTATTTTTTCTGGGTAATCGTTAGAACGGCCGAACCGATTAAAACAGGACTTTCATTGCCAGATGGCTTATGTAATAAGGAGTAACTTATGCTATATAACACTCACTATAGTCACTCTTCCTTGCGGACGACGTCGCGGGTACAGCTAGTTTATTATAAGAACGGAACACGTGAATGTTAAAAAATATTAGTGTCTATAATTTCACTAAATAAAATAAAATTGTCTGTCAGAATTAAGAATTTGGTCTGGGCCATACATAATTTACTGCCCACGTACCCAGAAGTTTATGGATGGTAAAAAGAAATTGCAAACGTCTCCGAAGTCCAAACAAAAACCTTTTATAAGGCAATAGGTCTATAAATACTATCCCGAAAAATATGTCGTCACTATGTACTGCCATAACTCCGAAATAGACAAAAATAAGGATCAATTTAATTATCATTACTCACGCGCCAAAGCCCGGGTTAAAACCGTCAATTTATTATTATGGACCCGTATCCAATTTAAAACAACGCTCGGCCGAATGGAGCCATTAGGTACCAGGGGGATACATTGTTTTGGTACGCACAACATGGAGGGGAATCTTTGTGGAGTAGAAAAAACAATTTAAAAATAAAATGTAATAATTATAAAAGGAGGGAGCGGCGCGTGTCATGGCCGCTTATTTATTTCAGTTCAGCTGCCGTTCGAATTTTAAACACCTACTGGCTGAACATAAAGTTGACATGTGGCGACAAAAAAAACATTGTGTTTAGGAGAAAAAAGGTTTGCATCGGTTGTCTATGCTATCAGGATTACTAGGTTTTATTAAGAAATAATTATTTTCTGATCATATGCGGGCAAGCAGTGATTCTATTTCTATAACTTAAAGTGAAATCGTAACTTTGACCCAAATGGGTAATCTTAACCAAACGCTAAAACCAAAGTTGTTTGCATAGAATTAAATATATCTACAATTAATACGATCAATTTAAACTGGGTAGGTTCTTCATTATGTATACGAACAAACTTATATAATGTTTTGCTTTTTCGTGTAGGCTAAAGTTACCTGTAAGTGTCAAAGTGACATTACGACTTTATGTCCGTCAGTTTATATTAAGGGAATACATAGGTATTGTATTTTTGTTTTATTTTTAAATTAATTGCATTGCATGTATATACATATCTTTAATAAAAACTAATTTTTTTGCAGCTTTACAGCACGGTATTTTAGATTTGAAGTTTTATTATGAGTGGTGAAGGCGTATATGTTAGGAGATTTTATGTTGGTATCCATAATCATAGTTTCATGAATCTAGATTTCATCATTCATAATTTCTAGTGCATTATCTGTTAAGATATAAGGACATTTTAGTTTACAATAAAAATATTTCTTAGCTAATGTAACACAATACAGTTTAATATTTTCAAATACTAATCTAATTGCGACTTTTAAATTCTGACACAATTTTTTTGTCAATCTTGAGAACGGTTGGTGCAAGGTAACCAAAACGTTGAACAAAACAATAATAATTAAACCACGTTTAAAAGCTGTTAAAAGAGTAGTTTTATTTTATTTTTCGTTGAAATAAATTATAGAACACTAGAATTTCTACTTTCGCGCATAAAACGAGCATTCTGGCAACCCAGCTGTATTTAGTCATAAATTATATTAAAATACAAAAAGTAGCACAACATTTGTTGGCAGCACCACTTTTTCGCCGAGGGCGGGACCACGCCACGTGCGAAAATATAATTTGTTTTTTTAATTAGAAATCCCAAAGTGCGCCACATCAATGAAAATTAATTTTAAGAAAAAAATAAACTGTTTTTACAGTCTTGTTTAAAGAATTTTTTATTTCACATGAGATGGACCTCTTACAAGGGTCGTCTGCCTTGGTACCTCACTCTCACAACTGTTTCTACCGCCAAATAGTAGTGTTCGCATTGCTGTGTTCCGGTTTGAGAGGTGAGGGAGGCAGTGAAATTACTGGGTAACACATTTACCCTTTTATTTAGCATTTGTTGTATCTTAGTTCACGTTCACTGTCGTTCAGGTTGGCGTCGCGCTGGTGATATCTTTGATAAAACAAGTATCTATAGCCTGCGGTCACGTTTATGGTCAAGCGGACCGTATGCTTCCTTGCTGACTTCAGACTATAAAATAAATATACAACAAATAATCAATTTCATCATCATGTCAACCATTGGAAGTCATAGACACACGCCTCCCCTAGAAACGGAGAATTTTGCCGATAAATGCCGCACTAGACAAGGGCGTTAACAATTGCAGATCGTATTGCTTTTAAACAACACTGTTTTAGATAGATATACCACCTTCTGTCAGTTCCGGTACCTCAGTGTACTCCGCCGGTATACCACGGCCCCATGGTTTCAACAAATTAAATTATAAAAATATAGTATATATTATTGCAGTTTACTAAAGGTAGACCCGATATAAAGGTGTTACCGATATAGGTACCTCACACTCGGCGATTCTTCCGCCTTCTTGCTTTGGAAATTTATAACGAAACGCGGATGAAATAGCACCCCCGATTTTATTAGTACCCCCGAATAGAGATTTTGGGGGGCATCAAATCCGACCAGCGGTTCTTGATATTAGCGCGTTCAAACAAATAAAATCTTCAGCTTCATAATATTAGAACAGATTATATCAGGAGTGACTCTAAAATTAAAGAAATAGTCTCTGGTCCAGTACATCGTTGTGCACGATGCGGGTTCTAATTAGCTGAGTATGGGAACCGCTTGCGGGCCGGGGCTTGACAAAGAATTTGATGATGTGATAACAAATTATATATGACTGATTTAATTGACTAAATTATAAAATACTATGTCTGTGTGTTTGTATAAAATCCGTATAACGGAATAGTTTTATAATTATAAAGTTGAATAGTTAATTTGTTTTGTAGGTAGGACGCGCTTTCACGGAGTAAGTTGAAGTCAAATATATATTTATTTAAATAGGTCTATCAAAGCAACTAAATTGTCAAAAAAATGACAAAAAAAATGTCAAATCTATTAATATGGATTTGGTAATTACAATTGTCCACAAATGACCGATGTCACCAACAACTAGTGTTATAAGTCAATTGAACAAATAGTTTATTGAGTGTCCTAAGTTTATACTAGTCTGCCTACACCAGACGGATCTTATAACTAAGTTTATAGCTGGTTCATTACGCGAGCTACTGGAAAAGAACTTGCAAGAAAAACTGATAGTGATATGGGTTCCAATAACACCCAATGGTAGAGGTATTATTTAAACCTATTATTGAAATATTCTTGTGTGGAAGAGTTTATTTTTCGAGAAAGGCTTCATTTTGGCTATATAACGTCTCCCTGCGACCATTATGTAGCCTTAAAATGATTCCTTATTAAGAGCTTCCAATGCGCGCGTAGTGTTAACGGCTTAAGTTTAAAAGTTCCAAAGAAAAGAAGATCTTATGATTGAATCACTATATCCCAATTTGATCGAATCAGAAATGAGGAGATTCGTAACAAAACCAAAGTTGACCGACATTGACTAGTGGATTAGGAAGGATTGAAGTGGCAGTAGGCAGGGTATTTGGTAAGCAGAACCGATGGCCGATGGAGTCGTCGTAAGGTTCAGGAGTGGAGGCCATGTGCCGGCAAGCGCAGCGTAAGGCGTCCACCCGCAAGATGGTCAGATGATTTCACTAAAACCGCACGATCACGCTGGACACTGGCCACATACAACCGGTCCTATTGGAGACTACTTGAGAAGGCCTATGTCCAGCAGTGGACGTCTTATGGCTGATATGATGATGATGATGACCCTTTGTTCATGTTATTCTAATACTCTGATATTTCGAAGGTGTTTTATCAACATGATAAATCATCCTAGGAGATGTCATTATTCTAAAACAACTCCGCTACAATATAGCACATTGTCGTGAGGTACCGGCAGAGTATAATAGTACCTCCCTTTGTAAGAGGCGACTAAGCGCAGCTCAAATATACAGGGTGGGGATGGGCAGCAGAATCACTGTTGCGAATGCTGCGGATTGCGATTGGCAACTTGTTTGCCCAGCGTGGCATTATGGTCAAAATTCCTCTTTTTTTGGGAAGTCTATGTCCAGCAGCGGATTCTTAATGGCTGGTGAGTCGATTTCAGAAATGCCAATGTTACGAGCGCCTTTAAAGAGACAGAGAGAACATTTACATTGTACCTGAGAAGTACAGAAGAATTGATTTCTATATTTTTTGGCAGCAAATTGTTTAGTTTACGCTTTCGCAAGAAATCCTGATTTATTGTTTGCGTAACACATTTGTCTCCATTTGTCACGAGGGTTGATAATTTGGTGGCCTCCGAGGTGGTTCGCGTTATCTACGGACATCTCTATGCATGCAGCTCTGAGAAACATATCCAAATATTTTAATGTACCACTAATTATTGGTTGGCTGCCGGGGGCGGGACCACCCTCGCTTTTACAGTTGATGCTCAAGTTTTTCTAATTATACTCGTAACACGCGTATGTTTGTTTTAGTCGAGGAAGACCTCAAAAGGCCGCCTGCGTTGGTACGTCACTCTCATTTATTTCTACCGCTAAATAGCAAGGTTTAATAAAATAACTGGGTAATGTAAGGTAATGTCTTGTGCTCTAAAGGTCGTGGTTTCGATCCCCAGAGAAAAATGATGACTAACTGTCCCAGCAAACGTTGTTCTGCCATATAAGTGACATAAAATGATGAAATTAGTAAAACAACTATTAAAGATAGGTGATAATGCATTAATTGGTGATATTGTAAGGGTTGGATAAATTCTTATCACTTACAATATCAAATTTCATAAGAATCGGTCAAGCCGTTATGGTTAAGGAGTCTGGTAACTAAAACTGTGACATGAGAATTTTATATATTAGGTATTTGTATTTGTTCTGCATCTGAGTGTTATTTATATGTATGTAAGTATTCTATTTGTGATTCCTCTGTTGTCTGATGTCCGTAACACAAATGCGTTAGGTATGTAATATATGAAAAGTGTGTAGAAAAATTTTGTTTTATGATAGTTGTAATCAAACGTGGGATAACCTGTATCTATACCAAATACTTTTAAAACTACATGCCCTGTTTGTCAGAATTGCTCAATGGTTTGAACACTTCAGTCATCAATTAGACGTAAGTGACATACGAGTAACAAGTTTTGTATTTACTTATTTCTAACTTTTATTAATAGTTTCAATTAAAAGAGGATTCAATACCATTAATATTTGTTAAAAACAACTTAATCATAATGTAAAATAGCTTTTTAAATTATACAGTTTTAATGAAATAATTATTTGTATTTTCTAACCTCCTTAGTTATTCCTTAAACCTGCACATTGTACCTCACGACAATTACATTTATGACCGTTGATTATGTGCCGTGAGGTACCGGCACAAAAGAATATCAATCCGAAATAGTGCAGCTCAAATGCACAGGGCGGAGATGGGCAGCAACATCCTCGTCGCGATAGCTTCGCTCTGGGATTGCTTGATTGACGGCTTGCTCAGCGCGGCAATTAAGGTACGATACTGTTATTTTATTTCTTACACATATTAATACAAATTCTTTCCTTTAACTGTGAGATAAAGGAGTCCAAATTTGGATTACAATTGTTACGATGTTATAAAAACCTTTAAAACAGGTAAACGGTATGTGAAGTGATTTCAATGATAACATTTTACACATCTCAATCGGTAAATAAGTTCGAAACGCACAAATAGAATAAAGCACGCAGAACATAATCCATCTGATAACGAAACCGATACTTTCTTCGAAGTGAAATAGCAAAAAAAATATGTATTCAGCTGCCCGCTATTAACCGCGCTGGGGGACATTTGGGATGCGTCTTTTTACAATAGTGCATAAAATGACCAGGGCAAAAAATACATTCTTTTTATTCACAATGGCCGCAGCGAGGGTGGACGATCAATGATCAGCAAGGCGAAAGAGCGTCCGTAAAATAATTGTAAATTTTGTGGAAGGAGATTTATGTCGCAGTAGGTACTTTGCCGGTGTCCAGTTGCAGATGCTGCCGATAAAAAGGACGAACTGCCTCGCGAAATAAGGTCCTAACTTAAAATACAACTGCAAGAATAGAATCTATAATTATTGGCAGTAAAAGTGAGAATTGTTTGCGTTAATTTTCAAAAGCGGTAGTTGGATGTTTTTTAAAAGATTTCTCGGTGTTTGTTACGGTTTGTCTAGCTCAATTGTGTGGTCTGATCGACGTTTATGTGTTAAGTAGACAGTTGTAAAATGCGGAAGATAAAAAGGGTTCTTTCTCTGTTAGGTTTTTAAGTGATATAAATCTGTTTTTTTTAAGGAACTAAGTCTTAATTGTAAAAATTTGCTGTAGATTTAAATAATTATGTTGGTTTAGTTTCTGTAAAAGATTTTGTTAGAATATCTCATTCTTATGGAGTTTCTTTCATTGAACGAGTGTCCAATTTTGTCTTAAATTAATGTAACATAAATAAGTAGTTGCCGTTAATATCACCCTTGCCGTGAGGTACCGGTAGAATAGAATAGTACCTTCCTGTGCACCAGGTGTCGTTAGAGGCGATTAAGTTACCAGAACCAACATGGCGGTATATTCATCAGAAACAGTGTAGCTCAAATGCATAGTACTTCCCACTGCACCAGGTGTCGTGAGACGCGACAAAAGCACCAGAACCGACAGAGGTATATCCATCCGGTGCAGCTCAGAAGCACAGGGTGGGGATTGGCAGCAGCATCCTCATCGCGATCGTTACGCTCTACGATTGCCAACACGCATGCCCAGCGCGGCAATTATGGGCAAAAAAATACTCCTTTCTTAGAGAGGCCTATGTCTTTCCAATGGCTGGTATGTTGATGATGGGTACCTATACCACCAGGGTCAGAGAAAGCGATGATTTAACTTCAGGGAGATATGAGTTCCCGTCACAATCACAAGTAGGTACCAGCTGGAAAACGAAACAAAAAGTTAAGTTAGTTTAATTTTCATTTCTAATCATATTTAATGAATAATGTCAATGACCAATAAAGCTTTTGTTGAAACCAGCTATGTAATTTTTTACTTACCATAAATAAACAAACAAAAACAATTGAAAAATTCCTTTTTATAGTAGGTACCTTATGAATATTTCTATATAAATCTGTTTACTTCTGTTGGAAATGTCAAAGAATAAATTTTGGTATAAAATATTTTTTTGCAGGACATGAAATATTTTTTAAAAGCGGTAGGTACCTAATTTAAAATTAAAATTGTGTTAAATTTAAATGTTAACCATATAATGCAAATTATGTTTTCTAGTTTTTCTTTTAAATCTGCATTCAGAATGCATAAATTCTCTAAAGTATTAATATGATAAATAATAATTCTTACTGATATTCTGTTCTTATTGAATTCAATAAATAGAAAATTGATGCAATATCGTTTGAATATTAGTTTAGGTACATATGATTCGATTTTTATCGATTTGATGATTCTTCAAGTATTTGAGATAGATACATATACTCGTACATACACTCATTTGCAAAAAAAGGGCGGTTTTAATTTTAATTCTTCTTTAAAAAAATTCGGTACCAAAATGATTTCAATCATTTGTACATATTAATGGCCGGTTTTAAAAATGCCGTGGTGTTTAAAACAGTACGTTCTAAATTCAAATTTTCGTTTGATCCTCGTTTATACAACAAAACCACTTTTTATTCTATATTTTTGGTACGAAGATCCAAAAGATAATATCGGTTTATATAACTTATTTTTTTTTTAATTTATTTCATATTCTTAATTGTCAAAGCTTCATTATTATTAATAATGTTACGAGAAAGTGGGAAAAGTTACCAAAATTTTTGCGCTGCTCGAAGAGGGTTGCAGCCATTGCTTCGTGGTTCAGAGGCTAAGTGTGCGTCGCTCGACGGTTCAAAGGACCTGGCAGCGGTATCAAGACACCGGTTCCGTCGAGAGAAGGCCTGGTACTGGATGAAAACCATGTACGTTGGGTACATGGTTTTCATCAAAACCATGTACCCAACCACGGGATGATCGTTTTCTTGTGAGTCGCGCATTGAGAAAGGCAATTTCTTCGTATGTAGACCTAAAGAACAACCTCGAAGAAGTAAGAAATGTGCATATTAGTCTATGGATGGTCAGGAGGAGGCTTCTCGTGGCCAATACCCGCAGTCATCGCCCGGCCCGCAGCCCTAAGTTACTCCGTGAGCACAGAGTTGCCAGGCTTAGATTTGCTCGAAGCTGTGATTTCAGCTGGAGGGGGTCACACTCTATGCTAAACATTTATCTTCTTTTACTTTATTAAAGAAAAAACAAAAATCTTTGTTAACTTTTACTTTTCGAGCATATGCACTACTAGCGAGCATACACTACTAGTGAACTTTAGCATTAAAATCCACAAATTTTATCAAATTTTATGATAATACTGACGAAAAAGATGATTTACAACATTGTAAAAGTAAAACTACCTATAATTATATTATCAAACAAACCAATAGTAACATTTGAAATGTTTTATTGCTAGGGTACCCGTTTTTTTGCAAATTAGTGTATTGTACGTTTTTCTACTTTACAGTATTGTAAAATAGAAAAAAGAATATAACGCCGACCAAAGCAAAAGCCAAAAAGTTTTTCGTCGTTCAAAACGTCAAATGTATGGAAACAGCGAATGAATGTTTCACATTCCAGCAGAAGTGGCAAGTTCTGAGTTTTTACGAGCGACTTGACGAGGGGTCGGATCCGTTGACAAACCACGTCTGCGCTTCAGGCCTGCAAGATCTAATGCCTGAAACTAATATTTTGTAAAAGTTACTTTTTATTAAATAAAATCGCTCTAACGTCTTTTCTCGTCTTCACAACTGATTGGGGACGAGCTCGCTCGAAACGAGAACATTGATATTTTCGCTGATGGTGTACGTTATTTGACAAAGGGTGCACATGCGTTCCTTGATGATGTGACATGATCTGATTTAGTTTATAAATGAATTTACTTTTTAACTAATTTTGTACAATATTAGATTTAGTTTTTTATTGTTACTTAGTCTGACTTAGTCTTGTAGGTATTTGGGTATGACCGACAAAAACTTTTTATTATTCGAACTAAAAATGTGAAAAGTTAAAAACTGCATTTTTTAATGCGTTAATACTTATTTACTGCGTTAATTATGAGCAGCGAATGCAAGAACAATGTGAGAAAATATTATAACCATGCTCTTATTTTATAACGATGAATTTTTCGAAGTAGTTCCGTAGTGATCACCGCGCGCCCGATCATGGGCAATCGCAGAAGGCAGCTTTTGCGACTGGGATGCAACACCGTCTATCGTTTCTAGTACCTTAATCGTCTTTGACGACACCTGGTACAGGTATAGGTACTATGCAACTCTGCTGTTACCTCACGGAAAAATTCCGTAGTAACTATATATCTTTTTATTGATAAGAAATTTTAATTATAATCTATGAAGAAAATAATGTGAGTGTTTCAAACAAATGATGTCAAATAGAAACTTTGTCAAAAGCGAAGCAATGGCGGGTCATTGATGCAATAAAACTGCGTTATAAATAACATGGAGCTGTTCCGTATACCCGAGAGACAACATTAAAGGATGCAGCGACGACTGTAATAATGTATAGTTTTTAAGACAGCCTCTAAAAACCATTTAAAGGCTAAACTCTCTCCGTCACATGCAATGAAGACGAACGATCCGGCTAATGAATGACTCGGGATGTGTTACAGTGTATAGCTGTGGGCAGAAGCGACCAGATTGGTATTTGACCTACAAGTATAGTATGAAGATTGTTTATTAGGATTTAAGTGAATGCGATCAGAGATTTTAATAATATTATTTGATTGTATTCGGATAACGTATGGCAGAAATGATTTTGTGTGGAATAGCACATGGAGTGATGTACGGTTTTCAGCGGTAGAAAAAACGGTAGCGGTAATTTTTATATATAAGGACATGTGCGTTGAGGTACTGGCAGAATAGAATAGTACCTCTCACTGCACCAGGTGTCGTAAGACGCGACAAAAGCACCAGAACTGACAGAGGTATATCCATCCAGTGCAGCTCAGAAGCACAGGGTGGAGATTGGCAGCAGCATCCTCATCGCGATAGCTACGCTCTGCGATTGCCAACATGCATGCCCAGCGCGGAAATTATGAGCAACCTTCTTTCCTGGAAAAGCTTATGTCTAGCAGAGGGCTTCCAATGGCTGGTATAATGATGATGAGTACCTATACCACCAAGGTGAATACCACCAAAGAGGTGAATTGATTTCAGGGAGATATGAGTTCCCGTCACAATCACAAGTACCATCTGGAAAACAATATGATATGCGCATGCTAGGGTTTACCCAAGTAATCGAAAATTTTTATTTTTATTTGTAATCTAATTAATTATATAATGAGTAATGTCTTAACTCTGTCGTCAAACTAATACGTTTAATAATAATAAAAGCTGTGCATAAAGAAAATCAACAAAATAAAATTATCAACTATAGACAAAGATATTTCATCCTAGCAAACGGCAGGCAGTATACTAAGGTGTACGTAAGTTATATAAAAAACATGCTTTTAAAATACATCAAATAAAAAAAAAAAATTTTTATAACAAATTGAAAATAATAAAATGTGTATAAAGTTTCAATTTAATGTATTCGTTTGAAGTGGGTAAAAATCGTCTCAAAATGAATCGGTTACAAACATATACATATAACTGAAAAATAATATAAAGCGTGAAAAACGGACTAAAATAAAGAAAAAAAAGTGGATCTACGAAATAAAACCAAAACTATTGCAATAAGGTTTGCTTCATAAAAACTTTGCGAGAAATGAGTTCTCAAATATTAGCAACTGCGTTTAAAAGCCTTAAAATATAATTTTGAGTAATCAACGCATAAATGTTGGAAAATATAATATTTGTTCAATTACTTCTGCGCGGTATTCTTTGCCCGTAGAATCAGGGGACAGCTAACGCACTTGTTCCATTTCACTTTTTACGCGCGTTTTTTATTTGACACAGAGTAAAAAGTTACGTAACCTGAGCCAAGGCATGCGGATGCAGCGGAGGATTCTTTGCCTGTCACTGAATAAATTAGACGCTACGACATTTTGCCACTCTGAAAAAACTATTTGATTTAAGCGCTTTTTAATGCAGATGGTTGTTTTTAAAATACGTTGTTCGCAGAAGCTGATTTTTTGTTGGATGTTTAATATAAATTAATCGTTTGCTTTTTATTTTACCGTTTTTTACTACAAGCATAGTTTTAAAGGATGAACTAACATATTTGGAATAAGGAAAAAACTACCGTAGTAGTGCCGTAAGTTAACCGAAACCTTTAAACAACAGAATCTTTAATGATGATGCTGACGACAATCGACTGGTGATGATCGGTTTCAGAACCAAACAAATCGTTGAACAACAAAATATAAAAAGAGTAAGCGAACAGCATTTTAAAGTAATTTTATTATAAGTAGTGAAAGATTCGATTAAAAACTCGATTCCAAACTGCAATTATAATTGTACTTTACAACTATCGATTTTATTAATTTAATATTTTAATTACCTAATGATGATAATAAATATACAGCGCAAAAGTCATCAGGCAAAGTGTACCATAAACTAACACTAATAGAAATTAAATGAATTAATCAACATTCCCTTATCACTATTAAAAATGATCGTTACTCGTGCAGAAACCGATTGCGCCCGGTTAAAATATTGCAATATTTTTTGTGATTCCTTCAGCTGAGTTGCGAGTTCGCTCTTGCAGGAAATGATGCTCAGGAATGAGGATATATTCTCGTTAATTTGCACCATAAATCATCGAAAATGTTCGCTGTCTGTGGCGGCGCGGCGATATGACCTTTTTGCGGGAAGCGTCGGGTTTCAAAGGTTTTTCAGATGTTTTGCTCGTTGATAGCGACTGTCAGCTGTTATTTTAGTAAATCTTCACACAAATATTTAGCTTTAAAAGTATTTATTATCTATATACTATCAATAAATGCTTTTAAAACGTGAAGTACAAGTCTATATTTGAACAGATATAAACTTCTGTTAATTTAGTGTCGGCGTGAAAATCTAGGTTTGTTATGAGTAGGAAATTCCATATTTTATTTAAAAGACATAATACTGCATTGATATGTGCCGTAAGGTACGGAGAAGCAGAGTAGAATAGTACCTTCCCCTGTATCAGGTGTCGTAAGGTACCTAAACCGACAGATGGCGGTATATCTATTGCTACTAAAACGAATATGTTACCGCTAGAAAGGGCACAGAGATCTATGCTCAAAGTTATGTACATTCTACCCTTTAAATACCCTACCTCAAAACTCTATATACATAGCAAAGTTTTAACAGTGAGTCAATTGTACTACCAAGAACTTATTCTCAAACAGCATAAACTATATAAACCTAAAAATAAACTAACTCATAGTAGACGAAAGTATGTGGATTTCCAAAATATACATCAGCCATGTCGTACACAGTTCGAACAGCGATTTCTAAATTTTACAGGACCATTTATTTATAATAAAATTAACCATGAAATAGATATTCATGACATGAATAAATACACTTGCAAAATAACAGTAAGGGAATGGCTTTTGACATTGGACTACAACAAGACAGAGGAATTGCTAACAATATTATGCTAGACTGGACTATATTTATTGTTACTATTATTGTTTGTGTATACTGTATATACACAGTATAGCTTCATATTCTGTGTATTTATGTAATGTGTGTGTAAAAAATGTGTTGTATTAACAAACCTTGTATTACATTAGACCATATACACACACATCCACACCTACATGCACACTACAGAGCACAATTGCCTATAAGAACAGGCTTGACCTATTTTAGGTACCTAAGTATCAAAATGTATTCTAGTTTAAGTTTCCTTTTGTTGTTCAATAAAGTTATTATTATTATTACTAATAGTTAGTCTCTGGTACAAATAAGAAACTAGTTGACCCGATAGGCGCTGTCCTGTCTAAACTTTGCTTATATGTTAACCATGAAAAAATATTGCGACTATAAATTGAAACATATGCTATCTCTCAAGTTGGATCAAACTGTACACAATAAGCAAAAAATTACGAAAATCGTGTAGAAGTTTCAAAGTTTATCCCGGACAAACAACGAAACACGTAATGTTTATATGTTAGAAGAAACAATCATGTAATAAAATTTAAATAAAAATTATTTTCTCTTTTATTAAATAAAATTAAGACTAAGAGAACAATGTTTCTTACATTAAATTAGAATAATTTTAAAATACCTTAGGTTGACAACTATCATTGTAATGACATTAAGTGTAATGTCATGTCAATGATATCCCTGTCATTGTAACCCAAAAGAAATATAGTCGCTGAGTTAAAGCTTGATTAGAATCAACTATAGAATTATTTTAACTAAAGTTTTTTTTATGTACTTCCAATGACAAATGGACAAATAAAAGGTCTTAATACAAAAAAGTTGGTAGCAGTATTTCCGCTGATATATCGAGAAGCAATCGATATTAGAAATATAGGAAGGCTCCTCGGATATGATATTATGATTGTGTTGGGAATTCGCCAAGAGGCCGGTCCGTGACTTATCTGCCTCGGGGGAGGTTCTAGGGATGTTCTGGGGGATAATCGACAACGTATCGCTATCGACAAAATTATCGTTTTTAGCGGCATCAGTGATCGTGTTACGCGGCGTGTTATTTTTTTACTAACTGTGCTGCTGTTAGCAATTATGGGCAAAATACTACTTTGGGGAAGCCTTTGTCCAACAGTGGCCTTTGTCCAACAGTGAAAATGTTACTAATAGCTGGTGTTTAAAAATATGACACTAATTAACGGCTTATAAACTTGAAATTTCGCACAGGGGTTTCCCTCTGCAACGTAGCGGAGCACTAAGATTTTTAAAGATAAAGAGGTAACACATAGACAATTGAATGAAATTCAGTATACAAGTTCTTCATTGTAAGTCATAAAACAAATTCTAATATTCATGGCCTCTTATTGAAAATCTATTTTTTTATGAATAATAATAAAAAAAACCCCTTATGAATAATTATATATATCGATAAATCAGTGAGCGCGTCGTGCCCGTCACTGCCACTTATAGTTTTCGTACTTCCCATACTTATTAAGTTAGTGATTTATTGTTTAGCAAAATTAAAAAAATGTATATCACAGATTTTAACGATTCCTCGGAACTGAGGAAGCCTTGCGCTGTTTAGGAAATGGCAGTCTTTTAAACTGATGTTTCATATGATTTTAGTATAACGGGAATATAAGTATTTTTTTATAGTTGAAAGAGATCTCTTGTGGCAATAAAAATCACAAAAGAGTAGTTCCTAAAATCGTTCACCTGTTTCAAACATTAGCATTTAACAGATAAACAGACAAGTAAAATATATATATTAAAGCAATTTTAAAGCATTTTTATGTATATATTTTCATTTATTTCTTTTAAAAAACGTCCTGTTGGCTAACAGGTGAACATACCCAAATTGCTTACAAGACTAAATATTTAATATAACGTCATTAATAATAAAATAAAATTAGATACATTTATACCTAAACCATAGAGCATGTCACGTCATCAAGGAAGGGATGTGCAGCCATTGTCAAACAATGTACACCATCAGCGAACAGATCAATGTTCTCGTTCTGAGCGAGCATACTTAGTGAAATCTGTTAATTTGGAATTACAATCAGACGCTTGCATTGTATTTTTATGTATTGATTATGATTTTGCCTTCAATTTCCATAAACCAAATCATGACATAATCAATTACTTTAGAATTTTTATTATATACAGTGATTAAGAAAATTGGAAAAAATAACAAAGTGCCAACGCGGCTATAATAAAAAACACCACGAGCAGCTGTATTGTCGTCGCTCATATTTGCTGACCCAAAAACATGACAAGACAAAATCAGAGTATCTTCACGGATAACCCCACTTTAAACGATCCACATCCCAACCGTAACAACTACATATAACAAGACTACAAAACTTGAACCTTACTGCTTGCAGAATAAAGTGGAAAGTTTGCTGGTGATATAAAAAAGGCGAGTCGAAGTGCGAACAAGGCAGCTCTTGAGTGCTGAAAGTGTGAAATCCTGTAGCGAGGTTGTCGTGTCCACGTGCTGTGGCAGGTGGCGCGCTGCGTGTACTCCAGCCGCGTCTAATGAGCAGGGTCCCACGGGACGCGACCTCCGAACCGCGTGGAATTTCCGAGGCCAATCATTAGGCGCATCCGAATGCCATTTGTCACATTGCGACCTGAGTTGAAATCGCTCTGGCCGTATAGTAATTGCCAAAACATCTATTTGTATCTTAATCTATATACACTATTTTGCAAAAAAACGGGCACCTAAGCAACGAAACATTTCAAATGTTACTATTAGTTTGTTTGATAGATATAGGTAGTTTTACTTTCACAATTTTGTAAATTAATAAGCAAATAATCGTTTTCGTCAGTGTTATCATAAAATTTTTATTGAATTGATGGGTTTTAATGCTAAAATTCACTAGTAGTGTATGCTCGCTAGTATTCTCGTAAACTAAAAGTTAACAAAGATATTTGTTCGTTTTTTCTTTAATAAAGTAAAAGCAGATAAATGTTTAGTATCGAGTGTGACCCCCACTAGCTGAAATTACACCTTGAATTCGTATGGGTATGCTAGCAAGAAAATCCCGGATGCTTGCTTGCGGAATACGTTCCCATTCCGCGGTAATCACATTCTTCAGATATCTGATGGTCTGTGGAGCGGTTGTACTGATCTCATGCGTCGTTTCAGAACGTCCAGACATGCTCTATAGGATTGAGGTCGGGACTTCGAGCTGGCCAATCCAAACGACGAATGCCGACCTCTTGCTCCGTAGCGGCCTAGGAGTAGGCACACATCCTCTGGCGGAGGACTTAGTTTCAATAAAGACACTAGAAAACCGAAAGGGATACACAACACCCACACCCACATATCACATCGCCGGGTGCACTCCCACACCCGGGCTCACTCTGTCCGTCCTCTTTTGCAAAATTACATAAATAAATTCACCCCAACGATGGCAGCCCGAGCCGAGGTCGAGCCTCTAGAGGCGCCCTCGGGCGATCGCCGTCGGTCCCGCTCAATCTCGCGAGCCTCGCGGCCGCGACGGGGGGCCTCGTGGGCGCGGTTGCGGCCGCAGGTTTCGCGGGATGACTTTATTGGAGACCGAAAAAAGAAACTAAAAGCATGTTTAAACGGAGTGCACAAATAATATATACAACTTTGTTCAGAATTTTAGAATTTTACCAAGGACAAACATCCTACCTATATACCTTACAATAAACAATAGTCGCTTTTTACTTGCATCTTGCAGTTTTTTTCCTATTTCTATGGCCACTTACTTGGATAGTGAATTTTTGCCTATTCTTTCGCCGGAATTGTTTACCTGAAAAGTGTGAATTTGAAATACATTTCTAGTAGGGTAAACGTGCTTATGGTTGGCCATACAATATTATATAATTGTTTAGGTATATTTATTTAGGAATACGATACTAAATCTAATACCGCCATCTGCTATTTGTACATTCAATGTACTGCATAATAAAACAGCCTTTTCATTATATCATAGGAAGTCCACCGCTGGGTATAGGGCTCCTTAAGAAAGGCGCAATTTTGCCCATAGTTGCTGCTCGGGGTAAGTGTGTTGGCAATCGCAGAGCGCAGCTTTCGCCACGGGAATGCTCATCCCCGCCCTGTGCATTTGAGCTACATTATTGTGGATGGATAAATCTCCATCTGTTGGTTCTGGCTCCGAAATCGTTTCTTACGACAAATAATATGTACTATTCTAATCTGCCGGTACCTCTCGACTTATTAACCACCTTAAAACTAGGTTTATTTATTACAAGCTGATCACGCGACTTTGAATGTTATATTTACTAATATATATACATATCAATAGCCTAAATAATAAGTTTTCGGCTTCTAGCTCTAACAAGAGCAACTTACTTCCATACAACTTTTCATCCCCCCTTTCAACCCCTTACAACTCTTATGTTGAATGAAAAAGTAGCTTATGTCCTTTTTTATAAGGCTTTAGACTATCTGTGTACCAAAATTGATTAATCGGTTCAGTTGGTTACAGACAGACAGAGTTACTTTCATATATATCATATTAGTAATTATATTAAATTTAATTCTATTGAACATGAACGCGTATAAAATGTTGTCACTCCAAAAATATTGTTGCATTTTTTTTAAATTTTAAAACTGCATTTTAATATTTTAAAGACTATTCTAATAATATTAGAAAATGTACGATAATTGTAAAAATAATTTTAAAATATGGTTTTGGTGCCCACGTACGATTGCTTTTACCCTAGCGTGAAAGGTGCATTCGGTCGGGTTGAGTGGGTTGCGCACAATAGAAATGGCTTCGTTAATAAGTGTTTATTTGTTATGCCATCTGCCGCGCATATGCGTTTCTATGATAAATGTTACAATCGCGTCCATACGTGCATACATACTCGTATATCGAAATGGACGACAATCAATCGGACGTTTGTGAAAGGATGGTTTTTGCACAAGCACTCTTGCGAATGCATTTGTTAATTTTACCCAATTTTTTTTATCGACAAACAAACATATAGTCTATGTGAAAGTAAGTGTCACTGCAGCCTATAGACGCTTGTAATATCACAAGCATGTCACTAACGCGATACCAGGCCTTGTGACTTTAGGATATGATGCCACGTTACCCTGTAAATTCACTGAATCTCTCAGCCTTCAGACCGGAACACAGCAATGTGAACTATTAATGTATGTATGTAATATATCTGTTTGGCGGTAGAAACTGGTGAGAGTGAGATGCTAATGACGACCTTTCGTATGAGGTTTCGTATCTACCTTATGTATTTTTATATAAGCAGTTTAAGACTAAATCTCATCCTTTTGTTTTGTACTCGTAGACTGGTAAATCGTACTCGTTGTTGTTTATTTCCCGTAACTAAATAACCTTAGTAGTTATTATTCTTTTCCTTCTTATAAGTTAAATACTGTATATACCAGTTAACAAAGTTACAGATTTTTATGGCTGTTTCTTTCAATATTATTTTAAGTACTGAGTTTACAGTATAATTGTACGCAAATCCATTAACCATTCTTTAGTTCCGTTTTTTTAAAGATATGTCACTGTATAAAGCTTTATAATATCCAAAAGGAACATATTCTTTAAATTCCTAAAAAAACTGCATATTATCTACGTCGCTGTCATACCTGGTAATTAAAAAAAATGTTATTATAAAAAAGTTTAATATAATTTCAATATTGAGACTTTTATCGCTATACATATTAATAACACAATACGATATATTATGTGTAAAACTAAACTGTCTAAATTATACAAGTAATATTTACCTAAAATACCCTAAATTAGAGTTCATAATAGACGGTGAGACTTGGTCGAATGAGGCAATTTTCGAACACATAATACCTCTAAACAAAATACGGTATTTCTTCATTGCGAAATTTGTGACGGGCAAAACTGCTAAAAATAAAAAAAAATGCTCATTATTTTTAGAAAAAAAAAACCCGCCTCGTCCGTGACTAACTGTTCCCTTTTTATTTTTGATTTATTATTTTCTAACAACCCAAAACCAAATATTGTTTAAGTTCAAAAACAACGGAGACACACAAATTAAATGATAAAACATTAGTGTATTCGCTACATATATTTCCCACAAAGGTGTCCGGGGCAGGTAGAAATATCGCAAAAACCAGGCCGGAGAAAGTTTTGTGCATTATAATGGCACTTTTTATTTGAAATTATAGCAAAAAAATTGGACCCTTTTCTCAAAAGGCTTTTACAAAAGGGTTTTGAATTTCACAAACAGATGGTAGGTATATATATTTTTATCTATATATGTAGTATTTGCATTGTGCTGGCTTCTGATTATAAGGATCTTAGGATTTTATAGCGGATGCATGGACAAATAAAGTCGAGTACATCACCAAGACAAACCGTTACCCGAGAATCAGCTCGAAATTAAAGTTAAATAAAGACTGCAACATCGAATTATTAAATTTAAGAAAGATAAATTATCGATTTTAAATAAATCGTTGCTTATTTCATTCGTCAATCAGTTAATTTTACCCGGGCAATAAAATACAGTCGATTAGACTAGAACCACAGTGTGCGCTGGATGCTGGCCAGTTACAACCGGTCCTATTGGAATTAACTTCAGAAGCCTATATCCTGCAATGGGCCTACGTCCGATGTGATCATGATGACTTGTTAGTGACTGATTGTCGGTCGGTTTGATCCAGTTAATCTTTAGTGGTATCTGTTAGATAGCAGGTATTATAGTAATATGAGGTATAGTAGAATAGTATCTCCCTTTGTACCGATTGTCGTAAGAGGCGACTGATATTCCGGAACCGACAGTCAGCGGTAGAAATAGGTGAGAGTGGGGTACTGCAGCAGATCTTTCTATGAGGTCTGTTCTACTGCTGGACATAAGCCTCCCCAAGAAAGGGGGAATGTTGCCCATAAGTGTCGGCTGGGCAAGCGTCGTGCCAATCACAGAGCGCAGCTTTCACTACTGGGATGTTGCTGCCCACTCCCAACCTATATGTTACGAGACCTAGTACTGGTACAGAAGGAGGTACTATTCTTCTCTGCCGGTGTCGAGCCTTAAGTACGAATACAATTCTTAAACTCAATGTCTCACGGTTAGAGTTGAAAATATTTAGTGACTTGTAGAGGACAAGTGAAATTGCGGTGAGGTACCGGCAGAGTAGAATGGAAGGTAGCAACATTTTGTTCGAAATACGTTTCGCGCCCTACGTCCATTTGACAAGCGACATAATCATCCAAAAAAGCAGTGAATTCGATAACTATGGAACGTTTTTACAATTTATTTTAGGTTTTCTCTAAGCAATAAAACGCATCCACAAAGACGTCGTATAGTACGTACTAGAAGTAATCATTACTGCTGTAGAGCGTATTCAATTAAATAAAATCCAATTATCCATTCAGAACAATATAAGTACATTGTGTGGAATAAAAACAAACAATACATTACAATATGATAAACACAAAATTATATAAAAAAAGATACAATATTTTACACAGATATACCAAAAAATAAAATTGTAATTATGTTATTAACCATAATAATTAATTAAAAATATCCATAAAAAAGAGTAAAATTTCAGAATACAAGTATTTGTCAAAAATTAATGAAACCTTAAAAGCAATTCAAATTATTGACGTAATTTATTATTTCAAAACCAATGCCTGCTAACATACCATCAACAAACTTGTCTATATTATAAAAGCATTTCTCCAACGAAAATGTTTTTAAATTATTTTTAAAACCACTGTGCTCTTTTATAAGTAGCCGGAGCGTAGATGATCCGAAACAGTATATCCGCCATCCTGCACAGGAATTGGATATGTACATCCCCTTTATCAAAGATGTTGCGGAAAGATCTTGGTTTGCCGAGCTTTCAAAATCTAACACGTGATTAAATTTAAACCTCGCGATCATCTAGATCGTGTAACTTCGGTGAATGTGCCCAAAATAAGATTGCCATTAATCTCGATGATAAGATAAGATAATAAGTAAATTTTTTGTAGCGCTGAAGCTCACTCTTGTTAGAATGGATACGTCAATAAACAAAATATAGAGTGATGATAATCCTCAAGTGTATGTTGAGACACCTTTACATGTAGATAAACGGTCTGTGTGGTGTGCTTTGTGGGCTGCTGGAATAATTAGTTCGTACTTCTTCAAACAAATGCTGGCCAGAACGTTACAGTCAATGGTGATCGCTATAGAGCGATAATTACTGACTTTTACCTTATTCAATTGAACAACAATGATGTGCAGGCGTTGTGACTTCAACAAGACGGCGCAACATGTCACACAGCTAGGGCCACAATTGATTCATTGAAGGAAACGAATGGTAACCGCACAGTTTCATGTTTCGGACAGTTTCGTGTTGTGATTTAACGCCGCTTGATATTTTCTCTGGGAGTATATGAAGTCGCTGGACTATGCCGATAAGCCCAAAACGATTGGCCACTTGGAGGACAATTTTCATTTTGATATAAGTCATAGAAAATTGGACATCCAGATTAGACTACATCCGAGCCAGCTGTGGCGGTCAAATGCCAGAAGTCATATTTAAATTATAATGCTAGTAGATTATCTTTCAAATTAAATTAAATTCATATCAATAAAAAAATCTTCTCTGTTTTATTCTACAAAGTTCTATACATTTAAAAACACCCTTTACGAGCGTGTATATGCTGCTATCACGCGGACCGTACTTAAGCTTATTTGTGGACTAAGTTATCATCATATCAGCCATTGGAAGTCCACTGCTGGACATAGGCATCTCCATGAAAAAGGGAATTTCGTCCATGTTGCCGTATTGGGCAAGCATGTTGGCTATCGCAAAGCGTTAACACGGCGGGGATGCTAAGGCATATTGCAGGCATGCCCATCCCCGTAATGTGCCTTCACATAGCACTATTCTACTCTGCCGGTACCGCACGGTTGACTTAATCAAATAAAAGAAATGGACAGCGTCCCGGATTTGAAGAAGTATTGTGATTTCATAGACTCGCGTGCATCATCATTATATCAGCCATAAGACGTCCACTGCTGGACATAGGCCTCCCCAAGTAATTTCCAATAGGACCGGTTGTATGCGGTCTGTGTCCAGCGCGATCCTGCGGTTTTAGTCAGATCGTCTGTCCATTTGTCTCGCGTGCATACCATGGAATAAATAATGAACACAGTGCGGCGTGGGTCGCGTTCCGTTTAATAATCAACTGCAAGTCAATGCGCACCGACCACCGACAGTAAAATTGCCCCGATGAAGCTTCTGACAGCTGACAGACATTCACCTTTCGTGTCGCTCGCTACGCTCATAAATATTTCCACGGCCCAAGTGCTTATTTCATATTTATTTGAAAATCCGTTTCCGAATTGTATATTTATTTATTGGTAATGTTGACTTATTATTATAATACTTATGAAACTTAAGACCTTAGCGGCAATTATTACAAGCCGTGAGGTTATTATTACCTCCCTCTGTAGCAGATGTCATAAGAGGCGACTAAGGTATCGAAACCGACAGATGGCGGTATATGCATCCGCAATAGTGTAGCGATTGCCAATACGCTTGTCCAGAGCGGCAAATATGGGCAAGATTCCCTCTTCCATGGGGAGGCCTATGTCCAGCTGTGGACTTCCAATGGCTGATATGGTGATGATACAATCTTATTGTGCATCTATACAAATATAATTGACATAAAAATCTTGCGCGTTGGGTTCGATTCCCATCCAGAATAAATGGTGTATTCTGTGCGAGGGTGTTAAATCTGAATTTATTTTATTGATATGTATTATATTTGTGTTTCCTCTGTTGTCTGATTATTGTAATACAACTGCTTCGAAGTCGCTTAAAGCAGTTGTATGTTTTATTTTGGGATCAGGCCAAAGTATGAATAGCTAATGTCATTTGAGGTATACAGTAAAAAAAAACAATCTAGATTTTTTTCCATTTAATTACTAATCTTATACACGATCTAAATCTAACATTTACGTTAGGTCTAACTTATAATTAATAAATGCAAAATACGAACGTGATTTCTCAAGAGCGGTTACACAACTACACATCAATTGTACAACCTCACAATAAACAAAGTATTATGCTATCATCCACAAAGCTCGACCTGGCGAGCTTTGTGGACGAGAACTTGAGCTTGCTACAATAATCACTTAATGACGCGGGACAATTTAACACAAACAATATTAATATGGAGCTAGCGCCAGCGATTTCAGCTGCGGCGGAATCTGGAACTAAAATTTGTATTAACGGGCCAAGCGGCAAATTTTCCTTTCGAATCCGACTGAAATATGCTATGTCTATGAAATTGAATTGTAAAGATTGTACAAACCAGCTTTTCAAACATTCAAACTACCTACTTCTATTCGGCGGTTTCTATTTTGAAACGAATTAGAAATTCAAATTGAGGTTAAAATTTGAAAATTCCTAATAACAATCAGTATTTAAAAATAAGACGTACAAAATTGTTTGTGAAGGGTCTTGCGTCATAATTTGTAAAAAAATCAACCATGATAATATATTTTGAATACATATTCAGTTGACTCACTAGTTTCGTATATTTTGACAAAGACAATTATCCATTGTGTTGCAATACACGAACACCAAAAAATAAGTAAAGAATGGTTTTGCCCGATTCATTCGTTCGGAAGCCATCATACAATAGTTAAAAAATTATAAACTTCATGAAAAATAGTATCTATGATGTAATGTAGCAAGCGTCCCTTTACACCATTGCCAAATTTAAATTAACAGCATTCAAGGGAAATTTATAAAATAAAAATTAGCAACTAATTAAATGCATTAATGGCAAGCTTAGCTCTAAGCCCTACCTAGTAGGACTGATCAGTGCAAGTTATTAAAATTAAGCTGAGTATTCAATAAAAAGCATCAGATTTAAAGTATTACGGATAATTTTAAATTTCATACGTTTTTTTAATTTGTAAGCTGTTGTGCTTTGAAATGTGATAGTTTTTGTGCCTGTTTATTTAATTCAACGAGCAAACAAATTGAAAATTACACGAGAACTGTATATGAAGATATAACGTTATCTCGTGTAATGTGGTCGGTTCAGTGCTGTCGGTTAGGAAAAAGCACGATTCTACTGACAACCAACAGCACAAAACAGCTAGGAATATTGTCAGTAAGCTGGAAATGTCACCGCTACTGCTGAAACTAATTCCTTCACAAGGATTCTAGTACCATGGTTCCGATGTCTAAAAATGCATAGTCCAATATACAGCGTGTACAGAAGATAATCAGTCTACAATCTACATCCAGTCGAAGTCGAGACCGTTGCCCTCGCTGAGGTAGTCGTAGAGGTAGACTGCCATCTCGTCCAGGGCTTCGAAGCGGGGGTCGTTGAAAGCGTCCTCGCGGACCGACCGGGCCGACCGGGAGAGCGACCTGTAAACACTGCTTTCTGTATATATGATGTTACATCTTTCTGTACATATTGATGATTACACCGTGACATCTCAATTTATTTTGTAGGTTGGCACCAATTTGTTGGTCTTTTTTGTAGATTGTCAAAGCGAAGAGCTCGGAAACTTCCCAAAAGTAATTCATTAATCAAATTGGTAGTCCACAACTGGTCGCGCTGGGCAAGCGTGTTGGCAATCGCAAAGCGCAGTTTTCGCGAAGGAAACGCTGCTACCAATCCCTACCCATTGCATTTAAGCTACACTGTTCCGGATGGATATACTGTCATCAGTCGGTTCTGGTACCTTAGTCGCCTCTTATGACACCTGGTATAGGGGGAGGTACTATTCTACTCTGCCGGTACCAAAAGACTATTGCATTGGAAAGTTAATTTCTTTTACAGACATCATATGTTATAGGAACAATGACATGATTGATAGAGCTAAATCATATACTTAGGACTTGTTAAACGTTATACGTCCTGGGCTTCCCTAAAATAGGGGAAATTTTAGCCTCAATTGCCGCGCTGGGCAAACTCGGCAGCAATCGCAGAGCGTAGCTTCGCAAAGGCGATGCTGCTGCCCATTCCCGCCCGGTAGATATCAACGGTAGACATAATCGGTCTGGAGATATCAACTACATACATTTGTGTAAAATGTGGTAAAACCCTAATAAAATTCAGACTAATATTACAACTTTGAAACAGACACATTAATATTTATAAATAAATATTTGACAGCCAACTGACTACTACAAGTGTTAGTATTTACAAATGGTCAAAAGACTTCCAATTTGACGGGCCTCGGACTCCATATTTATGATTTTATCTAGTGCGCTAGGGGTCGTGAGATCGATACCCATATTTACATAAATATATATTTGTGTTTGTTCTATGTCTGGGTGTTAATTACATGTCTGGCGTCGGTGCTATAGGCGACTTACCACGGAGTCAGATCAATGTATGAGTTGTTGTGGGAATTTATTATTATGTATTATTTCAGAAAAGGAAAAGAAATATTACCTATTTTTTTTAAAGATCATAAATAATTACCTAAAATCAGTGTCGGTTTCCAATTCCTCCTCAGTGGTGAACCTCTCTCGGATGTCCTTCATAATGCAAGCCTCTAACTTCTTGTGCTATAAGAAAAGTACAAGTTTCGTTACGTGTTTCTTTAATATCTACATATTAAATAACTAACACAAACCGTGGTTTCACCCGCATAAAGTCCTTTCTCCATAAAAACGCAGATAAGATATAGCTTATACTTTTTGGTAACTTTATATGAATTAATAAATAATTGAAAGCGGTTAATAAGTTTTTTAGTTTATTTGTTACAAACGTACAAAAATATAAATCCATTTTAACTCATCGTATCAACCATTGGAAGTCCCCTGCTGGATTTAGGCTTCCCCAAAGAAGAGGGAATTTTGCCTATAATTGCCGCACTGGGCAAGCGTGTTGGCAATTGAGACTATAACTTTTACGATGGGGACGCTGCTGCCCATCCCCCGCCATGTGCTTTTGAGATACACATTTCCGAATGGATTCACCGCCATCTGTCGGTTCTGGCACCCAAGTCACCTTACGACACCTGGTACAGGGGAGGTACTTAATATTCTACTATGCCGTTACCTCACGGCCATTTAGTCGTAAATAGAATATAGCCCATGTTACTTACTAAGAATTTAGCTTTTTGTTGTGAAATAACTCCATTATTACTAGTTTTTAAACATATTTATAGCAACGTATTCGTTAAGGAGAATACATTTGCATTTTGTTTGTAACAAAAAGCAAATGTATTTATTGTTAATCTTTATAATGTCCAGCATAGGTATAATCCAAGAGATAGTTTGTACCTTGTAGCAACGGAAGAAGAACATGGGTTTGATCAGCTCCTGTGAAAGTGGTGCGACATCCCGCTTCACGTCTGGTACACATTGCTGCAACAAAAAGGTAACACTCCAAGTAGAAACAGGATTTTGGTTTTTTTTTTCCTGCTGTTTCTATCTTCCCTATCTTGACCTCTAGGGTCGAGGATTCGATCCGTACCCAGGACAAACATTTAAATGATGAATACTTGTGATTTTTATTGTCTTACATCCATAACACGTGTGATTTAAGCGACTAATTACGGAGTCAGGTCTTTGTATGGGATGTTGGGGGAATTGGGTAAATATAGGTTCGTGATTTGGCTTTAGGTTGTGGTCGGACATTGGACAGTGTTCAATATAGACTATATCGTACCGAGAATTTCCTGCAGAACTGCAACCCGTCCTGGATGTCTCCCTTCAGTTCAGCAGAGACGGGCAGGTTACTGATGCGCTGCGTGATCTGCTCGTAGTTCGGCTCCAAGCTTTGGTCGATGTAGCCCAGCTCTTGCATCACGCAGGTGATATTCTTCACGCGTCCACCGGCGGGGCCGCGGGAGATGACGTCTAAGCGCTCGCGGAGGTCCATCTCGCGCTAGAACAGTGAAATTATTTAACGTTTAGCTAACATTGATGCGCTGTTTGAACTTCCTGAAACAAACCCGGTAAATGTATGCTCATAAAAGAAAAAAAACTAATGATCTCTTCTCTGTTATTAATTCTATTTTCTTTTTATTTTTTATATTAACTAATCGATAATCAAACATAGGGTCCGCATGATTGTAAGGCTATAGACGCGTATTATCACAAGATATCTAACACTGCGTTGTCAATATTGCGAATTAAACATATTAATTATGTCACAAAACTCAGTGATTTCACTTTTTTATATTATGAAGTCAGCAAACTAGCTTACGGTCCGCTTGATGGTAAACGTGACCGCAGCTTATATACGCTCGTATCATCACAAGGATATCACTAAATCGCCAAACCTACAAAGTGTGGCCAAACTTTGTGAACTGAAGATACTATGTCACATTTACCCAGTAATTTCACTACCTCTCTAGAAGAATGAGAGGTGAGAATGTTACTGGGTAAATATGACATAGTATGTTCACTTCATAATTTAGCGATACGCTAGTGATAGCCTTGTGATGTTTTGTAGGGTTTCAAACCGGAACGCAGCAATGCGAACACTGTTATTTGGCGGTAGAAATAAGTAAAAGTAAGGTTCCAATGCAGACGGCCTTTGAAGGAGGTTTTACCTCACTGCCTTCTCGCATCCTTCAAACCGGAACTTAGCAGTGCGAACACCATTGTTTGGTAGAAATAGGTGAAAGTGAGGACCAACACAGACAACAGATAAAAAACACTGTGCCACAGTTATTTTTTACTGGGATCTCAGTATTGAAATTGGTTTTTCCCCTTTAAAATTATGTATAATATTGAAAACAAATTGTTCTAACAAGTACAAGTTTAGTTAAATTACATGAATTAATGACAAATTGTTGATAACAAATAAACTAACGCAAGAAACTTTAATTGGATTGATTAATCAAACTTGGATGTACTTTTTTATCTATATCTATCCCTCTATCCTATTATAACTATCCCTCTGCTATTGAAAAGGCCTGCTTCGTCTTCTTCTTCAATTACGTTAGACAACCCGCTAGACTAGATGAACTATACAACCTTTTCCGTGTTGGAATGTTTAGAGACTAGAGATAGCGGTATTGAGCGATAATACAATAGCATATTTCACATAATGTTTTGATTTTGTAAACCTCTTCATCATTATCATAGCACCTTTTCATCATCATCATCGTCCACTGCTGGACATAGGTTTCCCCAAGGGAAGTTTTTGCCCTTGAATGGTGGTGCACATTCCCGCCCTGTTGCATTTAAGATAGATTTCGTAAGAGGGGACTAAGGTACCGGAACCGACAGATGGCGGTATATCTACCAGAACAGTGCAAGCACAGTCAAAGGCACAGGGCGGGATGGGCAGCAGCATCCCCGACGCGATAGAAGCTCACTGCGATTGCCAAAAAGGTTGCC
>JACJUM010000875.1:20294770-20351799 GCA_020976665.1 Heortia vitessoides | reverse complement strand
CAGTAGGTATAGAGTTCCATGAAGCCTTATAGAAGCAGCAAAAATCCGCCGCGAAGAGAAAGACAGAGGGCACCACATGACCACAGTTCATTAACACCAGATGCGATACCGTTAAATGCGCGGCCTCCGCAAAAATAGCCTTTATGGACATCAATTATATGATTGCGCCCTCCAATAGCCATGGCAGAAAAATAATGACGATCGCGCCGGCGATACGACAAAAACGCAGCATTTATCCATTGCCAATATTATAAAGAGAAGAGATTTTTACACGCTTCATATTAGCTTTAGTTTTATGTGTGTGTGTGTGTGTGTTTGTAACCGACTCATTCGAAGAATATGACCCACATTAGACGGACAGATTCTATTGAAACTTTGTACACATATCAAGAATCGGTGCCAATACAATAATTCGATAAGATTATCTCTTTCTCCTGATCAGGATCCTCAGGATGAACGAAATTCGTCTGTGTAAGAGCAAGTGAGACCACGCAGCCTGCGCATGCGTACTGTCTACCTAATTTCCAGCTTAAGTTATCATCTAGTTAACAATAAAACAAACTAAAAAGTGAAACTAAAAAAATCGCTTTTGAAATACATCGACCTAAGACGTATAAAAATATATTTTTTTAAAACAGAGTGAAAATAATAATGAACAAAAATACTAGCAGATCTAAGAACGAATGAAGAACAACGTTTAGTAGAAGAAGAACGTTTTCACTTTGTAATATAATATATTTTTTATTTTGCAGTTTGATGTATTTAAAAAGCGTTTTTGTTTTTATAGAACGGAACGGAAATCTGTTCGGTTGTTTATGGGTTAATGAAACATTACTGAACCGATTTAAAACATTTTAGCTAAGCTACGTCTTCTTTAATAACACAGGCTATATTATATCGATGAAATACCACTTGTATATGTATAAATATGTATACAAGTGGTATTATATCTTGATGTCTTAATAAGGATAGGTATGTATGTATGATTGCTAAAAAAACTAGTTAAAATATCTAAGAGAACAGACAGCGGAAATGACTTCATTTAATACTATGTAATGATCCATATGTAAAAATAGAGGATTATTAGAAATAATTGACTTTTTAATTTTTTTCCTGCAATTGTTTAATGTTAATGCCAATCTCTCATAGTTTCCTTATTGTTTTTTTATAATGTTTTTCTAATTTATTCGCAGGTGTGCCTTGCGACAAATACATTTGACAGGATGTCGGACGTGGCTGGAGAGATATCAGATCGGTAACTTTTATTAATTAAATATTGCGGAATTACCGCAGCCCGCTTTTGACTTGAATCCGTTGATAGAGGGAAAAATTATAATGTATACATTATTTTCCGACGTGTATCCTTTAAAATAAAATCTAAATTAAAATTCTCATATATTGGCGTGACTCCATGATAAGTCGCTTATAGCACTTGTGTTAACACGCAGACACAGGACAAACACAAATATTATCATTTCGTGGGGATCGAACCCACGACCCTGGGCGCACTAGATAGGATAACTACCATGTGCGCCATTTTCTATATATGTATAATACTAGCGACCCGCGAGGCTTCGCATGGGTGTAATTAAGTTAATAAATGGTTATTGTAGGTTATCCGTAAGAGAGGGAGATATAATACATAAATATTTATATAATGATATTTGTGTTTGTTCTGTATCTGGGTAATGAATATATGTATTTAAGAATTATAATTGTGATTCCTCTGTTGTATGATGTGTTAGGTGTTTTAAGCTTACTCGGTACAAACAAAAATACGATGGCTGAGAATAAATTACTACGAATTGTGACGAAATTCTACGATCTAGCTTGAAATATTAAGCAATAACTATCCGTTTTGTAACACAACTCATTCAATGTAATGATGTCTTTCGCCTACGCTTAGAAAAAACCATATGTACCTACGTTCAACCAGTTTCAAGGAAGTTTTTATAGTAACTCCTAATATGCAACAAGCTGTCAATTCCATTATTTCTCAGACGTTAAGACATGGCCAATTATGAACGCTTAATTGATATTTTCCAAGATGGCTGACCGGTTCGATATGCCTGGGGCGATCATGACTTTCAATTTGAATATAAATTTTATGCAATAACTATACATAAATAAAAAAATACTGTATAGGGAACGGACTATGTAGATTCCCTATAAGATATCTTTCCCTTTTTGCTATACAGAGAAACAAGAAAACCATTTTTGTATTTTATTAGTGACGCCTGAACATAATTGAGCGGCAAAGTCATAATCCCTCGTGAGTTGCTAAATACTAATACTGATGCAAGCAAAACTCTTGGAAAATAATTTATATACAATTTAACTTACTGCTAGTATTCTTGAAAAAATGTGTCGCAATCGTTATGGGCGCAATAGAATTTTGCTGAAAAATATTTGTTTATTATAGGACAATGAAGTGTCAGTCACCGAATCCAACTGGGATGGGCAGTGTTCGGAAAACTGCGGAACATCTTCTTGTATGACTTATCTCAGCGTCTCAAGTCGAAAGTTAACGCTTAATATATGATACCAGCAAAGACTAATAGCCTTATTAAAAAAGTCGAAATGGCCCAACACGTCTCATCTTTGCGTGATCGAATCCGAAATGAGGAGATCAATGAAAGATCCAGAGCGGACGACACAGCCCGGTGGAATAGACACCACGTACCGGCAAACGAAGCGTAGGGCATCCACCCATAAAATAGACATATATAGAATAGTACCTTCTACTGTACCAGGTGTCGTAAGAGGCGAGTGAGATACAAAGACCGACAGATGGCGGTGTATCCATTCGAAGCAGGTTTACTAAAATGCACAGTGCGGGAATGGGCAGCAGCATCCCCGTCGCGAAAGCTGCGTTTTGCGATTGCCATTACGCTTGGCCCAGTACGGTAATTGTAGGCTATATTCCGTCTTTCTAGGGAAGGTCTATGTCAAGCTGTGGACTTCCGGTGGCTGATATGATGATGATGATTAATTAATAGAAACATAAATTTCGTGACTTCTACAAAATCGTATTATTTATTTTGTAAATTGTTGATAGGAAATAAAATGTATCATGAAACGAATTCGATTGGCTCTAGTTTTTTAGGTTGTTTTTATCAAGCTACAAATACAACGAACATCAGTGTATCCGAAGTTTTTTGATCTAGTAAGAAAAGTAAGTAAACGACTTGAGCTATTTACGGGTAAATTATCTATGGTTTTTTTGTCTCTACATCAAATAACCTTAATTGTCACTAGATCACATCATATTAACCGCAGGTTCGACGACCCGGCACGGCCTTGTGTTCTCAGGGTTGCCACGTAGGTAGAAATCTAGTTTAATTAATAACTTTCATCATTACGCCATTGGGAGCCCACAGCTGGACATAGGCCTTCCAAGAAGTGGGGAGTTTTTACCATAATTGTCACGCTGGGCAAGCGTGTTGGCAGCACATCCCCTACCTGTGCAATTGAGCTACATTGTGTTGAAATACATGTCCAACAATGCATTTCAACAACTTATATATATTAAACACTAACACGAACAAACAAAAAAAGCATCATAAAAATATGTGTCCCAGGGACTGAACCCAACACCGTTGGCAAACAAAATAGAAACACTTAGAATGTGAGTGACATCGGGCTCATCAATACCGTTAGGTACTGGCAGAGTAAATTACCACCTCCATCTATACCCGGTGTTTTAAGAAACGACAAAAAATGAAAGATGGCGGCATGTCCGGCATAAATGTTGTAGCTAATCTAAAGAAGGTAATCTTAACAGACAGTATAGGAATAAGTAAGTTTCAGTTTTAGGTTTCTTCTATGCCAAAAAAATAAATGAATAATATTCAAAGGTTTACTAGTGAAATCGTAATAAACAGACATACAACTGTGACAACCCTACAAGTGGTATGCGCCGGCGCAAGTCGCATCTGCCGGCTTGCGTAATGAGTTCCACACTACATCGCCACTTACCTACACTTAACCTGAACTTCACTCACCTTGATTTACACCTGTGTGCAAGACAAGTGGGTTGTATTGTCACCTATTGAGTTCAATTCATCAAATATTAAGTTTATGGGGGTTGTTTACGACTGGATCAATGATCTGTGTCCGAGCTAAAATTTTTTTTTTATTAGTTGAGGTCAATAATTAACGCATCATAATATCACAAAGATATCACAAAGATATCACCACCAACGCTGTAACTTGAGGATACTACGCCACATTACCCTGTAAATTCACTGTCTCTCTTACCCTTCAGACCGAAACACAGCAAAGCGAACACAGCTATTGATATATATGTGTGTTCTGTGTCTGGGTGTTGAAAGAAATATGTATTTAAGTGTTATATTTGTGATTCCTCTAATGCCTGATGTCCGTAACACAAGTGCTTAAGCGACTTACCTCGGAGTCAGATCAATGTATGAGATGTTGTGGGAATATATTTTATGCACTGAAATTACCACCAGTCTACTCATGATGGCAATGGGTAGAAAAGCGCGAAAGTGACCAATAATCTATTAGGAAGGCCTATGATCACCAGTGGACGTCCTATGGCTGATATGACCATTATGATTGTTAGCTCGGTTGCCGCAGTCCATTCTGCGTAAAAAGTTATAGTTGTGATGTCAAAAATTAATCTAACATACTGGTAATATCGCGCTCGTGAGTGAAATATAAATATTTTATTAGATCCAGCTCTCAGTTGTGGTTAGTATTCAAAAAGACCATTATCGTTGAAGTACAAAATAAAAACAATAAGCAGCTGCATCCAAGTCGTGAAAGCTGCGCTTTGCGATTGCCAATACGCTTGCCCAGCGGTCAAATATGGAAAAAAACCCCTTTCTAGGAGAGGCCTATGACTCAATATGAATCAATTTCTACATTTTCAAGTATTTCAATCTCAAACTCAAAATATTCTATTTTCAAGTATAGTGGACCCCCGGTAATCCTGTAGTCCGACATGGTCTACAAGTATGATTTGTACTTCAGACTACATATATGTACTCTGAAGCCGAGTCTGAAGTAGAATCTTATCATTGGATCTGTAATTTGTCGGATTACAAGGTACTCTTTATATTATAGGGGGTCTTAGGCAGTACTCTATAATCCGAAGAATACGATAGTTCGACGCTGCCCTGCAAAATGTTTGTCGGACTACCGGGGGTCCACTGTAGTTTCAAACACAACTAGATATTATACTCCTAATATTTATGACCCTACGCTATCATAAAAGTCATCTAACATATATAAAATATGGCCTACCTTAAACTAGTCTGCCTGCACCAGACGGATCTTAAAACTCGTGATATAGGTTCCATTTATACAAAAAAGTGTTAACAAACCATTACTTTCGCGCTTACAAACCATTGGCTTACAGCCCGGCGGGCCCGATAGCGCAGGTGGTAGTAATCCTATCTTGTGCGCCAAGAGTTGAAGGTTCGATTCCCACCCAGAGCAAATATTTATATGATGATATTTGTGTTAGTTCTGGGTGTTAAGTATATGAATTTAAATAGTATATTTGCGATTCCTATGTTTTCTGGCGACCGTAACATAAGTGCTTTAAGCGACCAAGGAGTCAGGTCAATGAATGAAATGTGGAAATGCAAAAAATAAGGCCATCCCAACTATTCGGATTTTTTTACCGTTTATTTTATATATTTTCTTGCCTATTTTGTTTATTCTTAGCCACGATTTTGATGTGTGGTATCGGCTTGAGAAGAGTACCACCCCATCTCTTCCTGTGGGTATCAAATCAAGGCGACTAAGGGAAAATTATACCAGAGAATGGACAGCAGCATTATTCGGCGTACTCTAACTTATTGGTCATTATGCCAATTCCCCAAGACCTGATATAGGTTCTCTTATAGAGACCTGTGCCCAGCAGTGGGATACTTTATGGGTGGGTATGATTAGTTACGTTCGATTAGTCTTTATTACAGTGTAAATTAAGGTCATTTCCAGAAAAGGCCGCGTGGTGCAATATATATATTACTTATATAAGTAACAGTTCTTATAGAAAAACCTATGTTTTGTTCTTGAACGTTTTATGTGTTAGCCCAGTGAGGTCGTTAATATATGTCTTTTGCTGTTAAAACAATATACTAGTAATAAAAGATAATACGCAGCGTTAATAGAAAACGTGCTAATGTGTAATAAAAGCCTTATTATATTACCCTTTGATTCGTTTCAATCGTTTTTGTATCAAGGTTATGTGTATACGCATTTTTTGCATAAAATAGTTGAGAAATACTAATAATTTTAAAATTTGCTGATATGATGTCGTAAATAAACGTACATTTTTTGCGCATACATTGCAAACACTCTCTGAACACTGATGACATAGATCAAAATAATGTACTACAATATTGTATAACTTAAAAGGGTCTACAGAAAATCCGTCCGCGATTACAATTGTATCTCTATATTGCACCCGTGCCAAGTCGGAGTAGCGACCCGCCCCTATTATAATCAAGTTAAAACTAATACAAAAAAACATTATTTCAATTCAAAATACGTCACTTTGACATCTGTCATTATAATCAAGTTGTATTTAAAGGAATTAAAAATTACCAGTCTAGCTATGGGCGTCTATTTCAATGTATGTATAATACATTTATAATTCGATAACGTCTAAATAAAGTTGTTATTTATTTTATGTAGTCGGTTAAACAATATAGAATTAGTTAAACCAAATAACTCCAACTTGCGAAGTTGTGGCCAATAATAAAATAAATAAATATATTGTTATAAAAATTCAATTTAAAGATGACCAATACTGACCATCAAAATCAATATCATCATCATTATAGCGGCCGTTGAACGTCCACTGCTAGACATGTGCCTCCCCAAGAAAGGGGGAATTTGCCCATAATTGCCGCGCTGGGCAAGCGTGGTGTCTGAATAATGATATGCCGCTATATAGTGGGAGGTACTATTCTGCTCTGCCGGTACCACACGGCTATTGTATCACTATAGAGTACTATTTTATTTTATATATTACTATAGTCGACAAACAAGCATACGACATACAATAGCAAGCGTCAGCGCGTTGCCATCTTTGCCATTTGTCCTTGCCTTTCCTTATCTTCGAACCTGAACACAGCAATGTGAATAACTGTTAGGCGGTAGAAACAGGTAAGAGTGAAATACCAGATCATACAACCTTTGCACGAGTTATTTACATAAGTTCTATATAGTTTAATTCAACTCAGCACGACTCCGGACCACAGTATCACTTTTTCTAAAACTAGGAGTATACGCGACTTCTTCCGCGTGGAATTTTCCGATAAATGGACTATAAGATAGTACACTCAATGGATTTTTCAATCGGACCAGCGGTATCTGCGATTAGTGCGTTCAAATAAACAAACACACTCTTCAGCTTTATAAAATTAGTCTAGATTTGCGGTTTCCCAATTAAAACCAGGATATGGATTAATTAGCTCGTCGATTGCCTGTCTTCTTCGTTGAGAGGTAACAATACTCCATTACCGTTCTCAGCGGGTAATGACGGAAATAACTGTTCCACCAGCTAGGTCACTGGAGACTCCCTGCTCGCGGAACTTGCAAATGTGACTATAAATTAAGTAATATCTTTTTTTTAATTACACCAGGTCGACACACGATGATATTTCAGTTTGTTCTGTATCTGGGTAGTCAATGTATGTATTGAAGCTTTATATTTGTGATTCCTCCGAAAAGTCCTCCTACCTTGGGGAGGCCTATGTCTAACTATAGACATTTATGGTTGATATAATGATAAAATTGCCTAACGAAATATTGTAGTAGTATGCAACAAACGTAGTTTAAATGCAACAAAGCGGGGATTGGACGCCACATTCTCTCCGCATAGCTACATTCTGCGATTATCATTACGTCTGCATTAATAAAAAACCTTGATAACTAATGCAATTGGAAAAATCTTAGCAGGCCCTAAGTCCAGCAGTGATGTCGTAAGGCCGAAGTGAGAATGTTTTACACAAAGTTGTAACAAACACAAGTAGGTACTTGCGAAGGTACAACGTTTTATACCAAAGACGGCGCGTAAGGCTATTGTTGTCGTCGTTTGTCCATTCTCCATTGTATATTTGGGATGACAATCTCAAACAGTACCTTCAATATATTTTATTACCTATTCTCTGTGTCTTATGCGATGCTATCTTATGCGCCAAGGGTCTTGGGATCGATTCTCACCCAGAGCAAATATTTATATGATGACATTTGTTCATGTTCTGTATCTCGATGGTAAATATATGTATTAAAGTAGTATACCTATTTGTGATTCCTCTGTTGTTTGGCGTCCGTAACATAAGTGCTTTAAGCGACTTACCACGGAGTCAGGTCAATGAATGAGAAGTTCTGGGAATTGTCGCCATGATGGTTAAACTAACTGTTATTTCCTTTGCTGTATTGTACTCTGTTACTCCACAGTTGAACTTTTAAATGACTGGTTTCTCTGAAGTGGGCTCGTTTGACCTCACATGGAGTTAATACTGAGAGCATCATAAAAGTAAATAAAATATTCTTTATTAAGCATCAACAAGCGTATAAAAGGAATCCCTCTCTCTCAGGTTTTATAATTGGTAATAACTTCAATCATTAAAGTCGTCTACAGATTACGCCTTTCGATATCTATCAGTTAATCATGATTCATCGCGAATGTTTGCACTATATATTTTCGATACTAAAGCGGCGGCCACTGAGGTATCAGATACGACAGATGGCGGTATATCCATCCGAAACAGTGCAGCTTAAATGTACAAGGCGGGGGTGGGCAGCAGCATCACCGTGCTCTCTGCGATTGCCAACACGCCTGCCCAGCAAGGCAATTATTGGCGAAATTCCCCCTTTCTTGAAGAGGCCTATGTTCAGTAGTGGACTTCCAATGGCTGGTATAATGATGATCCATTTGGTTTACACAAAGATGAAATCAAACAGTAAATCAAAAATAGGCTTTAAACTCAAGCACAACTTAATATCCATGTATATTACTGATGCGAGTTATAAAAATAATTGTATAATAAGAAGGATGCAGATGCCATAGCATTATCAGGTTAAGAGGAATGTGAGACTTATATTATCCTGAAATAGCCCTGATCGGTTTATACGAGGCCGTACTTGGTGTCTCGCCCACTTCGGATTACACATTGATTAATGAGAAACGAGTCATTCTATCTTAAAAGTAATGTAATAAAAAAAACATAACTCATAGCTATTAACTATGAAATAAACAGCTTGCATTGATAAACCTGTATTGGTTTTAAATGATTTTAGCATAAATACGAGGATCAGAAGACGTTGAGCGTGATTAACTGTATTATATATATATATATATATATATATATACATATATAGAATCACACACATATATATATAGAAACTGACTGATCGACTGAATCATATCATATCAAGAAAGGCTGTAGGCTATATAACATCACACTAGGACTACTAATAGCGGAGCATAAATGATACTAGGTTTATTCTACTACGTGGGACTGCAAGTGCAAGTATAGCCAATGAACCAAGATTGGAACTAAACTTAAAGCAATTATAACATGGGATGCACCCACAGCACCTCGTTTCTTTCCCAGCACTCATAAATAATTGGCTCGTTATACCAGACATAAAACACACACGGGAACACTCGATGAAATTAATGATGTGATTGAACGAATCACGAGTCGAACTAACTTCGAATTAATGACAGAATTTTATGGAATTACCGGTAATAACACGGTGCGCGCGCAACTCGGGAATATATGATCGACATCGTTTATTCATTGCTATAAATGTAGATTGTTCTGGAGGCCGCATCGATTGGTACATGCATACGCACACAATTGTAAAACATTCGCCTTAGTTTAGATATAGTATATATAAAAAGGTGAGGTACCGGAAGAGCAGAATAGTACCTCCCGCTAACAGGTGTCGATTAAGGTACTAGAACCGGCAGATTGCGGAATATCAATTCGAAATAGTGTAGCTAGCGAAAGCTGCGCTATGCGATTGCCAAGATGCTTGCCCAGCGCGGCAATTATGGGTAAAATTCCTCCTTGCTTAGGGCGGCCTATGCCCAGCAGTGGACTTGCAATGGCTGTTACAATTATGATGATAAATAAAAAAGTTGACTTTTACCTATTATCACTCAGGGAGGCTAAAGTCAAGGTGAGTAAATGGTTGCCAGCCCTTAACTTTGAAAACACTGAGTCGAGAGTTTATTGTACGACTAAACATATATACTGTAACTTACATTTACAGATTAACTTATGTAATTATTTAAAAAAAATATTTATTTGCTATATTATTAACATAGTTTGCAGTTTTAGTTCAGTAAGGAGGGCACTAACCTCTGTAACACAGGTGATAAACCTAATATAATGGTCAGGGACTTCATTATCACCAAAATGGACCATTTTTACGTGACGACAAGTGATATTATTATTATATCGTAATAACAGAAATTCACTAGAGGTAAGCTTCATATGCAGGTCGTCTGCATTGGTACCTCATCTATTTCTACCGCTGAACAATGTGCATTGCGGTTTGGAGAGTGCGAGAGGTAAAATGGATTTAGGGGATAATGTGAAATCACTAGCTTGTTAAGAAAATTGTTTAAAAATAGTAGTAGTTTTCTGAAAAATCGCGGTTCGCTAGGCCTACGAGAAATATGTCACAACGCACCCCACCACACCTCACCGCTTTGTTCATCATGCTACTTGTATTTTTGTTCATCATTATTTGCACTTTTTATGAAAAAACATGATGTAAACTTTTTGTTCTGAAGTATTTTAAAAAAGTGCTTTTTATTTTTTTCAATTCGATTTATTGTTAAATAATACAAACTAGATGAGTGCTTAAGCTGGAAATTAGGTAGACAGTACGCATGCGCAGGCTGCGTGGTCTCACTTGCTCTTACACAGACGAATTTCGTTCATCCTGAGGATTCTGATCAGGATAAAGAGATAATCTTATCGAAATATTGTATTAGCTCTGGTTCTTAATATGTGAACAAAGTTTCAATTAAATCTATCCGTCTAAAGTGGGTCAAAATCGACTTCGAACGAGTCGGTTACTAACACACACATACATACAACTTAATATAAAGCGTGTAAAATCAAACACTCGTACTTGCCAACGGATAAGTTGCGCGCATCAATTAATTTTATTAATAGTATCAATTCGAAATATGCCATATATAATTAAATAATTGCATTTAATAGAAAACTGTAAACAAACGAGTGCATTTTATAAATGTTTATTATTGAATAAACACTGATATTACGACCACCATTTTCCGATCCAGTTACATTCGGATACTAAAGCCCTAAGTAAACAGGACTATCGTTTAATGTGCACATTTATAAAAGCATTTATTTTATGCTATTTTATTTTAATATCGCTGTCGCAGTAAAAGTAAATTAATGCCACGCCGGTGGGCAGTGCCCGTATTAATTCACTATGACCAATATAATGGTTTTATAAAGCGGTCGTTTAGATTAAGTGGTCGAATATTACGTTAACTTCAACTGTTATGTGAGGAAACGTAAATCTTGTTCAGATTGTCCGCGTGGATTACAGGTTGCGTCGCGTCCCGTGGGAAATGATCAGGGACTGGCGGCGGACTGCAGACGAAGATTTTGGTATCTCACTCGTCTGCATTGGAGCCTCATTCTCACCTATTTTGACATTCAAATAGCAGTGTTGGCGTTGCCGGTTTGAAGGGTGAGAAACATTACTAGGTAACGTGACATAGCATCTTAAAGTGGTTGGTGCTTGTTTGTCAACTTGAGTCTTATATATGTTACCTGAAGATGACAAGATCCGCAAGTTTATATATTTCCTAGGAAATTTATAAACCTTCGTAGAATTCTAAACGGCAGATGAATTGTATACGCTAACATTTTCGCAAATTTATCAATTTTCATCTCGTGGGAAATTTATAAGCTAACGGGAATCCTTTCGTAAGATTGAAAATAACACAACATCTGATACCATGGTTAGTCGATTAAAGCACTTGTGACCTAGATGGAAACACTAATTTGTCCTGGATGGAGATCGAAACAACGACCGTTGGCGCACAAGACAGGATCACCACCATCTGTGCCATCGGGGCCGGCGTCTGTCGTATACTGCGCTTTCCAGTACCTGGTCTCCATTTCAGAAACTTACGACTACATCGTTCATTAGTTCTGCGGGCTAAGTGCCCTGCCCTCTTCCCCCCCCCCCCCCTTTAATATTACGTTAAGTAGCTTTATCAGCATCATAATATAAGCCATAAAAGTCTACCTTACGACATAGGCCTTCCCAAGGTAGGAGGATTTTTGATCTTAAATGCCTCGCTGGGCAGGCTAGGATGCTACTGTCCATTTCTGCCATATAGTATTTAAGCTGCGCTGTTCCGGATGTATATATCGCCATCTAACGCCTCAAACCTCAGTCGCCTCTTACGTAACCTGGTACATGGGAGGTATTATTATAATCTGTTGGTATACCACGGGTGGATACCAAATACATGTTCTTAACTGGGTAGTCACAGAATAAAAACAAATATAATTTTATAAATATTTGCTTTGGGTGAGAATCGAACTCTCGACCCGTGGCGCACAAGATAGCCGCACTACCTACTTCGCCATCGGGTATATCAGGTAATTGTATGGTATAGAAATTGGCTCAGCGTTATTGCTTATTATTATCATTGAAGACTTGTAAGTGGCTATTGAAAATCTCTCCGATAATCTTAATGATTTCCAAGTAGTGTGTAATCGATATTTTTATCTTTTAACTAACAGGTGAAGTTACTGTGTTTATTGGCCATATTAATCTCTAAATGGAATCACACAATTATTAAGTTAAATGCTGAGAATCGCCTGCTAGGCATAGGCCTCTCCAAAGGGCATTTGGTCCATATTCGTATCTTTTCGCGACGTAGATTCTGCTACCCATCCCCGCCCTGTGCATTTGAGCTATGCTGTTTCAGATGGATGTACTGCCAGGACACCTGATACAGGGGGATGTACCCTTCACCATGCTGGTACTTTACGGTACTATAATCATTAGGAGTATAATTAAGTATACCTCATTTCAATTATTATTAAGTCATTCTCTGTTTATAAAGATCGCTTACATATACCTCAACATCGTCATCGTATTCATTATCAACACAGCTGCAAAATGGCCACTACAGGCCTCCCCATGAATGGGAAAATTTCGTCATAATTGCTAATTTAAGCAGTTGTGGTGGTAATCGCAGAGTGAAGCTTGACCCGGGAGTGCTCGCATCCCTGTCCTCCTACATTTTCCACGAGGATAAACAAGATCTAGGTACATTATCGAAATACTAACTCAGCAATCACATTTTAATTACACATTACATACAGGAATCACAGATATAATACTTAAAATATACATTTTTCACTCGAGACACAAAACAAACAAAAGTATTCATTAAGGCTTGATTTAGGTGGGCATCGAACTTACGATCTTTGGTGTATAAGATAGAAACAATGCCAAATACACCATCGGGCCTTTGCCATAAGAACTTACTCATAGAAGATTCCTCAAAACCAATGATAAATCTCATCAAAGACGTTTAGGATAGACTTCAAGCTCTCATAAGACACGGAAGGACAGAACTGTTAACTATAATATAATGATCTAAACGCGAATACTAGAGGTATACCTCTTACAAAGGTCGTCTTAATTGGTACCTCACTCTTACCTATTTTTACCGCCAAATAGTAGTGTTCGCATTGCTGGGTCCCGGTGTGAAGAGTGAGAGAGGCAGTGAAATTATTGGGTGAATGTGTCATTGTATCTTCAGTTTACAAAGCTTGCGATAAAGATGATATCTTTGTAATGACACGAGTGTCTTTAGGCTGAGGTCACATTTATCATCAAGCGGACCGTATGCTTGTTTGTTGACTTCGTAATATTAAAATAATCAAGAATAATAATCGTTTGTATCGCAAAGGGGGCTAAACGTCAGCCCATAAAATGTGAAGGTTAAAACGAATCGTGCTTTAATGCCTCGAAACTAGTTTCATTATATGCTGTAAACCGTTCAAGTGTATGAAAATATGGAAAATAGTATTTAGTACCGTTGCGTAGTCTACGAGAGCTAACCCATATTTAAGACCTTTGAATAACTTCAAGAAATATATTAAAAATAAGCCTATCTCGAAAGCCTACTATTGCGTTAAAGATTATGTCAACGACAAAACTGCTTTAACCACTTGCCCTAAGAGAATGATTTGCTAGCGCCGACGCCAGCAGGGGTTTTAATAGCACCAACTACTACATAGGTGGTGTTGGTAGAACCTTTTTTACCACCAGTTTTTTTACAGGTTCCTTTCTAATGGGTCTTATGTCCTTTATGATCCCTTACGTCATCAGGGTCGTCTGTATTATATATAATTATGCATAACATCACTTCCTTATTGAAAATAATAATGTTATTATTATTACTTCTTTTATTATTTTTTATTGACGATTTAAAAGTGCTTGTAATGCTTACTTGTACAAAGTATATTTGACTTTTGTCTAAAACATGTTTGTCAGTGAACATATAATAGACAAACAGTAATAATTTTTAAGTTTCTAACGTGAGGTCGTATATGACCATTTTTTTGTGATTACATTGGTTACTTTTTGCTGAACCTGACGAGATAGAGATAAATCATAAAAGTGTACACCGTAAAAAAATCTATAAAGAATACCGCGATAGTACATGTATGTACTAATAACTATTTTTTAACCTCATCGCACAAGTGTACGAAGCTGGAGCGGGATCCTACTAATCTATAAAAGTATAGTTTGTAGTAGTAAGTAAGTGTTGGTCTATTGATTTTGTTTTGTTCCTTCATTCCTGATTGCTATGTTTATATATATTTTAAAAGCATTGCCCCACGATTTCGCTCGCGCAATTTTCGTTTTCGTGATAATTATACATCATTTTTTGACGAACCTAATGCTAATCATTATACCAGCTATTGGAAATCCACTTCTAGGACATAGGCGTCTTTAAGAAAGGAGGATTTTTGCCCATAATTGCCGTGCTGGGCGAGCACTTTGGCAATCGCAGTGCGCAGCTTTCGCGACGGGGATGCTGCTGCTCATTCCCGCCCTGTATATTTGAGCTGCTCTGTTACGGATAGATATACGACACCTGGTGCAGTAGGAGGTACTATTTTACTCCGCCGGTATCTCACGGTAAAGCGGCTATGAGGTACCGGCGGAGTATGAGCAGCCCTATGCCTGCTCTTTTCCCGCACTTTCAAAAGGTGCAGGATCAGAACGAGACCAACGGATATCACTCAAGGGCGCTGTTAAAATCAGCTCATCCGTTTCAGAGATTAGCTGGGACAGTCAGACAGTTATTTATTATATATAATATTATAAATGCGGAAGTAACTCAGTCTGTCTGTCTGTTACGCTTTCCTGCTTAAACCTCAAAACCGATTTTGATGAAATTTGGCACAATCTTTAGACCCTGAGAAAGGACATAGGCTATTTTTTTATTCGAAATAATGGTTGAAAGGGGTCGAAAATGGGAATGAATAGTTTTATCGAAGTATCGCTATTTTTAGAACCTAAAACTTAATTATCTCGCCATTGATTCGATATAAATAAATATGACATTCAAAGTTTATATAAGTAAGGTAAAGAGGTATGGTACCCAAAATGACTATTGCACGCGGAGGTAATCGCGGGCACAACTAGTTTATTATATAAATACCATATAATTTTCATATGGCTTCAGTTATTATTTTATATACCTTTATTTTTGATGTAACAAGATTACAAATTAAGGTGATTTCCTCTTCGAATGAAAGGTAAATAAATAAACAAACAATATCTATCCTTCAAGAACGTTAATATAACAGACGATCCTCTAATTATGGAAATCGTGTTCAAGCCGTTAAGTATCGATTACGACGACGACCGATCAGTTCGCTGAGATACCTACCTAGCAATGTGAGATTAATCACAGTGAGAATCACGACAGATAGGGAATCGAGGGATGAAACGTGATGAAACAAGATTATTCTCGGAGAATTCTCGTGACCACCCACAAAGTGAAATGAGGTCAAATCCAGACGCGAATTATCAGTTAAGTTCCAATAATAAAATAGTAACGGTAGCGGGTTTTAAGTTCCGTTTGTTACGACAAAATTGCATTGCTCCAGTGGAATGTTAACAATTTTGCTTAACAAAAGAGTAACGCACTATTGGATCGTCAGCGAAGTTACTATAAACAAAATTGGAACGCATTATCAGTTAAGTTCGTAAAACAAAAGAGTAACGCACTATTGGATCATCGCGAATTTTTAGAAAAAAAATTGCAACGCATTATCATTTAAGTCCATAAAACAAAAGAGTAACGCACTTTTGGATCGTCAGCGAAGTTACTGGAAACAAATTTGCAAGGCATTATCAGTTTAATTGGTTAAACAAAAGAGTAACGCACTAACGAATTAACAGTTATATTCGTGAAATAAAAAAATAAAAGTTAAGTGATATTATTTTCTAATATTTGATTTTAATTAAAACTTTGTATTATTTGCAAATTCAATATTTGTTTTAAGCAGTGATTTTTATTTAAAGATTTAAATGTTAATTAGTATTAGTGGAACCAGAGAACTTTACTTCATTTTCAAGCGTGTCGACTATGCTGACATAATCACTTATTTCCTCAGAATAAATATTATATTTATTTTAATAATAATTACATTCGTAAAGTGACTATAAAATAGTTCAGTATGTACTCAATTCTTATTTTTATATGTCTTCTTTTTTAGGATTCATTTATAACTTTTTGCAAAATTTCATTTAAGTCGGTTTATCGGTTTACCCATTACGCGAAAATTCGTAGTTTAATAACAATAATGCTTATAATTAATTTAGATAAACTCTAAATGTAAATGGATCCTTTAAAGCGTGGTGACAAATGTGCCAGGTGACGAGTGGTTACGGATATCAGATAATACAAGAATCACAAATATAAAACTTAAACATATCAATTTCCGAGATACGCACCAATTTCCACCGCCAAATGGCAATACCAAAAAATTAAGGGTGATCTCTCACCCTTCATTTTCAGCAAGGAAGTTAACACCTTAACACCCAGACACAGAACATATACAAATATTAATCATACAAATATTTGGCCTGGGTGGTCATCGAACCCTATCCTTAGCGCTGAAGTTAGGGTCTTCCACTTTCATTTTCATCTTCCACTCCAACTGGCCCGTCATCTATAATACTGTATATTAGTTTATTACCAACAATTAACTCATAAGTACGGATATATATCGATTTGAGTTCCGAATCCGTTACAATTACTCAGCGAAACTCATATATACAAAACATAAACCGCCCATTCAATTCTGACCTCTAGGCACATAACAATAATGACTGAATATAAAACATATGCAAGTAAATACATGAAGAAGCAACCAAGGCAAATTGCTTGCACCGTTACATATTTATAACGTGACTACTTTGGCTTTGATGACTCCGGGCTATTGTACCACAGTTGATTTCAAAAGATAAGAATTTAGCTTTGTGTTTATGGCGTTGTAAAAACCGTTCCGTGTTCATGGAAAGGCTTTTCATTGCGGGACGTGAGAAGACGCGAGTTGTTATAGTATGATCGCTTCCGTATCTCTCAAAGACTTAGGTATTGTTGAAAACAAAAATTTTTTTTGTGAATGGAAATGTTTTTGATAGGTACCAGTACAGTGGAATAGTACCTCTATGTACCAGGTGTCGTAAGAGGCGATTAAGATACCAAAACCGACAGAGGGCGGTATATCCATCCGAAACAGTCTAGCTCAAATGCAAAGGGCGGAGATGAGCAGCAGTACCTATCTCCATAGCAAAAGCTGCGCTCTGCAATTGCCAACACGCTTGCCCAGCGCGGCAACTATGGGTAAATTTATCCCTCTCTTGGGGAAGCCTAAGACCAGCTGTGGACTTCCAATGGCTGTAATGATACTTCGCAAGAATTACGTCTAATTATATGTAATTTCTTGTATGTTATTGGTGCGTATTTATTTTCATGAGATTTTAATGTTCTAGTTAAGAATACTGATTTTTAATTATTGTCGTAATCACTTGCTAAATATATAGTTATAATTCTCTTGATTTGTGTTGGATACTTAGTATAATTACGTTTCTTTTATTATAAAATATTATGTCGACAAATAAGTGTAGACAAGACAGCCCGCAACAGTCTTGTAACATTACTGGCGCGTTGCCAACCTTGTGATTTAAAGATATTATGTCACATTACCCAGTAATTTCACTACTTTTCTAACCATTCAAACCGGAACACAGCAATGCTACCTCTATTTGTCGGTTGAGAGTAAGGTTAAAACCAATACAGACGACTTATGAAGTATGTAAACATATTTTTTAATTTCCGACGACTACTCAGTTAAACATTTTCCAATTTCAGTTTCAGCTTTAATTATTAATAAACAACTTTTAATTAACTTTGTTAATGTAAAAAGTGCTCATTAAATTCTAACTCGTTACGTTCAGAAATCATTAATGTGAGTATAATAAACAGATTTATTTCTTACCTCATAAAAGAGACTGACTGACAGACATGAACGCACAGGGGTTCCTTTTTTTCAAATTTTAATTCAAATATTTATTTGTTATATAAGTGTATTTTTTCTAGGGCTATCTATCCATTTAACGTAAGAAAGCACAAAGAAAGGATTTTTGGAAATTCACCCCCTAATACAAGGAGTAAAATGGGGTGCACCCCCATTATAGCTCCTTAGGGGGAAAATTTTGTATAAAAGTTTTAAAACACATGCACAAACTAGTATCAATGTCTTTTAACCGAACGAGTAACACCCAGCTGCCCGCTGTAAGTTTTTGTTAAGCAATAGAAGTAACGGACAACTTAAGAGTATAGATAAGCAACGCTAATTAGACGAGCAAAAAAGGCATAATTATGTAGTCCGCTTCCGGCGCGGGCCGGCACCGGCACCGGCACCGGCCGGTGTCAACGCACTTGGGGAAAAAAGCTGCACGCTTGTCTATGGAGTAATGGGAAATATTGCTGGCTGCTTGCTTGGTTCCCGCTCCCGAGGGAATAATTGATGCAAGTAGCCAAGTTATATAAATAAATCCTCACAACATTTTGATGGTCCCGACGGCGCAGATAGTAGTGATCCTATCTTGTGGGGATTGATTCCCAAATATATCCTGAAACGCTGTCTCCGTACTTTATTTACTGATGCTGCTTCTCTAACTTTATAACCCTATTTCTGATGTACGTTATGTTATATGTATATATTTCATATCATATGTATTTAGTTATATGTATCACGTTCATCTCTTTTGTATGTAATTGTCTGCACCACTATATTTTTCTTTTCTGTTTCGTGTAATGGTTGACCGGGAGATAATGCCATCTGGCATTAAGTCCGCCATTTGTACATTTTGTGCAGTAAAGTTAAATAAATAACATATATATGACACCTAGAGAGAACAAATACAAATATTTGCTATGAGGATCACTACCATCTGCCCCATCGTGCCCGTCAAGTTATTACTTATGACATCTACTGCCAATAAAAGTGCACCTCTCCGTGCCTAGTTTCTAGAATTCCAGAATGCCATTGTATCTCCTGAACCAGTTGTCGTTAGCCTGAGACGACTAAGATACCAGAAATGACAGATGCCAGCAGCAACCCCGTCGCGATAGATGTGCTCTGCGATTGCCATCACGCTCGGCCAGCGCGGCAATTATGGGCAAAGCTTCTCCTTTTTGCTAGGTGTCCAACAGTGGATTTCCAATGGCTGATATGATATGATTTTTTCTAGTAAATATCATCTGTAATTCTATATTTTCTATGAATAAAATCTCTAAAAGTAATTAATAAAAATAATTTGTTTAATAGTTATTGCTGTTCTATTTCCGATAAATCCACGTCCGAAGGGTCTGTTTCTATACATATATATTATAATTATAGTCCAGTACTTTCCACTTTGAAGCGGCGTCCGTGTATGAAGTGCAGGAAGGAAATTGTTGATCGAGGCAAATGGTAATCAATCGTCTAGTGGGAAGCATTCGTTATCCCATGAATGTATATAATATTAGAGTTATTAAATAAGACATACAAGTGTCCAATTACGTTGCCCGTCTCTTAGTGTGCGTGATCAAAATATAATATGCAAGAGATGATTGAGAACTGTCTGAATACCGGAGTCAAACTATGTTATATAAAATCGCATGTACTTTTTATTAAAGCAAGATAACAGAAAATTATAATCCGTGCTGAAGCTTCAAGGGGCGGTTTTCGATCATTCCTCTGATTGTCTTAAAATAAGGAAACGGGATGTTGTTGCCAATTCCCACCCTGTGATATTTATGCTCCGCTGTTTCGGATGAATGTACCGTCATCTGTCGGTTCCGGTACCTCAGCCGCCTCTAATGACATCTGGTACAGGTGGAGGTACTTTTCTACACCGCCGGTACTCCACGACAAAACAATTGACCAGATAAATAATTCAAGCGGTAGAGAGAAATCATATCAGAGAGTATAATGAAATATAAATATTTAATATTTATTTCTCAAGAACACCATAAGATTCTTAAGTAGCTGTTTGTATCCATTAAAGATACAATATTATCTGAAAGTACAAAAAATCTAAGGAACTCTAATGCTCATTCGACCGATGACCCTGACGACCCCACCGCATCATGGGTGATGGGTGAACTAGTCAGCCGGGAACCGGTCTAAGCTAATATCAGTTTCAAGATACGAGCAATTTAAAAGAACCAGCAATAAAAACTAGTATTATATAAGTTTATAATAACTTGAAGTAACAAGGGGCATCGAGAACTGACTTTGAGAAACACTGATCTACTTGAGCAGCTGCACGCAAGCTTGCCGGCTCCGTTTCTCCGGTCAAAGGTCTCTAACGGGCTCAGGTAGCTGTTTCATACCTCCACGTCAATAAGCAGTTGTCGGTCGCCCGAATGTACTTCTATGCCTGACCTTTGGAGTGAGCGAATCCGTTGATTATTGTAGAGCACGCTTGGACTCATTTGAAAGCGGAAGCCTAGAGCTGAGCTCTCTTTAACCTTTCCGTTAATTTTGCCCTAACAAGTTCTATGCGCATTTACAGTTTATGGAATAATGTGATGGTTGAAACGTAATTAAAATAAATTATGCAATTATTTATTACTAAGTGAACTCGCTTCGTTACCTATTGTTTGGGCTCTGTATTCAACGGGGAATACTAATTCGGTAATGCAGAGAGAACACGGATCTTCCCATTTTCCAAGAAGCCTACGTAGTTCCCTATGGTTTTGGATCAAAAAATTGCATACTAAGTTTATATATATATAAAAACATGAGCTTTAATCGAGTACAAATTTACAATAGTTTGCCAAAATAAAAAAAGGACACAAAGGGCCAACCTATACTTAAAAAATGTTTAAAAACTACATGTTTGATATGAATGATAGTAATTAAAAGTGATGGAAACTACAATTTATTACCTTTCAAGCTACTCATATTTTGCTTATTGCTAAAATAGATCCCAAAGGTACTAAAGTCTAAATAGTAAAAAAATATATATACATAAAATTTATGAATTTTTTGTCCAAAATGAATCACGAGTCACGATCTTACTAAATCCTATTGGCTTCAGTCAGCCGACGAGCAGGTTTATTGTAGAAATATCTGTCTAATACTCTCTTTCTCATCACTCTAGTTTTTTGACAAACTCTTTTACAGTGACAGCTATACGACTCTGGAATGAGCTTCCGTTGAATATTAAGCAATTCCCAAACAAATTTATTCTGAAACGCTGTCTCCGTACTTTATTTACTGATGCTGCTTCTCTAACTTTATAACCCTATTTCTGATGTACGTTATATATATATATATATATATATATATATATATATATATATCATATGCATTTATTGCGTTTATTTATACAAATATGTATGCCCACTATATATATATATATATATATATTTTTTCTGTTTTGTGTAATGGTTGACTGGAAGATAATGCCATCTGGCATTCAGTCCGCCATTTGTACATTTTGTAACATTTTGTGCAATAAAGTTATATACATAAATAAAATAAAATATATATTTCTCTATATATAAAGCTTTTGCAGCTTAGACTTGATGAACAGCTTAGACAGTACAGTAGTTGCTATCTTGTGCAACAACGATCATAGTTTCGCTCCACCCAGACCAAACATTTGGGTTGCTTTATGCAACTGTATTATGCCGTGAGGTACCGGCAGTGTAGAATAATAATTCCCCCTGGGAAAAAATCTACTTGGTAGATTTTAGAATAAATACTTCCTGAGGCAGTTGGGGATGGGGACGGTTGGGGAAAACGGGGATGCAAAGTTAGTACGAATCTTTGCTGTTTTTAAAATAATTCGAATACAGTTCAGTATAATTTACGAAACAAAGTTAAAATATTTTTTCTTAAATCATCTCTTAAGGGTGCTGAAATGGGATGTAAAAGTTAGTATGAAATTTCTACTATTTTAGGCAGTTGAAATTTTGTGTTTGTTTTGTATCTAGGTATTACACATTTATGTATTTAAGAATTATATTTGTGATTTCTCTGTTGCTTGATATAATTTATCTACTTAGCTCATAGTGAAAAATAAAAGAATAATTAAAAAATACAATTTTTTGATGGTATATGCCCAACTGTGGGCTGTAGATCCTCAAGAAAGAGAGAATTTTGTCCATAATTGTGGTGCTGGGCAAGCGTTGTTGGCAATCGCAGAGCGCAGCTTTCGCGGTTGGGATACTGTGGCCCATCCCCACCCTGTGCATTTGCCGCCATCTGTCGTTTCCCCCTTAGTCGCCTCTTACGATACCTGATGCAAAGGGAGGTATTCTTTTGTGCCGGTACTATATTAGCTAATATAGCTTTGACTGAATGATGAATATACGGAGGTAGATTATTGTACTGACATGTGATAAGGGTATGTGGTATCATTGATCATTCTACGGAACGTGATACTAAACTCCAATTATAAATAGCTTCAAAAGCTCATACACTACCCACTAGAAAGTTAATGTAGTTAACAAGTCATCATGTTTTTCTCTATGGCATATTTTTTATGCATATTACGTAGAAAGCAATCAACTGGCATAATAATCATAACCGAAACCGTCGAGTCATCGTTTAATATTGGCTTGCGGTAACTTAGTACTGTTTCGTTTCTTGACCTAATATTCAAATTGTGGTACAAGTATCATTATGTGGTACACTTGTTGTTTTATTTTAATAATATACGCGGCGTAATTTTCGTTAGCCGTGAGGTCGCGCCGGCCAAGTAGAATAGTAAGTACCTATAAACAATAATAATAAATTCCCACAACATCTCATACATTGACCTGACGCCGTAATAAGTCGCTAAAAGCACTCGCAGACATCAGACAATAGATCACAAATATAATAATTAAATACATATTTTCAACACCCAGACACAGGACAAATAAAAGGTGGGGATCGAACCCAAGACTGGCTGACTGGCGCTAAATATAGGACCACTACCATCTGCACCATTTGGCCCGTCAAATCACCTCCCTCTGTGGTATATCCGTTCGTAAAAGTGTAGCTCAAATGATCAGAGTAGAGATGGGCAGCAACATGCCCGTCAAGAAAGCTGCGCTCTATGATTGCCAACTCGCTTGTGCATGGCAATTTTGGGCACACTTACCCCATTTTTGGGGAGGCTTACGTCCTACTGTCATGATTATGATGATGAAATTTTGTTTGCCGTGAGGTACCAGCTGAGTAGAATAGTACCTCCCTCTGTATTATATCTTGGAGAGGCTCCTATCATCATTCATCATCATCATTATATTCGACGTAGGATGTCCACTGTAGGACGTAGACCAAAGATATAATACCAGAACGACTGAAGATTAAAAGATGTCTCCTATGTATTCTGTAGCTTTCTTGAATGAAACACAAAAATTTGATCTCCTAACAGCTGTAAGTTCTACAACCTAGGTGCTCATTGTCATCATCATTACATCAGCCATTGGAAATCCACTGTTGGACATAGGCCTCCCCAAGAAACGGGGGAATTTTGCCCATAATTGCCGCGCTGGGCAAGCGTGGCAGTTTTCGCGACAAGGATGCTGCTGCCCATCCCCGCTCTTTGTACATGAGCTACACTGTATCTGATGGATACACGGCCATCTTTCGGTTCTGGTACCATAGTCGCCTTTTACGACACCTGGTACAAGGGGAGGTACTATTCTACTCTGCCGGTACCTCAAGGCATTGTAAGTTTAACTTAATCGGTGGGACCATGTCAGTGACTTCCTTGATCAATCTTTACATGCTTGATTCGACCACGTAAAGGTCGTTGCCCCCACAATAATCGTATACACCGAGTATATTAACTTTAACTAAATTCGTACTATACGACAAATTAAAATAACATCGAGTGCGCTCCTCGCAGCCGTAAGGTGTAAAACGCGCCAGCGTAATGGCGGGCTTCTACTTAAACGCAATAATTCTTCAAGTCTATAATTAAATGTCTATTCTGTTTTATATTATAACCAATTTAGATACTGATTTCACATAAAGATTTTCTTCTTAATGGGTTTTCCTGTTTTGTAGATGGTAAAGAACGAAACATATTTATGGTCATCTATCTTGATATATAGAATTTAATACGGATATTTAATAGTCCTGTAATTTAGTAATAGAGCGTTCTAAGCTCTATGAAAGTTGTCCGCTCTTAATGCAGGTATTCTCAAGTGTTCGCTCATGAATGTTCTAACGCGCGCGCTTTCTGTACGAGCAATCTTTTTTAGAAGGTCTTAAGAAACTTTTTCTTGTATTGTATCTAACATTTATTAAATATAATCGAATTGAAATGTTCTCGTATATAATATGTGGTTATTTTGGACTTTGTCATGGCTGAGGTAGCGAAATTTATTATTCCCTGAGTTATAACTAAGTTTGCTCTCAATCTGATGGTGTGTTTCTGTGTTATGCGATAAGCCACGTATATTTAATAAAATTTTGTAATTTTTAATTACAGAGGTAACCTAAAAACTATTTTGTTTTTCTAACGACATCATTTTGACTTCAAGGTAAGCTCCTAGGAATCTCAAATATAACAATTATTTAGACAAATACAAAATTTCATCATACAAATTTATCATTACAATATTCTAGATTTGCAACGAAAATATTGTTACTTTTAATTCGCGGGTTGACGCATATTATGAGACACGAATTGGTTCGCGCGGTGATCTCAATGGCGCCGGCAACACGGACTCTTAGCATTGCGACTCAATTTGATATTTAGTAAGTTATCTATCGAAACTTATGTACAAAATATTAATGGATGGGTCGTTTCACTGACTAACACTTTAGTACCGGTATAATAATAATAATATTAATACATAGTGAAGTACAATTGGCAGCCTTATCGCATAGTGCGATGCCTCCAGGCAACCTTTGTATGGAAAATGTGTGGAAAACGTAATTAAAAACATGAGTTAGTACTAAATAGAAATAATAAAATAAATAAAACATAATAAAGTAAAAACTTGACACAAACATTTAAAACTTGAAAGGAAAACTTTAATATCTCCTTGAAACAAGTATAGGCCAATAAATATTGGCCAGTAATAATGCAGCTTCTCTAGCTTTATAATCCTATTTCTGATATTCGTTATTATATATGTATTTTTTGATATAATATGTACTTATTGCATTTATTTATATAAATATGTATGTAACGTTTATCTATTTTGCAGATATATCGGCAAAGATCGCATTCCATGTGTTATATGGCTAGCGTTACATGGTTATAATTTTATTTTGATATCCTCCAATACTTCAGGTTACTGGGATATTTTGGCCGCAAATTTACAAAACGACCGGTACGTGTTTAAAACTAGTGATATAGTGGCGATCGACTCAACTCACGACCATTGGCGCTCAAGATAACATCACAAGAAACTCTCTTACGAACGACGAGGACATAAACTACGTTAAAGAAATAACGGTTATATTTGTGTTTATCCTGTATCTGAAATTGTACTAATATTAATTTTACAAAGCTGAAGAGTTTGTTTGCTTAAACGCGTTAATCCCAGGCACCGCTGGTCCATGAAATGAAATTTTTTTTTAGTGTTGGATAGTCCAATTGTCTAGGAACGCTATAGGTTATATAACATCACGCTAGAACTAATAAAAGCGTAGCATAAATGATAGTAGGTTTGTTGTACCCCTTAACGCGGATGAAACCGCGGGCGGCTTCTAGTGTTAACAATTAAGTATCATGTTTGTTATTTCTCTGTTGTCCGATCAGTACTGATGTACTTTAAGCAACTCTATCGGAGTCAGGTATGAATTGATTATTATAACAATTTGCTATACATACGGGCCGCAGATGGTAGCGATCCTGTCTTGTGCGCCAAAGGTCGTGGGTTCGATCCCCACCCAGAGCAAATATTTATATGATCATATTTGTGTTTGTTCTGTGTCTGGGTGTTAAATTTATGTATTTAAGTATTATATTTGTGATTTCCTCTGTTGTCTGGCGTCCGTAACACAAGTTGCTTTAAGCGACAACACGGAATCAGGCCAATGTATGGGATGTTGTGGGAATTTATTATTTATTATTGTGAGTGTGGGTGTGATTTATTGATCTTATTGTTACCGGTTAAGTCATTATTACAAACAGGTATAAAAACGAAATACGTCTGACGTAATCAAGAAGACAGATCAAGATTAAGTGGCGTATTCTAGTCTGCTTTTCTATTAATACTTGGTCCGGTTACAGAGGGCTCGCGGCAAATGTGTACCCGTTCTGGCGATGTATAACTTACAATCGTATTCAGACAGTCAATCAGCTATTTACCACTTTGCTTTAAAAGGAAGTTTTATTAATTATTACAGCCATTAGAAGTCATAGGCTTCCCCAAGAAACTGGAAATTTTGCCTATAATTGCCACGCTGGGCAAGAGTATTGGCAATCGCAGAGCGCAGGTTTTGCGACATTGTTGCGGGTGGATATACCACCACCTATCGATTGTGGTACCCTAATCACCTCTTAAGACACCTGGCACAGGGGGAGGTTGATGACAGGGGACATTCTCATGCCTTGAGGTACCGGCAGAGTAGAATAGTACACTGCCGGAACCTCGAGGCATAAGAATTTCTATTATCAATTTTTAATTACATTTTACAAACAGTTAACAGTTTTCTTCTTTGTTTCTTAATACATAAGTATCCTTAATATGACACTCCATACTATACACCTTTAAATATAGCTTGATTAGAATGACAGATGTCAATGTGAAAGCGTCGCACGAGTTGTTTACATTGGCAATACGGTGTTTGGCATCACAATATGGTATGAATACTGTTTACGTTACAAAGGTTTCTTAAAAACAGGTTGATTTTAAACCTACAGTTAAGACAAAAAGACACGTTCGACAGCTGTCAAACTGATTATAAAATCAAGCTGTATTAAAAGTTATGTCTTTTTTGTGTTATGAAGTTAGCAAACGGTCCGCTTGATGGTAATGTGGCCGCAGCCTATATCACTAGCGTGTTGCCAACCTTGTAATCTGAAGATACAATGGCACATTACCCAATACCTATATATATATATATATATATATATATATATATATATATATATATATACACATTTATCATGACTAAATTAACGGTTTTTACAGAGCGATTTATTTTAACATTGACATGGTAATTACACACGCGTCTACCTCTCGCGGCGGTCCGCTATATAAATTTCTAGCAATTCTTGTTAATGATCGCCGCGAGGTGTACCAGATGCCAATATTTAAACACAAATACAAATTTATTTTTTTTACTTTTTAGTATCACCGTCAGCTATTGGATGTTCTTTAAAAAGGGCGTTTTTTTTATTAGAAAATATCTACAAACGAGCTTACAGTCTACGTGATAGTAAGTATCACCTCAACTTCTAGACACTCGTATAATAATAATTATCATTATTATCATTTTCATCTACATCATATCAGCCACAAGACGTCCAATACTAATGAATAAATAAACGCACACAACATCTCATACATTGACTTGACTCCGAGATAGGTAGCTTAAAGTACTTGTGTTACGGATAAAAGACAATATCATCCTTAAATACATATTAGGTAATGACACCAAGCCTCAGAACAAATATGAACACAACCATTACTACCGCATCGCCAACCTTTGGACTTGAAGATATTATGTTACATTACTGGGTAGTATGACAAATTATCTTTAAGATATTATATACGGTAGAGATAGGTTTGAGTGAGGTACTAAAGCACGACCTTTGTATGAGGTATATATCCAAGCTTGGTGGCAATCGCAGAGCGTAGCTTCGCAACGATGCTCGACGAGCAGCTCGTCTACGCCCTATGCATTTGTGCTAATGCTATTTCGAATGGACATACCGCCATCTGTCTAAGTCAGTGGCGGTAGTACCTCCACAAATAACAGCGAAGCACTAATGCAGCGGCGGTGATGCAATTGTTCAGCGCGGTCGAAATTCAAACTAGACAAGACAAAGTTCGTTCTTTCTTGGTGAGGTTTGTGTCTGGCAATGGGCGATTTAGTGGGCTATAATGATGAAATAATCGAATAACGATTTATTCGTGGCGGCAGACAGGGTCGAATAGTACTTCTACTATACTCGGTGTCGTAATAGACTACCGAAGTACCGACAGATCAGACAGCTTAAAAACAACAAGGAGGGCACAGGCAACATCCCCGTCATGCCTGCCCTGTGCGGCAAAAATCCTCCTTTCTAGCGAAGGTCTATGTGTAAAAGTGGACTTCCTGAAGCTGATATATGAACTTGTTAGAAGCTTAGGTCAATAATGGTATAGGCTCTTCTAAATATATCTTGATTGGAGTGACATTTTATTGTAGTACCGACATTACATTACATAGGTTTCACATATAAAGCCTAGACTTCCTTAAAAAAGGGGGGATTTTGCCCGTCATTGCTGGGTAAGCGTGTTGTCAATCGTAGCTTTCGCGACGCTATATACATTGGAGCTACACTTTTTCAGATTTCACTATTCTACTTTGCCAGTACCACACGGCAATTGAAACACAAAAAAAAACATTAAAATAATTTAAATACACGTTAGTTTGACAGCTGTCGTTATAATCAAGTCATATATATAGGACTATAGGATATGTAGAAGGGTGTGAGAGGAAATTACTGGGTAATGTGACATGATATCTTCAAGTCACAAGGTTGGCAACGCACTGACGCGTACCCTTGTGATATTACTAGCGTCCACAGGCTGCAGTAAAACTTACGTCACAAAAATGGACTATGGTTCTACATTTGTGTCACAGCTGACATCGAACATACTTTTAGAATTCGTTATACAATTTTGCCGGTTGTCGTCCGATCGATGATTGCAATTATTATTTATGTGATCTGTCCGTGGTTTATATTTTTCTCGGATCACACACTATCATTTGCGATCTATATAATTTTGTTTTTATTCTTGATTACTATACAATCGTGAAACGAAGGTATTTTTTTAGTACACTAGTTTGACAAAGCAGCCTACAGTCCGCGTAAGCGTCACTGCAGCCTATAGACGATCGTTATATCACAAGGATATCACTAACGCGTTTTCAACCTTTTGACTTGAAGTTAGTAGCAACCGCAGTTTGCGTATCGACATTTTTTAATTCTCTATGACCATTATTTAGACTATATGTCATTGTTAAAAAAACAAAAATCGTTCTACAAATGACAGACTTTGATACTATCTTTACGCGTGACTTTAAATTTTCTATTCTGCCAAACAATAGTCACGGAGAATTGATAATTGTAGAAAAAATGGTCTTCAAGAATTAAAAATTGTCCCTACAATGGACATATATATTTAAAAACTGTCCAAACAATGGTCATAGATAATGAAAAGTTGTCAAAACAATGTTCATAGAGAATTATAAACTGTCCAACTATTCTTTATAATTATTGTTTAGCGAATAGAATAAAGGTAGTATTAAAATTGTTCATTTGTAGAATGTTTGTTGTTTTTTGAAAAATCCGAGTAAAAAGCGCCTTGTGCTATCAGTTCCGGATTTGATAGCTTTATTTGCGATGTAATAGTATTTTTTTCTTTGCACTACATTTTTTGTGCCATAAGAAGCGTGACAATTGTTCGAATTGAATTCGACACAAGATGATTATCTATTTTCTGATATTGGTGAACAAAACGGGACAAACTCCGATTCTAGGAATCTTTGCAAATGAAAATCGTGCTCTTAGCTTTTTGCCGGAAGCCTCTTCTTGTGACTTTGATAACAGAAGGATGAGCATCGCAGAACAAACAACTATTGTGATTCTAAAAGAACGCTCAAAGTGTGGCTGCTACCAGTGAACATTTAGAAATCGTACGGGCCTGAAGGCGCCTTCGATATTGTCCCTGTCTGGTATGAAGAACGTAGGTTCATACACCGACCAGGCTAAATATTTATATTATCATCATCATTATTACAGCCATTGGAAGTCCTCTGCTGGACATAGGCCTCCCCTAGAAAGGGGGATTTTTGCTTATATTTGGCGCAGTGTGTTGCTAATCGCAGAGCACAGTTTTTACGACGAGGATGCTGCTACCCATCCCCACCTACTGCATTTGAGCTACATTGTTTCAGATGGATATACCACAATCTGTCGGTTCTGGTACCTAAGTCGCCTCTTACGACACCTGGTACAGAGAAAGGTACTATTCTAATCTGCCGGTACCTCACGGCAATTTATACAATAAATATTTATTTGTGATTTCTAAGTTATCAGATATACATAATGGTGTTTACATAACTTATCTAGGAGTCAGGTCAATATGACTAAAGGACCTAGGACTTACTTTGCTTTACTTAGATGGTAAGTTAGGTGGTGGAGTATACAATGGGGCTTCAATGCAACAGAGCGGGAATCGGTTTCCTATTGACTGCACCATTAAAAACTAAATATCCCTCTTTTTGGGGATGTATATCCAACAGTAGAGTGAGAAGCAGTGAATCATACAAAAGGTCGTCTGCATTGGTACCTCACCTCACTCTCACCTCACTCTCACCTATTTCTACAGTGTATTTATGAGTTATACCAAACCAAAAATAAAGAATTATCTAATTTACAAGCAACTTAAGTGAAAACAGCATGAGGTTTTCTCAAATTTATGAACAGCAAAGTCTACAGCAAATACTTCATACATGTAGAATTAATCTCTTTAGTACAATAAACTCTCATCACTTCCTTTCACGATTACTGTACGAATAAAAACGAGATTATATAGACCGCAAATTATAGTGTGTGATCCAAGAAAAATATAAACTACGGGCAGAACATAATAATTATAATTGCAATCATCGATCGGACGACAGCCGGCAAAATTGTATAACGAATTCCAAAAGTATATTCAAATTTAGCCGTGCTATAAACGTTTAACGTGGACTCTATTTATATTTTGTTAATATAATTTATATTTTTAATAAAACAAGACAGATTTCATAAGACTATCTCCATAGGTACCCCACTCTCATCTATTTCTACCGCCTAATAGCAGCGTTCGCATTGCCATGTTCAAGAGGCAGTGAATCTACTGATGGCAGATGGCAGTGATCCTATATTATGCGCCGAAGGTCGTGAGTTCGATCCCCACCCAGAAAAAATATTTATATGACCATATATATGTTTGTTCCGTGTCTGTCTGTCTGCTAGACATAGGCCTCCCAGGACAAAGGGCATTTTGACTATAATTGCCGCACTGGGCAAACGTGTTGGCAATTACAGAGCGCAGCTTTTGCGATAGGGCTGCTGCTGCTGCCCACCCCCGCCCTGTGCATTTAAACTACACTGTTTTGGATCGATATACCTCCATATTTCGGTTCTGGTATCACATTCGCCGAGTACGACATTTCTTACGCTTCGATGCATTTGCCTTTACACAAAGGATATAAAATCGATTACTAATTGATAAAGAATCTCTTTCATTGCGATTACTTAGTCAATTAATCTGTTCGAATCGATTTAGCGTGAAGAGGTTTTCCGTACACAAAAGAGTCGTGACGTGATGTCACAGACAACCAAGAGCAATACGCTTGCTTTCGATGGTAATATGATATCACCAATTTTACTAATGTCTATGCTTTGGTGTAGCAGTTCTCCAGACCATCATTTTGTCTATCATCATCATCATATCAGCCATAGGAAGTCTACTGTACGACATAGGCCTCTACATGATAGGGGAAATTCTGCCCATAATTGCCGCGGACAAGTGTGTAGGCAATCGCAAGGCGTAACTTTCGCAACGGTGATGCTGCTGCCCATCCCCTTCGTGAGAATTCGAACTACACTTCACAGATTGATATACCGCTATCTGTCGGTTCTGGTATCTTAGTCCCGTCTAATAATACCTGGTACAGGTGGAGGTACTTTCTATAGGATGTTTTTTTATATGACTAAGACACAAAATCCGCTTGATAGTTCGCATTACTGGAGTTATTGTCACAACAAGGATATCACTTCTGCCTCACTTGCCAACCTTGTCACTTGAAGATGCACACCTTCAGGATGCATGGACACATTTCAATAATTCTTTCACTGAGTAAAGGAATCTTTACGGTAATTACTAGAAACTATATTCCACTCAATCATTGCCAACCTTATTTAATCTTACATATCAAAAGCCGGTGTTTAAAATGAATCACGCAACGCGATCCACTTCGTAGAGGCATCAGACTTACATAGGCATACGGATTACTTGAAATATTTACCCACATTAACAAGTGCTTTTTTATTAGACCAGGTCGACAACAAGCACCTATAGACGCTTGTAATATCAAAAGGATGTCACTAACGCGTTGCCAACCTTATAACTTTAAAGATATTATGCCACATTAACCAGTAAATTCATTGCCTCTTTCACCCTTCTGACCGGAACACAGCAATGCGAACTCTATTATTTGGCGGTAGAAGTAGGTGAGAGTGAGGTATTAATGTAGACAACGTTTTGTATGATTCCCTGTCTCTTTCACCTACTACTGCCTACCTACTGTTGGATACACAATCACAAAAGGGGGATATTTGGATTTAATGACTCAGTCGGTTGGACGGACTTACATTTGAGCTGCGCTGTTTCGGATCTATACATATATCGATCTATACTATAAAACATCTATTTAGCTTTAAGTTTCTCAGTCACGTGACATCTTCACAAGATTTAGTATTCTAGTAATAGTAGGTCTTCCTAGATTAACTAGCCAATATCTTGCCTTTAATCGTGTGAGACGGACCCGATGGCGCAGATGGTAGTGATCCTATCTTGTGAACCAAGGGTCGTGGCTTCTTGTCCTACCCAGAGTAAATATTTATGTAATAATATTTATGTTTGTTCTGTGTCTGGGTATTAAATATATGTATTTGAGTAATATATTTGTGATTCCTTTTTTGTCTGGCGTCCGTTACACATGTGCTTTAAGGGACTTACCACCACGGAGTCAGGTCAATGTATGAGAAGTTGTGAGTATTTATATGGTTGTATTACACAGCCAACCAACCTGAACAGATAACCAAGTCACTCAGCTATTTTAATGAGAACGAATTTGCCGTGAGGTACCGCCGAAGTAGAATAGTACCTTCCAATGCACCAGGTGTCGTAAGATGCGAAATAGGCGACGAGGTACCAGAACCGACAGATGACGGAATATCCATCCGAAACAGTGCAGCTCAAATGCACAGGGTGGGGATGGGCTGGAGCATCCCCGTCGCGATAGCTGCGCTCTGCGATTGCCAACAAGCTTGCCCAGCACGGCAACTATGGGCAAGAAACCTCCTTTCTTGGTTTCTCGGAGAGGCATATGTGGTAGTGATAGTGGAGTTTCAATAGCTGGTATGATGATGAAGATGAACATGAGAACACAGTACGTCATTAATTAACCTAAAATCCGTTAATTAGCTATTTTAATTGATCTATATTGGGAGCAATAACTGTTTAGCATAACGTAGAGTGTAGATAACACCCCAATAAATTGAGATTGTTCGATCCCCGGCAATAAAGCTGCTATGAGTGTCCATAAAATCTGTACTTGATGCTCCATTTGATGTTCAGAGGGTAATATAAAGTTAATATTTCTGTTGTTTACTAATAGCCTGATTATATTATTAAAATGTGTCTTATATTTTATAAAATGTATTCTCCTGCCCATAGATAACTAAACATTAGCATTCATATTTAGAAATAATCAGTTACATACACTATGTATTTAATATTTTTATATAGCCTTTTTGTTTGCTATAGTTTTGTTTGCTGTATTTATGTTTCTTATCCTCCATTGAAATTGCTAATTTAAAATAACAGCTATCATATTATCGTATTTTTTTAAATAAATGTTTTCTGATTTTAAATAATACGTTTTATATGTGAAGTCATTGTAAAGTAAACAATGTTAATAACAAATTGCGATATCAAATATCACATTACCAATAGAAATAATTTGCCAGGCCCCATGGCCTAGATGGTAGTGATCCTGTCTTGTGCGCCAAGGGTCGTGGGTTCGATCCCCATCCAAGACAAACGTTTACATGATGATAGTTATGTTTGTTCTGTGTCTGGGTGTTAAATATATGTACTTAAGTAGTATATTTGTGATTCTTCAGTTGTCTGATGTGTGTAACACAAGTGCTTTAAGCGACTAGTAATTTATTTATTTATATAGAATATTGTTACACTTTATTCAGTGAAACTTTAAGTTTGTATTTGTAATCCTTTGTTCGATCATAGACAAGGCTTCAATAGAAAACTTTCATATTGGATTGTCTATTACTAAAGAAAGACTTTTTTATGTATTTTACAAAAAATACATCAGAATATAATATAACGAAATAGTCATACACTTACACAAAATTGTTTGCAATAAGGCAGCCGAAGAGTCGAACATAAATGCGCAAAGTAGAAATAAACTAAGACCGTTTTTATTATTAGTGGTGAATGCGTGGATGAAAGTTGGGGTACTAAAATTAAACTGCAATGGGAAAAATAATCCAGTTTTATATGAAGCTACTATCATATTATGTGCATCACATCCTGTGGCAACTCAGTGCATTAACTAATAATTTGAAAAAAATATATTGTAATATCTATCCCCGCAATTAAATCTTTTTCTCAGTAATGGATAGAGACATCCATTTAAAATTACTATGAGGTAATTGAAGGAAAGATTTACAATCCGTTGCAGTTGTGAAATAAGCCACCCTAACCAGAACAAGAGGAATATAGTCCATGCTTATATAATATTATTATTATTTTAATAAAACTATTTGTTTTGTGTTATGGAATAATATAGCAATTTTTTTTATTATCATTTGCCCTAGGCTACTACCAAGCATACAGTCCGCGTGATAGTAAGCGTCACTGCAGACTATAAACGCTCGTAATATCAAGGATATTACTAACGCATTGTCAATCTCGTGATTTAAAGATATCATTTTATAGTATCCAGTAATTTCACTGCTTCTCTCACCCTTCAAACCGGAACACCGCAATGCGAACACTGCTATTTGGTGCTATACATTAGCACCAAATAGCAGTGCAAAAGTGTTCGACGACATCTGTATGAGTTCTAATGTCTATTCCTTTGTACACAATTCTTGTGTACTTTTTATTGAACAACAAACGAATACACTCCATAAACACAACATCGCTCAAACGCCAGATTTTTGTCTAGTTAAAGTTTTGTAAGAATGAAAGGATATAAATTATTTATATTTTTTACAAAGGTATACCTCCTGCATTCCTGTACCTAACTCTCAACTATTTCTACCGCCAAATATCAGAGTTCGCATTCCTATGCTTTAGTGGCAGTAAATTTACTCGGTAATGTGACATAATATGTTCAAGTCATAAGAGTGGCAACGCGTTACTGATCCTTGAGATATTGACAGGCCCGATGGCGCAGATTGTGATCTTATCTTGAGAGCCAAGGGTTCGATTCCCATCCAGGACAAATATTTATATGACGAAGTTTTTGTTTGTTCTGTGTCTGGGTGTAAAATATATGTATTTAAATAGTATAATTGTGATTCCTCGGCTGTCTGGCGTCCGTAACACAAGTGTTTTAATCGACTTACTACGGAGTCAGGTCAATCTATAAAATATTGATATCCTTCAATACACTGATATTTTTAAACAACTACAATCTTAGCGTTACATAACACAAAAAGCAATTATTAAAAAGAGAAAATCTTAGATTATTTTGTTTGTCCGTTCGTTACGGCTTAAATTAAAAATTACTCAGTCCACTTCAAATATTCTAGCTTCTCATTATATAGTTACAACTTCACAGACCAACATAGGATACACTATATATATAAAAAAAAAGAAATCCTATCTAAAAGGCGATAATGTAAGAAAAATTGGTATTTGTGTATATTTGTTAGGAATAGACTCATATACTAACATACATACAACATAAACTAACAAACAAATTTCAAAAAAATGTTAAAATACAAAAAATTACATCATCAAAAAATAATATTATCAACATTTTATCTGTTTTTCCTTATTATTTATTTACAAAAAATGTAAATAAATAATTAGTTACACTATCAGCAAATAATATTAGACATATGTATTTTATTCCAGTACTTGAAGAAAAACGGGGGCTATACGTGAGAATATTATTGACAATAAAAAAGCTTACATGTTGTTAAACATAAGAAAACTTCGAATAACAACGTACTATGAGATAAATCATTGCAAGGGCCTGCATACAAATACCTTTTGTAAGATTGTGTTAAAGTTACCAAACAACTCACATCTTCAATTATTTCCAATTATCTGTAATAACTATTTTAAACTAACAATATGATAAAAGCTGCTATCTCCTCTTACGACAATTCACATAGCAGTCATGGCTACGTCCATGCAGCCAGCAATAATCTCATTTGCGACCAGATCGAATATGTTCGATAAGGTGGTTACATAATGTTCAACGACTCTAGAACATCTTGCCCTAAGCTCTGCAACCATTACAACACAATAGATCATAACTGTTGATTATTTGTATCTGTGGTCGTTACTACGAAAACTTGGTTTGCATTTAAGTAGTAATTTATTAAATGATTGCTTGATATTATGCATGTTTTTGTTTTATAATGCGGAGTCAAGGGAAAGTTTGCTTTTTTTCAGTAATTGACCAGCGATATATAAAGCCTTCTTTGTTTGATTATTGAGCTTATCTGTGTATTTGTCTTCTAAATCTTTCCATAGGGAAATGCGACGAAACAAATTTGATATACAGATTTAATAATTAGATACTGCCTTAATAAAAACTCAGAAGATGTTTTTTATTTACTAAAATGCTATAAATATATTTTTTTAATTAGTTAATAATGAATTGGTTTTAATATATTTCTAATATATTCCCATTATATAAAAGACGTGAGTATTGATTTCTATTTACCGATACAGGACATTGAACACTGAATAAAATAATTATCAAAGAATCTTCTAGGGTCGCAGATAATTTGACATTTCCCAAATTCACTCATAAGGTAACACTACTTTTGATGTCTAAAATCTATTTCTAATAATACGAATAAATAAAGCTATCAATTCACAGTCACATAGAGATAGAGAAAAAAAAGTCCAAAACTCACAGTCAATACAGGTTGGAAGCTCGGAGGTGGCGCGTGAAGTGCGCCTGCGCTGCTATGCGATGCGCGAGGAGCAATGACTGGGCGCTCGTACTTGACCTTCGTGGAGTACACGCGAAACGCTCGCCGTACTTGTTTTATACTTGGCTCATCACCACGACACACCGCATTGGAGTCTGCGCAGCGGTTAGCGGTGTAACCGTTGTGTTGTGACGAAGGTTTGAAAAGTCTATAGTCAATTCGATGTATCTGCAAGAATATTATGTGCTGAATGCATACGTATATGTTAATGTAGAGGATAAGGGAAACTCACACATAATAATGTTATAGCAAAATTAATATTAGCACTTTTAGATGAAAGTCTTTTTAGATAAATAAAATATTTATCTTTTCTATTATACAATCAAAAAAAACTTCCGGCAAAAATAAACCAATACCGCATTCACATTCACATGTTGCACGACTTGAACTTCTATATGTATCAGGCCACGTTTCAACCATCCAGCTTACCTAGACCTACTTCGCACCGCAACCACTCAACTGCACCGAAAAAATAGACCAACCAGAGGTCTCTCGCTAAACTGGTTAGGCTTACCCGCAAAGCTTTCTTGTAATAAAGTCTTGGTAGATAGGAGAGGAGAGCTGACGTTAAAATAATTAAATCTGCAACAAATAGGGATAAGACACTTAAGGCGCTGTTGAAGCGACTTCCCGGCTTCTTATCGCACTGTCTATTTACGATACAGTTGTAATTGTTTGTGTACGAGTGTAGCGATTTCGTAACTTCAAAGTTTATGCGCATAACATTGGCAAAGATAGTATATCTATACTAATATTATAAAGAAGAAATATCTGATTCATCATTACAGCCATTGGAAGTCCACTGCTGGACATAGGCCTTCCCAAGAAAGGGGTAATTTTACCCTTAATTGCCGCGCTGGGCAAGCGTGTTGGCTATCGCAGAGCGCAGCTTTCGCGACGTATACACTGCTGCCCATCCTCACCCTTTGCATTTGAACTACACTGATTCGGATGGATATACCGCTAACAGTCAGTTCTGGTACTTAAGTCGCCTGTTACGACACCTGTTACAGTGGGAGGTACTATTCTACTCGGACGGTACCTCACGGCTAACTCGGCCGGTACCCCGCGGCTATATTTTATTGTTTGGTACAATTTAATACAAATCTTACTAGCCAATTCAAGGATTATATTCACCGTACACAAGACACATCTTCACCAATAACCGTTGGCTATATAATAATAAATATATAATATTATAAACTTAAACCTTTGAACTTACTTAATAGTGAAAGAGCAAATCTTTACTGGGACCGCGATAATATAATCGATAAAACTAACTTTGAACAATAGATCGGATATTATTTTAACACTTACAGAAGACAAAATAATGTAACTCATAAAAACAGCGCATTCAGTAAATATCAGAAAGGAATGTACAGATAAAATACAAATATATATTCCACTTGCAGGTGAAATACGCCAAATGTGGCATCAACCGTTAAATTCATTGCCGTCATTCTTTCATCAACAGGACTCATCCCAAAAACCCTACATCACACATCACTCAAAGAAAGTTTTTTGCCCATAATTGCCGCGCTGGACAAGCGTGTTGTTAATTGCAGAGCGCAGCTATCGCGACGATCGGGATGCTGCTGCCCATTCCCGCCCTGTGCATTTGAGCAGCATTGTTTCGGATGGATATACCATCATCTGTCGTTTTTGGTACCTTAGTCACCTCTTACACCTGGTGCAGTGGGAGGTATTATTCTATTGTGCCGTAAACATATATATAAATAAAACACAGACACAAAACAAATACAATAATAATAATAATAGTAATATGTTAATTAACTGCAAACATTACAAAACTATAAGAAAAACCACAATAGTTTTTACAATCGTTTTTTATTACACTGACAGGTTAAAACGACGGCAGACGTAATAGTAAAAACTGTGTTACAGCTGCCTGCGTTTTCTACTCTAGAACATTCTATTTAGGAATTAACTATATACTAAGCTTACTGACTATAATAACAAAAAATAAAAAAAAAGAAAGAAACAACAACACGCAGATCAAATAAAGCAGGAATTAAAAGAGGGGTGTTAATTTATCTTGCACGAGTACAAAACGCGCTTGTAGGTACATGAATGATTAAATAGAAAGGAGTGGGATTTATTCTAACCTTTAATATATATATATATATATTTATTTTATAAATATATTGTTCTGGCTTAGGACCCCATGACCTATGGCGCACAAGATAGAATATATTAGAAAGTTCAAATATAATACTTAAATACGTTTAAATAACACTCAGACACAGAACAAATACAAACATTAATCCATGAACTTTAGCGAAAAATCACTACGAAATGCGCCATCGAGTAGATTCCGTCATATAATAGGAGAATCAAATGGCAACGGTCCTCAAATAAGTTGATGTAAGAAAACATAGAAAACTAAGCGTGCGCGTTTTAGTAAGCCAGTTACTGGTAAGGTGAACGATTTTTTGTTGGTATGCCGTTTACCATGAGAGCGATCGCCATAGTAACAAACACCAAATTAACTGCGAAACCTAACATTGTTCCGTATGAACAATGTTAGGTTTCGCAGTTATTCGTTGTATATACCTCTAATGCATTCCAGATTCTGATGTCGGTAACTAAAAAGGTTTGTACCCATTCCCATAATAATATTACGCTTTTTGTTTGGCGGTAGAAATAGGTGGAAGTGTGGTACCGATGTAGACTACCTTTGTGTGCGGTCTATCTCTTTGTAACATACATGCAACCACATTCTCTGTCTATGTGCATGCATGTTATGCATGCACATAGACAGAGAATATGGATCTCCAGTTGCTACGATCTTGACATACCTCTCTCGCTTCCCTTATTCGCATTAGTCCTTTCATACACGCTCGTTTATTCTTGGTACTTCTGACCTGGCCCTTCTATTACCTCTTCTACCTGGTTAAGATATGAACGCCTAAATCGTATTATATCAATTCTTACGTACACTTCCGCTTTATATATTTGTGCAGTCATTCTACTTTCACCCATCCTTTCTACATATCCAAACCATCTTAACATTCCTTTTTCTATTGTTATCAGAACATTATCTTTTACACCACATTGATCTATAATCCAACTATTCTTAAATGTATCTCTCAACTCATATAGTTGCTAAAACAATTAGTTTTGCGACTATATAATAATAAAAGTAATAAATACACACATTGAACTACTAAAGAAGTTGGACTAAAGAATCGACTTGTCTACTGAGGTCTCGGTAGCACAACGCTAGAGCAGTCCCCTGGCATGGGAAAGATGCAGGTTCGAGTCCTGCCTGAAGCACGTTGAATTTATATTGAAACATGTCAGACATTGACATGATTTTGAGATCAATGATTGCACTTGTGTTACTGAATATATATTAGCGAATCTACGAGTATACGTTCCATACATTTTTACATAAGATCAGGTCGACAAACAAGCCTACAGACCGCTTGATAATAAGCGTCAACGCAGCTTGTAATATCACAAGGATATCACTAGCGCGTTGCCAACCTTGTGACTTGAAGATGTTGAGTCACATTACCCAGTAATTTCTCGGCCTCACTCACCCTCCAAACTGGAACACAGCAATGAAAACACTGCTATTTGGCGGTAGAAATAGGTGAGAGTGTGATACTTACGCAGACTTTTGTATGGGGTCTACCTCATGTGAATTATTTATGTTATACCTAATCATGCCGTAAGTGAAATAGTGCCGTGAGGTACCGGCAGATAAGAATAGTACCTATAGTAGAATAGTACCCACTGCTCCAGGTGTCATAAGAGGCGACTAAGGTACCTGAACCGACAGATGGCGGGATATCCATCTGAAACAGTGCAGCTCAAATGCAAAGGGCGGGAATAGGCAGCAGCATCCCCGTCGTGAAAGCAACACTGCGATTGCCAACAGCTTGCCCAGCGCATGCAGCGCATCCAGCAGTGGTCTTGCAATGGCTGATATGATGATGATGAACCTAATAATACTTAAATAGATATGAATGCTGTTACACAGAACTAACATAAACGTTTACTAGATAAATGTTTTACCTGGGTGGGGATCAAACTCACGACCCTACCGCTGTAGAATGCGAAATTGTGTTTGTCTGTTTGATTCGCTTTTACAGCTTAACTGGTGATGATAAAGCATATGGATAGCTGGAACTCTAAGGAAGGGTATATATAGCTTACGTAAGTTGAAATTGTAATTAAAAAAAAATATGGGTAAAAAAATATTACATTCAAGTAACATCACATATATTGACCTGATTCCGTGATAAGTCACTTAAAGCACTTGTGTTACTAACATCAGACAACAGAGGAATCACAAATATACTACTTAAATACATATATTTAACACCCAGACAATTAGATAAATAATTCTCACATCTCATACATTGACCAGACTCCGTAATAAATCGCTTAAAGCACTTGTGTTACGGACATCAGACAACAGAGGAATCACAAATATACTACTTACATACATATATATAAAACCCAGGCAGAGAACGAACATAAGACTATCATATAAATATTTTCCTGGGTGAGATCGAACCCACGACCTTTAGCGCACAAGACAGCATCACTGACATCTGCGCCATCGGGCCCGTCTGAATATATAATATATAATTGATATTGAATAATAAGAATAAAAAGGTAGTGTACGATACTAGCAATAAAATGAATGCGCCAATTGTCCAGTTTCTTATGTTGTCAAGTAAAGAAATAACCAAATATGGTCAATACCAAGAAAGTCCTTCATAACTCCCTTGTACGCAGACATAGAGGATGCGCCAGTAAGATGTAGAAACCTTATTGACTTAGTTAAAATAGAACACAAAAAAGTTTACGTGTCATCTCGTTTATTCAACTGGCTGAACAAAAAAGGTTCCATGTACGGTTCAAAAAAGGTTACAACACTAGAACGACGAAGAAAACTTTTTGATCTTATTTTACATAAATTGAATTGCTCTAACCCCTCTTTAAGACAACGGTTTGTTAGCGCCGGCGCCGGTTGGGCATTAATTCTAACTATTTAGTATTAATGGAGTCTTTATCACTACCAGTTTTTCTTGTACTTTCCTTTCTGGCCGCTCGTGTAATGAACCTGCTAAACATTAGTTTTAAGACTCGCCTGGTGCCGGCAGACTAGTATAAGTTAGGCCTAATTTTTAGGTTAGATGACTCTTATGACTCCGTTGGGTCATCAGAGTCACCAGTATTATGAATATAGTACAATTTAGTACTTCATATTTCAGAATTTAAATTGTTCTATTTATTATTTTTTACCATTCGAAAGTGAACAAAAAACAATTTTAGAAGATATTTAACCTCTACCTATCATTTAATAAGACTACACACGGAGCAATCGGAAACATTTGCGAAGTATATAGTAATGTCAGGGACCAAATTGATGTACATTGCTAGAAACCATATAAGATGAAACCGCTTTATAATAAAAATAGATTATTATAATATATTATGAATATTGCAGGACAAGAAGAACTAGTTAATCTTTACATGTTAATATAGGCAATTAAAGTAGTTGATTAAAATTTCGTTTTTTTGTGACTATTTTTGTATTTATATAAACCAGCTTACAGTTCACGTATTGGCGCTCGTAATATCAAAAGAATGTCGCTAGCGCGTTGTCACATTACCAAGTAATCTCTCTGCTTCTCTCACCGGAACACAGCGCCTTGCCTTGTTATTTGACGATACCATTGCACATTACCCAGTCGTTTCTCTGCCTCTCTCACCCTTCAAAACAGGTAATGCGAACAGTGCGGGTGGCGGTAGAAATTGGTAAGGATGATGTACCAATGCAGTTGACCTTTATTGAAGATTTATCTCATAATTTTACTATTTTATAGATTATTTTGTTATGGTTGGGAATTGAAACCGAAAAGTCACTAATTTTGAGTAGCTAGCTTGCTAAATAAGTGATTTTTGAAATCCATTCTATACTTTCTGAGTTCAACGTTTAGTTAATTTTTTTGTAAATTTTCCTTCCTTTTATTTTATGTGGGGATTTCTATTTCTTATAACTTTAGAAGAATGTAGCTTTTTTATTAGTGAAAGAATATATTAAATCTGTACAGTATTTTTTTAGTATATTTGCTACAAATAAAAATACAAATCTTTTCTGTTAATAATTTAAGTTCACGTTAATTCCGTAAGTTACCGGCGGAGTAGAATAGTACCTTTCTCCCTGTACCAGGTTGCATAAGAGCCGACTGGGGTACCGGAACCGACAGATGGCGGTATATCCGAAACAGTGTAGCTCAAATGCACAGGGCGGGGATGGACAGCAGCATTTCCATCGCGAAAGATACGCTCTGCAATTGCCAACACGCTTGCCAAGCACGTCAATTATGGGCAATATTTTCTATTCCTTGGGGAGTCCTATGTCCAGCAGTGGACTTCCAATGACAATGATGATGATGATGTTGATGACGACATTAATTCCTAGTTACGAGTGTCAATTGGAATGTCACCCTGGTATGACTGTGTGTGGGAATCATCTTTGACGAGTCCGGTGGCGCATCGGTAGTGACCCTATCTTGTGCACCAACGTGCGTGGGTTCTATCCCCACCCAGAACAAACAAATATATAAGGAATACTTCTGATGAATCACCTTGGCGGGACTCGAACTCGCATCTTTTCCATACCGGGAGGTGCACTACCGTTAAGCCACCGAGACCTTAAACGGAAATGCTGTCCCTCGGTATGGCAAAGATGCTAGTTCAAGTCTGGCGAAACATCTAAGATAAGTCAAGATTTTTTTTTCTAGTAAATATCATCTTGAATAGAATCCAGCATTTCCTTTACATAAACTTATCAAAGAAATACTTGTATTTGTTCCGTGTCGGGGTGTTATTTTAGTTTTACTTGTTGTGCCTGCGATTTTGTCCGCGTGGAATTGTGACTTTGGGCAGCACATTTTATTTCAAACTACAAATTTCCACGCAGTGCACGCAACGAGCGCAAATTCTTCACTCGTTTTTGCTAAGTTTTGAATCAATGCTCCGTTCTTTTCGTGGCAAATGGCAAAGTACAAATCCCGCAGAACTGATGGCTGGTGGAGTCGTCAGGTTCCAGGATAGAAACATAGAACCGGCAAACGCAAAGGAGGACATTCACCCACAAGGAGGACAGACGATATCATAATATAATACACGGAATAGACCAACGGTGAAAATAATATAAATATTATAATGTTTATCTATCAGTAAGTTGGCAAGCAAGCGAGCGTGACTCTAACTTTATAACTAGAATATTTTATGACATACCCAGCATTTGAGCTACATCTCACACCCATCAGATCGCACTGAATTCCTCGAGAACCAATGTAGACTATTTTAAAATGACGTATATATATCTAGTAATGTACATATTTATATATATGTATTTCACTAGAACAGGTCGACACGCAAGCAAACGGTTCACGTGAAAGTAAGGATCACCTATAAACAAGGATAGGTACCACTAACGCATTAAAATTATGACCTAACCTTAGGACCTTAATAATATTATCTTATAACTACCAAGTAATTTACTACTTCTCTCACCCTTCAAACCGGAATATAGCAATGCAAACACTGCTTTTTACGGGTAGCAATACGTGTGACTGAGGTTCCAACGCAGACGACCATTGTTCTCTCGAACTTTTTAAATCTGATGTGGTATACCAAATTAATACAATCCCCTTTACTAACTGAAAACATTAAACGTAAATGCAATGCAAATGAAAAACCAATAATAATAATATTGCAAAGGAACATTCCTTACTGTCATTTTAACCAGCTGCCATTTTTAATTAATTTTATAGTAACTTTATTGTTTGATTATTTTCAGTAACATATATCGAGTCTTGACATCACCTGTGAGTAGCTATAGTAAGATTTTATTCGCCAAGGATAATGTTTGAGCCACCGGCAGAGTAGAATAGTACCTCCCTCCATAGTAGGTGCCGTAAGAGGCGATTAAGGTACCAGAATCGACAGATGGCGGTTTATCTATCCAAGACAGTGTAGCTCAAATGGACAGAGTAGGGATGTGTAGCAGAATCACTGGCGCGAAAGTTGCACTTTGCGATTGCCAACAAGCTGGCTGGGCAAACGCGTCAATTATGGGCAAAATTCTCCTTTGGAAATTGAGAAAAAATTGAAGAATATTGCCCATAATTGCCGCGGCAGGCATGCATGTTGGCCGGTACCTTACGGCACGTCACAGATATAATACTGTAATATGGCGGCGACAAATTTCTTGTGTCCGAAATACGAATAATCGATTTGCAATTCACAATTGATTCCTAAACGAAACACTGACACTAGTGAAAAAAAAACATGTGAACTCAATAGGTGAATTCAACCGCACCAATGAGAGGTTTCCAAGTTGATGCGAGTACATGCTAGATGGAATAGTATTCTATTAAAAAACGATTTTAAAGTTGTGTTTTAATGTAAATAAATTAATATTATGGCTCTTGCAATTATTATTTATTATCTCCTTGTCTGCTAATCCACGCCAACCATGAAAACTTCACCAGGAGAAGGCGGACTGTCAATTACAATTAAAGAAAATTTGTCTATAAGTATACAAATATAATACCCATAAACAGAGACCAAATACAAATATTTGTCCTGGGTAGAAAAAAGACTTTGATAACGAAGGGTCTTTGTCCTAATGCTTAATGCAAATAAACCAGTCTAGTGCTGAGAAAAAGATAACGAAAACAAAATTGTACTAAGGAATGTAGTTAAATTATCTGTTATATTAACATTCTAATACAATTGGCAAAAGCTTAAATAAACATCAAAGCAATAAATAAAACTATATACTTTTATTCATGTAAAGATGGCGGTTAGGTGCCATTATAAAAATTGTTTTTTTATTAATTTCTATGGTTGTAATAGGAAGTGCTAATTTTCAAATGTAAAAGTGTTAATGAGATACATTCAAACTAAATGTTTAAATAAATAATCAATCTTAATGAATGTATGAGGATAAATTATTTCAGTCGAATCTAATGTTTAATAAATAACATTTAATTTATAATCTAATGAAAAGGAACGTCACCGATGACAGGTAGTGGGATGCCGCGTAAATGAGGGAGCAAAGTGACAAGAGGACGGTTACTACAAACAAAAAAGAACGAACAAAATAGAAATAAAGAAACATTTTTTAGTTAACACATGTTGATTACTTTTAGCAGATAAACAGGTATATCCACCCGAAAAACTAAACATAACCAAAATGCAAAGAGCGGGGATGGGCACCAGAAACAACTCATTGCTATTGCTGCCAATTATGAGCAAAATACTTCTTTTATTTGGGAGGGACTAAGTCCAACTGATATTCAACGGCTATGATAATGACAATATAATGTTAAAGTATTGTATCTTGTTACATTTTTTTGCCAATCAAATCTAATAAAGACTTTTAATTTAATGCCACACGCCTCATATTGAATAAAATAACGCAAAAATAATAACTTAATGGATACCATAAAATGCATTACTTTTTTGTTTTATTTCAATGATGATAGACCAATTAATATCTGCAAATAAAAACTAGAATTCACAAAGTCATGACGAATGTGTAATTATTCGATATTGTTTTAAACGAGAAACCGTTGGGGGAAACATCAAAGAAGTTATGCTATCAAAACAGCCTTTCTAATGGCTTATAATACGTTTTATGCATGTCTATTTCACTTTAGTGTTCACGACCGAGGGATACATTTTTTTTGTTGGCAACACTTATTTCGTATCTTCGAGCGTTAAAGTTAATTGCCAATACTGCAGGAACCATTAAGGATAGCTTACACGTGACTACGGGCGGTTGATTATTATCAAGAAATACATCACAACTGAGTGATGATATATTCGTATTGTTATTAACTGCGACTTTTATGCCGTTAAAAAAAGTCTTTATTGTATATTGCAACACTGCGGCTCCCTGTTCTGTCTTTTGGATATAATTAGTATCCAGTTTTGTGCCATTTGGAATCGGTTTGGTCAACCGGCTCTCATTGTCATTTCCAGATTGCTGAATAGACCTATTAGATATATTAAATCTAAAAAGTCGAGCGCTGAAGTAGAATGTATATTTTTTTGTAGATACAGAAATCTTTCGTTTAATAGCTGGGAGTTAATTTGAGAAACAAATTCATGTCACGACTTTCATTCTAGAGTAAATTTAGAAAAGTGTGATTGCTTAAATTGACTCTAGATTCATTCCACAATTATCTTCTTCCTAGGTGTCTGCCACCTTTTTTTACAGTGTTGGTATAACTGTAAAATAAATGATCAAAGGTAGAATGAAACAACAACATTTTTTAATTTAAAAATACATTAAAATCTTATTCTAGCAATTCTCTTAATTACAAATCTATGTGTTTAGTAAAGGCTTTAATGGGGGAACAATGTTCGCAATTACCAGTCGGCGTGTCTCACAGCCGACGCAAGAATGTTCGGCTTCTTGAGTATTCCGTTTGTCCCCGGCTAATTCTGTTTTAAAATGGCCATGGACTATTGGATATGCGCGGCCATTTTGGCACATTATCGTGATAGCTGCACATTTTATTGGTGAGCCTAACAATTAGGATATTATTATTATATTTACGTGATATGGACCTCTATTATATTTATGTGTGATGCGCAAGCTTAGTGACAATCGCAAAACGTTACATTTGACACTTACCGCCATCTGTCGGGTCCGGTACCTCAGACGCCTCTTACGACTCCTGTTACAGATGGATTATGGACTTTTCTACTCGGCCGATACCGCACAGTGAACATAATAGATAGAATCAAATATTTAATTTTGATCCTAACAGATAATTTATTAATAAATCTTTATGTGATAAACCTGTGATGTGATGTTTGACCCTTATCATCATAACAGCCATTGAAAGTCCACTATTGGACATAGTTCTCTACAAGAAAGAAGGTTTTTTGCCCATAATTGCTGCGCTCGGCAAGCGTGTTGGCAATCGCAGAGCGCAGTTTTCACGACGGGGATGCTGTAGCCCATCCCCGCTCTGTGTATTTGAGATGCTCTATTTCGGATGTATATACCGCCATCTGTCGGTTCTGGTAGTACTTCTAATAATAAAATATTTTCTATAAATTTTTCAATGCACAAATGTAGTTATAGTAACAAATATGGTCTCGCAGAGTTTTTTGTAGATATTGATATGTTCTATAATATTGTAGATTTTTTTTTCTCTTATCATTAATAATTTTCACTGTGTAAGCGATGAAAGACATTTGATGGCTAATTTTTTTACACTTTGGGTTGATTTTAATAAGAATTTCTTTTTTTATCTAGTACTCAATATAGCCTATGTTCTCCAGTGATAATGTAGCTTTCTAAAAATATTTTTATCGGTCCAGTAGTTTTTGAGTTTATTTCCTAAATCAAAAATACAAATGTCTCTTATTTATAATATTAGTATTATCTTCGGCGTACTGGCGTTGTAAAATAAAATTTCTTGAGAAGCAACTCGTAGAAGGAACTTTTTTGATGAGCCAGTTGAATAAGTGATAATTAACCTTTTTTTGGTGTTTTTACGAACCTGATGAGAGAAGTCTTCTTTGTGACACGATGAGGTATAAATGTTTTCTTTCTATTTATTACGGGGAGATCTTTGGCACTCTCAATTTCGGTAAGTGGTGTGTTTTTTATTTATGTTATATTCTGAGGATATATTTTTTATTGGTAAATAAAATATAATACGAAAAGTAGATAGTAAATGTGATACGGAGACTGAGCGATTGTCATCGTTGGCGACAGGACGTCCAATGCTGGACATATGCCTCTACGAGTAATTTAATTCAAGTAATTTCCAATAGGACCGAATTTTTGCAGCCTGCAGTTTTGGTGTGATTATCTGTGCACGTACTGAGGTTCAGGCCCTACGCTACGCTTACCAGTTCGTGGCCACCATTCTCGAGCTATCTGGAATTTATACATCAAACTGCTTGTATAAATATGTCCTGTTCACAGGAATTTTCCCAAGAACCACAAGAAACAAATATGAAATAATGCACAAGATGGTGGACCCATCAATCCATTCGTTTATTTAAAATAATTGTATATATGTTAGTTGGACTGGAAATGTCCCCATAGGTGTGTTAAAAAGCACCTCAGGCTCGGTGGCGCAGATGGTAGTGATCCTATCTTATGCGCCAGTGGTCGTGGGTTCGATCCCCACCCAGGATAAATATTTATATGATGATAGTTGTGTTTGTCCTGTGTCTGGGTGTTGGATATGTGTATTTAAGTATTATATTTGTGACTCCTCTGTTATCTGATGTCCGTAACACAAGTGCCTTTACCGACTTACCACGGAGTCAGGTCAACGTATGGAATGTTGTGTGAATATTATAAAAACAAATTTAAATAAATTCACAGGGGGAGGCCCCTGTACATAGGCGTATTTAGAGGAGGGTGGTGGGGATGGTCGACAACAGGATGGTCTAGATGGCCTCAACATAGGATGTTGGGCTATCGTCGGGCTCAAAAAGTTGTACATTAAGTGTACACTGCGTGACCAAGGCCCTCTAAAAATAAACCTAGATACGGCAATGTCCCAGAAGTCGCAAAAGGCAACTTATCGGTACCACAGTCGCCTCTTACTACATCTGGGGGGGAGGTACTCTACTCTGCCGGTATCCCACGGTAAATGATGATTCATCCACTCAATTTAATGTCTTTAATAATCAACAGGATCTAAATGAACCTGCATTTTCAATTAGAATCCGAAAGCGAGCTAAACAAAGCGTTTTTTAACAAATAGACGCTGAATGTGTTCTTCTTTCTGTGTGTCACTTTCACTGAGTACGACAAAAGAATTCGACACGGACCTTATAGTTTTCTATGGTTGGGTTTAGCGGGCTATTGTACGGGATGATCTCACGGGGAGAGTAGACGAGCATTTGTTGATACATAATAGAATAAATGCCAATAATATCATCATCAGGTCGTGGCTTCGATCCCCACCCAGGACAAACATTTATACGATGATATTTGTGTTTGTTCTGTGTCTGTGTGTTCAAAATATGTATTTAAGTATTATATTTGTAATTCCTCTGTTGTCTGATGTCCGCCAGTTCAATGAATGAGATGACAGGATTTGGTTTTTAAATTTTTTTCCCGCATCATCTTACGTACATTGATCTAACTCCGTGGTAAGTTGCTTAAAGCACTTGTGTTGCAACTTCCATATATAAATACATAACCCCAGATAAAGATAAAAAGTTGTCCTGGGTAGGAATCGAACCCACTACCCTGTGCGCACAGGACGCGATCTATACAATCCGCACCATCGGGCTTGTCAGAGTAATACAAAGGGTAGGTACTAATGTCAAAAATATAATGAGATAAATCTGGCTTTTTTTTGGATCCTCTATAGAATCGAGACGACTGTTTGCACAGCTTCAGCAACAGTTAGCTAGCGACATAGTTGTTCTCAGGATGACAAGAGTTCCTCAAAGAGATGGTTAGGTCCTCGTGGACAATGTCGGGGGTGGAAATATATTAAGTTCTCAAGGCGCTGCTATTATTTCTATTACCAGCCATCAAGATGAAAAAGGTGTCAGGCGAGACTCGAACCTGCATCTTTTCCATTCCGGGGGAATGCCCTACCGTTGTGCTTCAAAGATCTTAACAGACATGTCGAATTTTTCGTAGTGTTATTTTTCGCTTAGAAGTCAGTTGTAGGTCATCAGCCTTTCGTTAGAAGGTTTCTTCGTTCATTTTAGATGCAAAATGATTTTGTGGAATTTGTCGCGCTCGTCTGCTCCATCTAGAGTAAGCCAGACAGACTACGACCCGGTTTAGCATAACAAATTGCGCGGGTCTCTTATCTGGGGTACGCCAGCCTCCATTTTCATATAGTCTGTTCGTTCGTTGATCTCGCATAGGTGTTGAAAATTACCCATCAAAAGATCCATTTTAGGTCTTTGAGATCGGTGTCAAATTGTTTTCCCGAATCGAAAAACAACCGACGTTTTAGCCAGTGAGGATCGATTTATCATCATCATATAAGCCATTGGAAGTCGACTGCTAGACATAGGCCTCCCCAAGGGAAAATTTTGCTTATTATTGCCGCGAAGGGCAAGCGTGTTGGCAATCGGAGAGCGCAGCTTTCGTGACTGGGACGCAACATCTACGCCCTGTACATTTGAGGTACACGGTCGCGGTTGGTACCTTAGTCGCCTTTTACGACACCTGGTACAGGGGAAGGTAATATTCTACTCTGCCAGCAACTCACGGCTTCGAGGATTGATTGAATGAAAGTTAGGATTTCACACCGATAACTCATTCAACATTCACTCACTGGCCCGATAGTGCAGATAGTAGTGATCCTATCTTGTACGCCAAGTGTTCAGTCTAAACATGAATTGAGGTATATTTGTAATACCTCTGCTGTCTGATGACCGAAATACAAGTGCCTTAAGCGACTTATATCGGAGTCAGGTTAATGTATGAGAAGTTGTGTAACATTTCATACATTCACCTGACATTCTTATACATAGTTAATTAGAATTTACCTAAGTATTATAAAAACGGCAATAAATGCCAGTGGCATAATATATGTACAAGTTTAATATATAATATTATTTTCAACAGCTTTTAACAGAGCGTTGACTCAAAACCACTCATTTGGTTGTACACATTGTAAGTGTTTTTTGCTTTCGTTTTGTTATGCCTGACTTAAATGGCTCCATAGCCATCTACTTGCTATTCCATTAATAATAGCAAGTTAATAGCAAGTAGCCATCTACTTGCTATTTCTTTTAGAAACAAAATACAAACTAGCAAAGGCTTGCAATTACATGCGGTTAAGTACAATTATAATCCAGTATTTTATAGTTGAACATTTTGTATAACAGATAACTTAATATCTGCAAGTTTGAAGAATGAGAATAGCAGTGAATTTACTGGGTAATGTGACGTAATATCCTCAAGATACAAGGTTGGCAACACATTAGTGATATCCTTGCGATAGTAGAGCGAGAACGTCTATAAAGTGCAGTGACATTTACTACCATGCGGACTGCATGCTTGTTTGTCGATCTGGCTAATAATTATCTGGTGTGTATGTTTAGATAACGCAAGCTGCGGTTGCGATAGCACGATGATCAGTTGTGAATGAAGCGTCATGGAAATTTACGAAAACCTTCGAAATCGGCCAATGTGTGTTTGTAATATTTAAATAACCACTTTCTACTATATCCGTATGAATGTATATACGGTACATAAACCTAAATATATTAGTCTAACTTTTTTGTCTGTCTGTCCGTTTATTTCGGGTAATCTCCACAACGTCTGGATTGAATTGGATGAAACTGTCACTGGCAGATAGCTGATATGATGACTAACTTAAGCGAAGCATCAATTAAAAATGTAGCAAAAACTGGCGAAAAATACTCGTTTTGATAACTTTCGTCGCGTGAGCTTCGTAAAAGGTTAAAGTTACGCACAAAATATTTGAGAGCATAAACAATGACGGGGTCTCTTATAACAAGTGTAAAGCTAGTTTCTTATAAAAAATAAATAAAAAAATGACTATTTAAAATCAACATAAAAACCCGAAAATGCAAAAAAAAAAATTTTATTTTGTTTGTAAGCTTGAGAATTACTGAATCGATTTTGAAAATATTTACATAAAAGAAAGCAACACTCTTCTGGAGTAACATAGGCTATATTATATGCACAAAAAATTAGAGAGGCTCAAAACACACGTGTTACGGACATCAGACAACAGAGGAATCACAAATATAACACTTAATACACAGATATCATTATTTTAATATTTGCTAGTCCTGGGTGGGGATCTAACCCACGACCTTTGGTGCACAAGACAGGATCACAAACATCTGCGCCATCGGGCCCGTCAGAAATGAAATTGAAGTGTCTGTTTGTTCCTCAATTCATGTATGTATTTGCACTAATTTCGTGTAAAATGAGCCTTATTGATCTATAGTGCTGCTAATTGGCTCTAGCATATATAGCTAGTGACAACCTAACGGATGGTACTGGTTGGACTTGCTTAGATTACACTGGTATACTTGCGGAGAAAAATTGTGGCACATTCATTTATAAACTCTTTGCACTCCATTAAGGTTGAACATTAAATGTATGTTCAACCTCTTTTCTGATTAATCAATATAAATAAATAATATTGGAGCTGTTGTATGCAATATTAAAATAAAAAATCGGTTAAAAAAACTTTTAAATTAAACTTTCTTATTTTATGTGCACTGAAAACTAGAAAATAAATAAATAGTTACTTACCTATCGACCTGCGTAGGTGGTTCCGGTCATTACTATCTCTGATCGTCATAACATGAACCAAGTCAGCGGCCGAAAGGCGGTTCATGAAAGAACATTAACATCAGGGTTTGATTGTTAGGTAAACTAAGCAGCCTACACCATAACAAGTACGTATTTTGAACTTCTAGTTCAGAAATATTTTAGTACTAGGCAGAACAGCTTTTGGGCATATTAGACTAAAATAAAAACGTGGCAGAGCGTATCTTTATACTTTGGTAGATCATGAGCTCGGCGTTTGCCGGTGAAGCCGCCACGGCTGGTTATTGATTGTCAAAGTCTCCAGTTACGATTATAGTAATTCGATGCAATCCACACTTAGAATAGTAGATAGTAATACAGGAATAGTTAATGGTCCTCACGTTTTTATTTTAGTCTAATATACCTAAAAGCTTTTCTGCTAAGTAATTGCGATGATATGGAATTATCTGTGCAAGGTTTGTATTCTTCTATTTTAGTAATGGATAAACTCAAAAATATAAGAACAAATATTTATAACTCCTGGCTCCTGACATTCCATGGACGATGCCATGATGCACTCACTCAAGCAGTCGACGTTCCATGTACAACTTTTTGAGTCGACAGTCCAACCTCCTGCAGTGGGCAGGGCTCAATCGGGCCCCCTCTATTTCATTCGCATTACAATACACGTGCTCTTAAGGTCTATAAAAAATCATGTTTTAATATGAAGAAACAAGAATGACAATTATCACCTCTGACACTGAATTTAATTAATTAAATACAAATTTTATAATTAATAATATTTTATAATTTATACGATATTTTTAAAATCAACATTTTTTGTTTATTTATTACAAACAAACAGTCACAAATACAAATCTTTCCTCGTTATAATATTATTAAATATAACCGTTGAAATATGTAATAAAATTCGGGTCCAATAATCGTCTTGTGAACTTGTTACTGACCCGATGGCGCAGATGGTGGTGGGTCTGATCCCCACCCAGAAAAATGTTTAAATGATATTTGTGTTTGTTTTGTGTCTGGGTGATTAATATATGTATTGAAGTACTATATTTGTGATTGTTCTGTTGTCTAAAGTCCGTAACACAGGTGATCTAAGCGACTTACCACGGACTCAGGTCAATGTATGAGATGTTGTGGGAATTTATTATTATTATTATATCCTTAAAACAACTCGTACGCCGATAGATTGTCGGCTTTTTTTCGCATAACCTAGTGCTGGATTACACAGATGTCAATTCCAGCGCCAGTGGAGGAGGGGGCGAGGCCGTTCATTTATAACCCCCTATGCCCGATTTTACCTGTGTACGTAGGCGCCTCTGGGCTCGACCTAGGCCCAGGCCATCGTTGGGGATGAAGTTACGTTTTTGCAAACGAGAATTGAGTGGGCCTGGCTGCACTAGTGCTTTTGGTTACCGCTCGAAGGGGGGGGGGGGATTATTATATCAGGCAGACAAGCAAAGTACGCGTACCTACAATCGACGTGATAGTAAGCGTCACTCCAGTCTATAGAAGCTCGTAATATAACAAGGATATCACTAACGCGTTGCCAATCTCGTAGCTTAATGATATATTATGTCACATTACCCAGTAACACCCAGACAAAAAAAACACAAATCATCGTATAAATATAGTTTCTGTATGGGGATCGAGCCCACGATCTTTGGCGTACTAGATAACTTTACTACCACCTGCGCCATCGGCCCCGATGTGGCTGATGTTCGATTACCCATTCAAGGGCGCTTCTGAAACCCGGGTCTTTTTTTTAGACCAAGTCTACAAAAAAAGCATACATATATAATCCGCGTGATAGTTAGAGCCACCACAGCTTATAGACGCTCGTATTATCACAAGGATATCACTAGCGCGTTGCCAACCTTGCGACTTTAAGGTACATATTATGTCACTTTACCCAGTAATTTCACTGCCTCTCTCACCCTTCAAACCGGAACTCAGCAATACGAACACTGTTTTGGCGTTAGAAATAGGTGAGAGTGCGGTACCAATACAGAGAACCTTTGTATGAGGTCTAACTCTAATAAATTATTAGTTACAACATCCAGCCGTTTCATATTTTTTTAATTAAAATTGCAAAGATATCAAATTATACAGCCCTGGTAAAAGTTATTATCAGTTGTAATTAGCGCTTGTAAAAATACTTATTAAAAACCGTTGCAAAATACATACATAATGTATTAAATTAATTATCTTGTTCATGTCGGTAAATTAACATTTTTCAAGATGGTGGTGCATTTTAGGAAAGAGAATATTTTATTTCCACTGCAAAGCGACGTTCATCAAAAAATCATCTTCATTGCAGCCATTGGAGGTCCACTGCTGAGCATAGGCCTCTCTAAAAAAGGGGGAAATTTGCCCATAATTGCCACGCTGGACATGCGTGTTGAAAATCGCAGAGCGCTGCTTTCGCGACGGAGGAGCTACTCTGTGTTTATTGGATATACCGCCATCTGTCGGTTCTGGTACCTTAGCCGCCATTTACGACACCTGGTACAGAGGAGGCACTATTCTACTCCCCTGGTACCGCACAGAATTAAATAACAATCTAACAAACAATCAAGAAATAACAAACATGAATAAAATTGTATAGAAATATATTATCAGCATATTCATAAATACTAACTTCAGAGCATTAATAAACTCATAAGCCTTCGACTTGAAGTCGGCAAGGAATCGATAATAATTTGGAGTCAATTTAAGGGCTAAAGTTGCTAGATTTATAATGACGTCTGTACACAAGTTAGCAAAAAGCCGTTTCATACAGTTAATTGAAGTAAATGTTGACAGGGGACGCGTACACAACACTTTATCGGCTCGTCTTCGCGTCCTGGTTGCGAAGATATCAAAGCAACCGGTGGATAACAGTAGCTACCATATATTC
>JACJUM010000875.1:20095358-20294370 GCA_020976665.1 Heortia vitessoides | reverse complement strand
TAACCATCTGCGCACGTATTGTTTAAATCATAATAACGACAGCAAGATGTCTCTATGATAGGCGTTAATAGGTATTATTCCAGTACTGGTATGAGGTTGCTTTTATACATATTAATGAGGCATTAAAATAGATTATCCCACCAGTAATTGCAACGTGTTCGATTTAATACAAATATCATCGTCTTTATATTCGGTATTTCAATTTTAATGAGGAGAAACATAATTTTTGCAATGACTATTATGTAATTAAATATAATATTATATTTATGCTTAAATAAATGCAGTTATTATAAAGTTGTTTAATGTACGTATTCTCATTATAATGTTTTAGCATTATACTTTGTTTATTACAAAGCTTTATATATATTATGATAAAATAGTAAATAAATTTCCACAACATCTCATACATTGACCTGACTCTATGGTAAATCGCTTAAAGCATTTGTGTTACGAACGCCAGACAACAGAAGAATCACAAATATACTACTATAAATAAATATATTTCTAACACTCGGTGTTGTTCTGTGTGTACAAACACAAATATGTTCATACACAAATTTGCTCTGGGTGGAAATCAACCCCCACGATCCTTGACGCAGAAGATGAAATCACTACCATCGGCGCCATCGTGCCCGTCTAACAATTATATTATATAACATCAACCTAAAGAGACAAAAAACATTGATATAATTTAGTATCATTGGTTTGTTATTTGTTATTCTAATCAAGCTATATATAAATTACTATAGTAACAATTTCAAAAATTATTTTAATAAATACTTTTTTGTATATGATATTTCTAATTATCTTTAGGCATGTATAAAATTCCTTTAAGGAAGATTTTTTTTCTATAAAAGACAGCTTAAAAAAATAAAACATATCCAGTATTTGAATTCTGAACGTAATTATGTGTGTCACACTGACATTGGCGTTTTTTTCATTAGTTGACATTAACAGTGATAAGACTCAAATTGACGCGCGAAGGTTAGTTTTTCTACCCGATTAGCTTTTGATTATTTACTATTTTAGTTAATAATAAGATGACAAGCAAACCTAATTCTAAGCGGACAATATACGTAGGTGGGTTAGCCGAGGAAGTAGACGAAAAGGTTCTTAACGCGGCTTTTGTACCTTTTGGAGACCTAGTAGATGTACAAATTCCGCTCGACTATGAGACTGAGAAGCACAGAGGCTTCGCTTTTATTGAATTCGAGAACGCTGAAGATGCCGCAGCAGCCATAGATAACATGGTAGGTGGAGAACTGGTTTATTTTTTTTTATTTCAAAGCTGGATTATTGTTTACATTTCTGATGTGATATAAAGTCAAGTTTTACCAGCTCAAATGATTCATTAAATTGATCCCGTACGATAAAACAGTACCTCCCCCTGTACCAGGTGTCGTACGAGGCGGCTGATTCTAAATTGACAGATGGCGGTATATACTCCCAAAGTAGTGTAGTCCAATTGTTACAGGGCGCGGATGGGCAGTAGCATTCTCGTCGCCGAGCCTAGATTGCCAGATTTGCCCAGGGTGGCTTTTATTAGCAAATTCCCCCTTTCTTTGGGAAGTCTGTGTCTAACAGTGGTTGTTTTATGGCTGCTTTTATGATGTAACCATTAAGGCATATACGGGTTTAATTCCAATTTATATGAAGTAAATCAAAAGTTGTCTAAATTGATACCTCATTCTTATCTATTTCTACATGTTCAAAGTGTGAGACGCAGTGAAGTTACTATGTAATGTCACATAACATCTACAAGTCATGATATTGGCACTGAGTTTGTGTTATCCTTGTCATATTACGAGTATCTTGGCAGCTTGGCTGCATTATTGCGACCTGGCCTATTCAAAATATGTTAAATTTACTGTCAATACTTATGTGTGTTGACATGCTGCTACTTGAATAAGTCAGGTTTTATGCAAGTTTACCTAACTCTTTAACAGATCAAAAATATTTATTAATTAATAAGACCTAACCATTGAAGTGGTAAAAAAAAACTACTGACTTTAAGATGCTACAATATACGTCCCTATGAGCATGATGGTGTGTTATAGTTAGATACTATGTAAATCTGCAAGATGCTCCATCTGTACTAAAGGTACTTAAATCAATTTTCAGAATGACTCAGAACTATTTGGGAGGACAATCAGAGTGAACATAGCAGCCCCACAGCGCATCAAAGAAGGATCAACTCGTCCTGTCTGGTCCGATGACACCTGGCTCCAGAAACATGCTGGGGAAACTTTGCCCATTAAGAAAGACAATGAAGAAAATGAACCCAAAGAGAACACAGAAACAGAGACAGCTGTAAGCATGGTGCTTAATAGTAACATTATAATTAATCATGCTTTTCTATTACTTGTGGCCAGCCCGATGGGTTGTAGGATTGAAAATACTTACCCAGGGCAAATATGATATTTGTGTTTCTCTTGTGTTAGGGTGTTCAAAATATATGTTTAAGTATTTATATTTATGATTCCTCTGTTGTTTGCTGTCTATTACTCAAGTGCTTTAAGCAAATTACCATGGAGTCAGGTGAAAATATGTGACCTTCTGTTCGAATGTGCTATATTATTCTCTGGTAACATTTGTAAATTTAAGGGATGATACAAAAATTAAGTGTGTATACAAACTTTCAGCACATTATTGAATTCAGAGTTATTGTTATTAAGAACTATTAAAGTTGACTTATTATATTGCATGCTAGTTTTCCGCCTGCGACTGGTCTTTACTTTATATTTCTGTAATAATATATATATAAAAATATTTTTACATTACGATTCAACTACTTATAATGAAAATACTGTTTTAAAGGCTTCATTAATGTAATAAAATTTGAGAATTATTGCCGCAAGGCCAATACATCAAATAAAAAAAACTAAAAAGTTAATGAAACCATTTCAAAGCTTTTTAAAGAGTAGCTTTATTATACATGATATTTAGATAAAACTTGGAAATGATACATTTATTTTTATTAATAATTTAATTTTCCATTAAAACATCCACTAATTTTAATTTCCAGGCAATACCAGCCAAACCCACGGAGAAACGAAATCCTCAAGTGTACTTTGACTTAAGTGTGGGCAAGCAAGAAATTGGCAGGGTGATAATGATGCTTCGAGCTGACATTGTACCTAAGACGGCAGAGAATTTCCGGGCATTGTGCACGCATGAAAAGGGTTTCGGATACCAGGGTAGCAGCTTTCACAGGATCATTCCAGATTTTGTATCCTTTTCAATTGAGTTTCATTGCCGATTGGAATATTCCAATTTTGTCTAAGTATACGCGTTATGCTATGGACAGATGTACCTATTGTTTGATTTGTTGGTGAAAAACTGACTATGGAGTACTACTTAGATTTCTCTAAAATACGATGACGGGCCCGATAGCGCAGAAGGTAGTGATCCTATCTGATGCGCTCTAGGGTCATGATTTCGATCCCAAGACAAATATTAAAAGATTATATTTAGTTTGTCCTGTGTCTGGATGAGGTTGAGCAGCGGTATACCCGTCACGAAGCTACGGCGAACTAGCCGCAATTATGGGCAAATTCCCCCGTTCTTGGGGAGGCTTATGTCTAGCTGTGGACATTTAACGGCTGCTATCAGGATGATGATTCGATACAGTTTAAAAATGTGTTGGCAGCCTCGATCCCGGTTACACCCGCGAGGCCCGCCTCCGCGGGGCACTCGGGTACATTCGGGCATCGGGTACGCTAACCTACCGCTGGTTACGAATTAAAAATAGAAGAAACTCGGACAGTCTTGCGTCGCAAAGTTGTGCTGTCATTCCGTTTCTTATACTCGCTGATTGGTAGCGCTGGCTTCACTTTTATTCAGACATATATATGTATACTAGCTGTCCCGACAAGCGTAGTTAAGCCATACAAATTATAAAAATATTAAATTATTAAAATGACTATTAAAAATAGGGGTTGGTGATAGCAGAAAAGAAAATTTAGGGTGGTATGTATTTTGTTATGCAACATTAGGAATATAAAAAAAATAAATAAAAAATGTTAGGGGTAGTCAACCCAAATTACTTAGGGTATGAAAAATAGATAGTATCAGATATACAAAATATGCATATAAATTTCATAAGAATCGGTCAAGCCGTTTCGGAGGAGTATGATAACTAACACTGTAACACGAGAATTTTTATTAGATAATAGGGTATAGTAGTTTTATCTATCAAAATTAAATTATGAAAGTTTATTATTTATATACTTACTACGATAAGAAATACGAGTATAACACTATTTTGTTATTCCAATATGCAGTTTATTAATTTCCAAAATTTAATTGTAATTCTATTATCTATATATCATGTGACAGAAAACGCCGGTCGCCATACTTATTTCGTGAGTGACGTCAAATGAATAGCAACAAACAATAACCTGCAACAACAGAGAAAGTTTGGTCTCTTTCATTCGAATTTGTGGCTTGTTATATTTTTGCAAATATAATACGTTATTATTTGCAATGGAGGACGGAATAGCGGTAGTTCTATTCAAACATTTCTCACATTAATGTTGTTAGGAACTCTGGCAAATAACTTTTCTGAAGTCTTCAATGTTGTGTTGTTACTATTTGGCACTATACACCAACGATACGTTGAATGCAAGCTCATTCTTTAATTCAAAAAATATATACTTCAATCTTTGCACTCGTACGTTTGACATTTGTTCGTTACTGTTCATAGTATGACGTCATAATGATGGCGGCTGTCGTTTTGGCCAGTTTCGGCGCGTATATTTATTGTTTAAATTTAAAACTACTTTTCTTCGTATAAAGCGATATTATTTCCATGAAATAAAAATACCAGTTGACTATCAAATCTATACGAACATTTTAAAAAATATTTATGCAAACGTATTATTATTATTATTAGCCTATTCTACTATACGTGTGTAATGTGTATATCACTGCTGGCTAACTCTGCTGGATCGAATGGTTATTTTTTGTACGCGTGGCACCCTGCATTGCTTAAATAAAAAATCAGCCCGCAGCAGTATCTAAGTTATTTATCTGTACTGCAACTAAAATGACTAGATCGATTTGAATGATTTTTTGTAAATGCATGCAAGTGGGGGCCTGGATGATTTAGATTCACAAATCAGCCCGGCAAGTATTTATTCGGACAACGTAAAGGTATCTAGATTATTTATTAGGACAACTGCTGGGATATATTTCCAAACTGTAGTTTATAGCAGGTTTATGTTGTAGCATAAAGATGTGTGGACTGGTTTCAAATAAGTCATAGTAGCCAGGATACAGTATAAATTTAGTTATGTTAGTCTGAAAAATCCCAGAAAAACATCAGGAAGATGACCATAAATAATGACAGGGAGATCGACATTACCTTTAATAAGTGCTTATGAAAAGTTTATTTCCTTAATGGTCGTGCTAGATGTGCCAAGGCGGGGATTTCACGAACCACAACGGCTCGGGCGGCAAGTCGATATATGGCAGCAAGTTTGCTGACGAGAACTTCACGCTGCGGCACACCGGGCCCGGGATACTTAGCATGGCCAACTCCGGCCCTAATACTAACGGGTCTCAGTTCTTCCTATGCACCGCTAAGTGAGTATATATTTTATTATTTTATATACATATGAGTTAACAGCAGAGTAATAGTATCTACCCCTGTACCAGGTGTCGTCAGAGACCAAGGTACCAGAACCGACAGATAGCGGTATATCTATCCAAAACATTGCAGCTCGGATACCTTAGTCGCCTCTTACGACACCTGGTATAGGAGGAGGTACTATTCTGCGTTCACCCACTTCCGTTACAACGGAAATCAAATTAATGACTTTTAAACTATTATATATATAGATATATTTATATTTATATGTATATATATATATATATATGTATATACATATATATATATGTATATACATATACATATATATATATATATATGTATATACATATATATAAACCACCGTCGTCCCCCTTGTCCGCAGGACCGACTGGCTGGACAACAAGCACGTGGTGTTCGGTCACGTGATCTCGGGCCTCGACGTGCTCAAGAAGGTGGAGCGGTTCGGCAGCAAGAGTGGCGCCGTCACCTCCAAGGTCACCATCAGCAATTGTGGTGAATTACAATGATCTCCACTTTTCTGTTGTTTTATTGTTTCCGACCCGGTTTTCTTTTAAAGGTTTCGGGCAAAACTATTCAATAGTCAGGTCTTCTAATTCATCACGCTGTGTTTCAGGTTTGAAATATAAATCGGAACTTCGAACCCAAATAAATTAAAAAAATGTCACAAACACTTAAAATTAATAATTGTAAGTTCATATTTTGGTCAAGGTTTCAAGTATATCTAAATTTTTTTTTGTAGTATCACTTTACGTGTAAAACAAAATTACGTCTTTTCTTTTTAATATTTTTTATATTAAAAAGTGCAATGATTTTTAATGCGGTTTTTTAAATAGATAGAGTAATTCTAGAGCAAGGTAAATTAACACTGGTCATATTGAGAGAGGTTTCTAATGTGATGGTATTAATTATTTTTTGTGATTACATTACAAATGCTGGCTGAACCCGGCTAGATAGATCAAGATAATGATAATACAGGAAATAAATATAAGCTCGCAGTGCCTACAACTTTGCTTTATAAAATCATAACTCTTCAAAGGCAATTGTGTGAGGCTTTACAATAAAATCTCAAGTAGGAATACAGCCTTTACTTTTAATAAATTCAAGAAATATGTTAAAAATAAACTTATCTCCAAAGCTTACTGTGGCGTTAAAGATTAAGTCAACGACAAAACTGCTTGGGATTGAACTGCTTTAGTCTAGCTTTAAGACAATGGTTTGTTAGTGCTGACGCAGGTAGGGGTTTTATTAGCACCAACTACTACCTAAGTGGTGTTATTAGAACCTTCATAACCACCAGTTTTTCCTACAGTTTTCTTTTTGGTAGTGGTTAAATCTTTATATAAATGCTTGTAATGGGTAAATGGTAAAAACAAATTCTCGGTGGCATATCGATGGTAAGAAATTCAATTGTCGTAAGGGACAATGTGCAGGTCTACAAGAAGAACAGAAATCAAAATTAAAACAATTCATTAGTAATAACAATATAACTTCAAAATCTATTTTTAATTATCATTAAGCTGAAACAAATATAACCGGATTTAAATCCTCTTTAACTTGAAACTATTAACAAAAGTCAGTAATAAATAAATACATAAATGTTTGCCCATATGTCCGATTAACTGACAATTAGAACAAAATTCTTATATACCCAAATTACTAGATTGTTGGTGTTATTAACCCTGGATCATCATCATCTTCATATCATCCATAAGACGTCTACTGCAGGATATAAGCCTCCCTATGTAATCTCCAATAGGACTGGTTGTATGCGGCCTGTGTCCAGCGCGATCCTGCGGTTTTAGTCAGATCGTCTGTCTACCTTTGTTGGTGGACGTCCTACGCTACGCTTGCCGATATGTGCTCTCCATTACAGGACTTTACGAATCCATCGGCCATCGGTTCTGCGTACCAAATATCCTGGTTGGTTTTTAGCAATTGTGTATACTAACGGTATGAATGTTCAAGGTCTAAGACCTAAAAGTCTGATGTACAGACGAGAACAATTTTTGGCTGAAAAATACAATACAGCCAGATAAGACCTCCCATCAATGTGTGTTCCAAGATAAGGGGATTTTTGCCCATAATTGCCCCACATCCCCTGTGGTATTTAAGCTGTTTAATTTCGGATGGATATACCGCCATCTGTCGGTTCCGGTACTAATTATTGGTTAACTAATAAGGATAAATAATGGTTATTGTGGGATATCCCTAAGAGATGGACACACCATCGCGGACTTTTTTGTATACATACCTCTTTAATGTGTACAAAGCTCCTCTAAGTAGCACATTTTTTGTATCTATCTCGTCGGGTTAAGCTAACGTTTGCTATGTAGTGCACAAACATACTTTTATTTACGACACTACATCAGAAACTTCTAAATTATCAGCGTTTCTGTTCTACTGTACTCAGTCAAGTAAAAAAAAATACATCAAAATCCGTTGCGTAGTTTTAAAGATGTCATACATAGAGACAGACATACGGCGGAAAGTGACTTTGTTTAATAATATGTAGTGATTAATCTCGAAAATGTAAAAAACACAAATAGATAGACAAAATGCGCAGATTTATTATTAGTTAGGATTAAAAAAATGAGTACAGGAACTAGACTTCGTATTCATGTCATCATATCATACCAGCCATTGAAAGTCCACTGCTGGACATTGGCCTCCCCAAGTAAGAATAAAGGTACCCTCTGTACCAGATGTCGTAAGAGGCGACTGAGGTACCAAAGCCGGAGTAGAGTAGAGTACGGATTTATCGCCATATGTCGGTCTCAATCGCCTCTTGCGACACCTGTGCCAAGTGAGATACTATTCTAGGTTTCTGCTAATCCGCAGCAAAACCTTTCTATGAATACCTAATTCATCATCTGTTGATCATAGGCCTTTTAGGATGGCGTAATTTTGCCCATAATTCCCGCTCTAGGCAAGCGTGTTAGCAATCCCAGAGCTTAGCTTCTCGATGGGGATGTGCATTGGAGCTACACTGTGTAGGGATCGATGTACCGCATCTGTCGGTTCTGGTACCTCAGTCGCCTCTTAAGAAACCTGGTTAACCTGGTATACGGAAGGTACTATTCAACTCTGCCGGTACTATACGGCCACCTGAATATCTCATCAGAAGTCAAGGTCTAGGAAAATGAGTGTTAGGTAAATATAAGCCATTAAAAGAGTTTTAAAGATGTTGATTCGAACATTCGAAACTTAAATTTAAATATTTCGAACTTGTATATAGTAAATAGTATAAAAAAGCTCACATTCTGACATTACATCTGTGACTTTTCAAAATGATAGGTAATCTATACCTATAATAAATAGGCCTTAATGTAATCGAAATATCAAAAAATATGAAAAAGTTATAAGTATAGACCACTTTTTAGAGTCGTTAAAAATTTAGTTTTATTAGGGGAATATATAGTAGAGCCTTCTACTGTAACATTTAGTGACAGCCGTTAGAAATAAATAACAATAAAATAATTCCCACAACATCTTATACATTACTCTGATTCCGTATAATAAAATTATGTAAAAATGAAGTATAAACCGTTAAAATGTTTTTATTATGTTGAATTCTGTCATAAGAAATTGCAGACTGCAAGTTAATCTCATGGAAGATTCTTCTCTACAACTCACTTGTCCTATTTCATTCGCTTAGTTAGAGCGGGCTAAAAAATGTTCTTGTGAGAGTAAAGCAAGTTGATCCTGCCGTTACCTACACTGTTCTTTTTTTTTAATGAGTTATGAGAAACGCAGTGGTTCCTTAGATTTGATGTTCACTTATAAAATTATTAATTATCACGTTCGCTGACCATTTGAAGTGGAGAATTTTGGCGTCGTTTCATAACGATAAGTACATATATTTCGTTATACCATACGCTCGACAATTGTATCGTCATCCCAACCATTGGAAGTCCACTGCTGGACATAAGCGTCTCCAGGAAAGGTTTCTTTGCCCATAATTGCCGCGCTGGGTAAGCGTGTTTCCATACGCAGAGGGCAGCTATCGTAACGGGGTTGCTGCTGCCCATCCCCGCCCTATGCATTTGGGCTGCGCAGTTTCGGATGGATATACAGCCATCTGTCAGTTCTGGTACCTTAGTTGCCACTTACAACACCTGGTGCAGTGAAAGGTATTATTCTATACTGCCGGTACCTTACACAATTGTTTAGTTGAGACATTTAATTTTTATGCCATACTAATATCAAAAAGTGGTCCACTTTTAAATATTAAAACAGCATACGTACCAATTTGTATAATTTTCTTACTTGTCTGCTGCATGCTGCATTTTTATACGAATACATTTACAGTAGGAGATAATTTTTAGTACGAAATCTAATTATGAATTGGCATATGTACCTCTATTCTACCTATTTCTACCGTCAAACAGCAGTGTCCGCATTTCTGTGGTCCCGTTTGAAGGGTGAGATGCGGTGACATTACTGGGTATAGGCTGATGTGACGCTTTAAGTGATGTGACGATTAAATAAGGCTTCGTTTTTGAAGAGGTTTGGATTGAATGTTTTCGATTTAGGTGTGATTCAATGCATTCTGACCGAACCTAAATCAGAAAAAGCAAAATAATTATGCTGTATGCCAGACTAGAATAGTACACCCCCCCGTACCAGGTGTCGTAAGAGGCGACTGATGACGCGGCAATTAAAGGCAAAATTCCCCCTTTGTAGGGAGGCCTATGTCAGCAGTGATCGTTGTACGGCTGCAATGGTGATGATAATGAGTCATTCTTAGCTATTACACAGTAAAGGGCAAAGAACATGTATAAGGTACGATGGGGTTGTCATATCCTTTTAAACGAAAACCCCTTAAAATAAATGAATAAAAAAAGGCCTATTAACATGGTAATGACATAGACACAAAAATGCCCTCCATATATTCGTCTTACCTTGTGAAATTCTTACTACAGGTTCCATCATCGGTAATAAAAGATTTTTATAGCCTTCGCTGCAAATATATCTCTATCTACCAAAAGAAATATTACATTTATTGCCGAGCACTTTTTAATTCCCTATTCAACATGAGATATTGCTTGGCGTCTACCCAAAGCTTTTTAGTTAGGGCCCAAAACGTAATGTCCAACTTCGGCCAAACTTTTCACTTCGGCCTTGAACTTATGCAAATGTTTGCCACAACTGTTTGTGACTTCAGACGAAGGGAATATCTGAGACACTTGTACAAAATCCTCCATGTTGGTTGGCCGCTCTCATGCAAGTAAGTTTATTTGCAATAAAAAAAACTTGATTGAAATGAAAATTACAACACTTTATAAAAGGAAATAAATATTCATATTATGAAATAAATATTCATACATAAACAAACACAACACAAAAAAGGGCAAGCAAAAGTAAGGGTTGTACTCTTAACATTGGACTATAACAAGACAGAGGAATTGCTAAAAATATTATGCTAGACTGGACTATATTTATTATTATTATTTATATATATATATATTGAATTGAATTATATTAGACCATAGACATAGACACACCTACATGCACATTACAGAGCATAAGTACCCACAAGAACAGGCTAGACCTAGGTACTTCTGGTACTTAAGCATCAAAATTTATTATAGTTAAGGTTTCCTTTTGTTGAATAAAGTTATTTTTATTATTATTTTATAAAATTGTTTTAAGGTTTTCTTTGTATTCATTTGGGACGATTTTTATAACTAGGATAAATAAATGGGTTATCCCTAAGAAAATAATATATACCATCGCGGACATTTTTGTAGACCTTTTTCAGGTGTATAGTACTGCAGTATTTTGATATATCTCGTCGGGTTCAGTCAGTGTTTACAATGTTAGCGCAAAAAGAAGTGTTTATTTACGATATTACATAAGAGAACTTAAAAATTATCAGTGTTACTCTACTATATTATGCACGTATTTAACATTTCAACCTTTCTCTTAAGTCACTATCTATTTAAAAAATCGCACCAAATCCGTTGCGTTGTTCCAACCATCTGAGCATACAGAGGTACAGACAGACAGCAGGAAGTGACTTTGATTTATACTGTGCTTCATATCTGAAACCTTTCATCATCATTCCAGCCATTGGAAGTCCACTGCTGGACATGAGACTCCTCAAGAAAGGGGGAATTATGACCATAATTGCCGCGCTGGGCAAGCGTGTTGCCAATCGCATGGCGCAGCTCCCGCGACAGTGATACTGTTGCCTATCCCCGCTCTGTGCATTCGAGCTGCACTATTTTAGATAGATATTATACCGCTATCTGTTGGCTTTGGTGCCCCGGTCGCCTCTTACGACACCTGGTACAGAGGGAGATACTATTCTACACTTCCGGTGCCTCACTGCACCTGAGGTCTTTATAATTCAATAACAAATTATAGTACCGAATACAATAATTTTAATGTAGACGACTGTTACTTTAATAAAGCTATATATTTAAAGGAGTTTAAGAGAGCGGAATGGTTGGAATTGCTCCTCTGAAACTTACACAAAAGTAGCCGTTGTCTTTACTAAATATTTCTCTCACTATCCGCTCGTAAGTTATGAGTCGGTTAACTTAAGTGGGGCCTGTTCTTATCTCGACTGCAGCAGCGACTAAAGGACGGTCTTGTAACATTTCTTTAAAGGACAAACTTATTTGCATAATTTATACAGCGTTTTTATCCTTGACATCGATCTTCTGTATTGTGGTCCTTGCTTGCATAACGTATTCCGTATAATTTTCAAGGTTAATTGAGATATTAACTACAAAGTAAGAAATGGCGCCCTTGACGGATGAATTTGCTTCTGAATTTGGTTGTGTTTTACTAGTTGGCTTTTGTTTCTTACACTTGATGGAAGCACTTCAATTCGTCCAAATTGTTCTTTCGCTATTGTTCAAATTAATTTGAGCGTTTGCCATTTGCATGAAATAATTCCTTTGCTTCCTGCACTGTTATAGAATTCACATAAGATTGTAGTCATGGTGAAAAGAATTGGTATCGATTATAATCTAATTGTGTTACAGGTATTCTTTGCAGATTTAGACAGTCTTTACCCGATTTAACATAGGTTTAGTTAGGTCTCCGAATTCTAATCTCTATGGATATATCGCCATCTGTCGGTTCTCCACCCGCAACAGTACAGCTCAAATGCACAAAGTGGAGATGGGCCGCAGAATCTCCATCACGAAAGCTGCACTCTGCGATTGCAATCATAAACAATACAAAAAACCTCCTTTCTTGGAGAGGCCTATGTACAGCAGTAGACTTTAAATGGCTGGTATTATGATGATGATGATGACTTGTAATCTACATGAGACATGAAGACCATACATGGTAAAATCATAACGGCCGTATCGACGACGCGGCTATACATTTCAAGGTAACTGAAGACATCAGACGTCAGACGCAGTAATGAAATAATGGCTGGACTTAAATTGTTTGATTTCACAAAACCTATATGAATGCATTTAACGGACCCGGTGGCGCCAATGGTAGTGATCCTATCTTGTCCGCCAAGTCGTGGTTACGATCCCCATCCAGGAAAAATATTTATATAGTGAATTACTGACATTTGAAGTACTGACAGAGTATAGGGAGATAAGGGAGGTACCCTTTGTAACCATGTGTCGTAACAAGCGACTAAGGTACCAAAACAGATAATATATCCATCCGAAACAGTGCAGCTCGAATGCACAGGGTGGAGATGGGCAGCTGCATCCCCGTCGCGAAAGCTGCTGCCAACACGCTTACCCAGCGCGGCAGTTATGGACGCAAATTCCGATTTCTTTGGGAGGCCGATGCCTAGCAGTGGATTTCCAATGGCTGATATGATGATAATGAATTTGCTCTGTATCTGGGTGCTATTTATATGTGTTTAAGGATTATATTTGCAATACTTCTGTTGTCTGATATCCGTAGCACAAGTGCTTTAAATTTATTATCTTGGAGTCAACTCATCGTGTTAATTTATCAATTTCATGTACTCGTTTGTTTATTAAACAAGTATAAATAACGCTGTGAAAATACCAAAATATTTTCTCATCAAACATTCGTAATCATAATTAAAAATACCTCTTAAATAAATGGGCAATAAAACAGGTGTTGAGAGTACCAAGCAAATGCGAGGTGTCGACGTAATTTATTTAGGCTGGATTAATTTTCTTTGGGTGCATTACGTTAATTGGATTCAACACAAGGCCCGTAAGCTGTGGATTACGTGTTGTTTAACGCTCCGAGATTAACGTCTATTGAGACGTTAATACGAATGAATTTATATATAAATATCTATTAACAAGCGGAATTTGATACTGCATTCAATTATGAGTCTTATTTGGAGTCTAATAAGAATTGGACTGACTTCCGAGGGTAGGGTTGGCAGGGTAACCGCACGCAATTGTGTTAATTTTAATTACTTTATTAATTTATTTCATACATTTTATGTATTGTTATATTGTATATATGCATTATTGTTTGTATGTATACATTAAAATCATGAATTTAAATTAATAAATAAACATCATCGTGACAGCAATTGGAAATCCACCAATGAACATAGGCCTCCACAAAAAAATAGTTTTGTAATATATTTAAAAGTAACAGCATTAGTAGGTAATATATAAAATGATGTCCGAATAAATTAGTTTAAAAAAAAATGTTGATAACTTTTGACGGGTTTTTACATACCAAATGCCGCAGATGGCAGTGATCCTCTTTTGTGTGCCAAGGTTCGATCCCCACCCAGGACAAAGCTTTTTATGATGAATATTTGTATTAATTTGGTGTCAGGATCGTGGTTTGACCTGGTCCGATAGTTATCACTTCTTGTGCACCAACCCATAACGGGTTCGATGTCCACCCAGTTCTATCTGATGTTATGATTCCACTGTTGTCTGATGGCCATAACACACTAGTATTACGGTTGTCGTTTAAAGCACTTGCTTTAACCGACTTATTTCAGAGTCACGTTTATATATAAGAAGTTGGGTGAATAATGTGATAAAAATAGCAATATAAAAAGCGGCATCCCTTGACCGTATTCGTGCCCAAGGATATTTGAATGTTGGGAGGAAAACGTCCTAATTTAACAGAAAAACATTTGAGTTTCGAACGGGCCCCGGCGGGATGAAACCCGGATTGTTTTTTGATTCCATTAAACGCCGCGAGAGGCGCTTATGGATGTGTGCTACTCATTTTCAAGGATGATGAGGTTGCCCTATATTTTAACGAGTTACTTAATGTCTTTTGATGTTGGTTATGAAAATTGTTCTATAATAACGTTATCTTCTTCACGACCGAACTATAATTATAAAAATATTATACCGGCGTAATATTACTCTTCCCCGTAAGGTGAGGTGAGGTCCCGGCAGAGTAGAACAGTACCGCTGTGACAGGGGGAGGTACTATTCCACACTGTCGGTACCTCACGGCTCGAATCGGAATACTATATATTAGAACTGGTTCAAACAATGAAGAATAGACAATTTTAAAAATAAATGGGTCTGCTAAGATTATTAATTTCTTTTTTTATATTTATTTACTACTATTTAAACTATTCCCTTCTTAGGGACTTTCAGCAGTATATTGGTTGGTGCTGATGCTGGATTGGTCGGACAAATGTTACTTCTTCATTTTACATACAGATATACTACTGTGATTGGAACGGAAAAGACCTAATGTCTTGAGGTATTTCACGTTTTAATCTACGCTTTTTGTTTTGGTTCTCCACTAATGGGGTACCAGGGTGTATAGATGATGTTCAATCAAACAAATTATGTTTGTAGCATTTAATATGGCGTTAAATTTTCTGCTTCAAAGTGGGTTCGTCAGATAACGGTGTAAAAGTTCGTTGAGCACGAACCAAGGAGTAACGTAGAGATTTATTTTGGAATTTCTATAATTTATTAGCTAAATAAAAAACAGTTTTCTCATTCGCCTAGAAAGAATTTGCTGAATAAGAGAGAAGTTTTCAGAAACATTGGTCTAATTGTTCACTAAGGTACCGGAAAGATGTCGATCTGATTGATATTAGTGATGAACAGGTACTAGAATGAGACGTACTAGATGGGCATTTATGTGGTCTTATATCAATTGATATATTATTGACAATGTAACTTTATATAAGTCAAAGAGTTTGTTGAAATCAGTCCAGCCGTTTTTTAACTATTTTTGTTACAATTGGCATGAAAATATATATCTCCTTTACCTGTTTCTATGTTAGGTAGAGATCTCATTTTTTTTGTAAATATAACATGACCCATGCTACGTCATAAGAGTTTAGCTTAGCTTTTTATAACTGAAATAATTTCTAACAACAAATTTGTAGTTTTTTCGTCTATTAGTTACAAACCAAAAAAAAACAGTTTATAATATTGATAATAAAAATAAATATTATAACTAAGTTAACTGATTGTCTTGATAGGTTGTGTTTTCTTTGCCCTAGATAATTTTCAGCAAATAAGTAAAATGTGAGCCGTCAGGTACCGACGGAGTAGAATTGTCCCTTCTTTTGTCGTAAGAGGCGACCAAGTTACCTAATGATGATTAATGAAAAAATTTCGTTTCTCAGAGAAGCCTATGTATAGACTTACAATAGCTGGTATGGCGTATAATGGATGGCATATAAAAGTATATATATATACGTCAAAACTTAAGTATAACTAGGCTGGTTCTATCTAATAGATTGATCAATATTACGCTTATAATGTCGACTTGGCAAACAGGGAATACCAAACGTCTAATCCTGCCTTTGGCGCAGGCCATCAAAACCACAGAATACACGGTTTGTCAAATTAATTAATACCACGGTTAATTAATACGTAAGCGCAGGCATCCGATATGCTCCCCAGTAATCAACACTGCCTTTCAGGGCCGGCCTCCAACTAAAGCGGAGATGTGCGAAGCGGAATGAAACGATTTTAAGCGATATTTCAATCCGCGCTTTATATTACATTCAAAACTATTATTAATTAAATTAACGCATGGTACCAGTACAGTAGAATAGTACCTCTACCTGTAGGTGTTTTAAGAGGTGACTGACGTGCCGACAGATGGCGGTAAATCCACTCGAAACAGTTTAGCTCAAATGCAACAGTGCGGGGATGGGCAGCAGCATTCCCGTTGCGAAGCTACGCTCTGCGATTGATTCACGCTTGCCCAGCGCGTCAATTATGGGCAATTTCCCGTCCAGTAGTGAGATTTAAGGCCGCTAGGATGATGAATTAATAAATTATAAAAGAAATAAATTCCCACAACATCTTATACATTGACCTGACTCCGTGGAAAGTCGCTTAATACACTTGTGTTCTGGCGTCCGCCAGACAACAGAGAAATACACATATTTAACACCTGAAGAAAACAAACACAAATATCATCATATAATTTTGCTTTGGTGCAAAAGATAGAATCGTAACAATTTGCGCCAATGGACCTATTAATTATTCGACACCTTTATGTCAAGTCAAATATATAACCGACATCCTTTTTTTAACAGGAGTAAATGCGTAAATGTTAGAAAATATATATAAGCGTAAAATTGTGCTTTTTGTATGAGGTAGACCTCATGCATTGGTACCTCACTCTCACCTACTTCTACCTCCTGAAGGGTGTCTGAAGGGTGAGAGAGGGACAATCAAAATAAATAACCAGCTGTCCCAGCAAAGGTTGTTCTGCGATATAAATTATATCATAAAATTATTCAATCACTAAAGTTTCTATTAACAAATTGGGATTGGTGAAAGAGTGGTGAAAATGTAGGGTTGTATTGTATGTTGTATATACGAAATTTTTTACGTACATTATATAAAAAATGTTCAAAAAAAATTAAATTAATGTTAGGGTTGGATAATCCTTATCACTTAGGGTTATCAAAAATAAATAGTTGCCAATTTTCAGACCTACGGAATGTGCATATAAAATTTCATAAGAATCGGTGATGCCATTTCGGAGGAGCATGTTAGGTAACATTGACACGATAATTATATATATTAGATGAATAATGTGGTATAATATCTTCAAGTCACAAGGTTGGCAAAGAGTTATAGATATTCTCGTGATCTATTTGAGCGTTTATAGGCTGCAGTTACGCTGACCACATAAACTGCATGGTTGTTTGTCGATCTCGTCTAATAAAAAAATCTACCGCACGAGATTGTAAACTGTCTATAGATCTCTACATAATATTCTGCTTACATTTTAAGGGGCTATTCTTCAATTGATTAAAACCAATCAAAAATCAACTGTTAAATCACAATCTGTGATTGAACTATCCGAAAGCTGTCCCTGATTGGTCAGTTTAACAATAGACAGTTCTATGTACATAGACTTAGTAACGTGACACACAGGTGTTATTAAAATCTGCCATTTTAGTGTTTGTAGATGTACTGTAGAAATGGCGGTGATTTTTCAGCACAAAAAACAAAATTTGATTTATCAACTAAGCTCTCGGTGGCACAATGGTAGAAGGATGCAGGTTCTTTAATGTGAGATTGACTGTCAAGTTAATTTTAGTACTATCTGATATGTGACCCTGTCTCCGCATCGTAGCCAAAAGTCATTTTTTGACTATAATTGGTCATTAGGTGTAATTAGAAACCATTTCACAATCAATTTCTCTTGCAGGTTCTTTTCTGGTAGCTCGCGTAATTAACCTGCTTTAAGCTTAGTTATAAGATCTGTCTGGTGCCGGCAGACTAGTATTAAAGTAGTATTAAATGGACACTTCATGACCTATTTGTTCAAATGACTCTTACAACTCTAGTCAAGTACCAAGATGAAACGAGCGTGTATAAAGGACTAATGCGAGTAAGGGAAGCGAGAGATGCCAATATCATAACGAATGGAGATCCATAGTCTCTGCATACCCTGGGCACACGTGTGTTGTGTTTATATTGACTTCGACTACATATTTAAAGGAGCATGTGGTTAGGCATAATTGAATAAAAAATATTTTGATTTGGATTTCTCATCTTTCTCAGTGGAGTCCGGGCCTAGGAAATATAGTGTCTTACAAATGTCGTATTAATGTAGTCTCCGCTGTATTTGCCCACTCGTATCATGTTACTGGTGCACGACTTTGTGCTCGGGTAACTTCTACATTGACATACAATTTTAGTTGACTGCTCGGGAGTTACAGCTAGCTATTAGACATGCATTAATGTCATGTGATCAAGGAAGTTTATATGTTATGTCGGGACTATCTTAGAGACATAAGGTTAAGGGTTTGAATTTCTAATCATGCATGATAACGTTCTAAGTTTGATGTTGTCTTGGACCTGGATGTTATTGCGACAGAATACTTGAGTTGGATCCTAATTGTTTTATTTACCATAGTTAGTTTGTCGACCTGGGCTAATAAAAATGAAATATCAATCGGTGTTCTTGATATTTAAAAATGAAATATCAAACTTCTTTCTATAGCAATTGCCAGTAGTTTACTTACAGCAGTGACAACGTCCATTGTCGTTATGATGATTTTTTAATATAGATATTAAAATGTTGATCTGGTCTAATAAAAAAAAAAACAGCGTTGTTTATATGCAGCAGAACGGGGATGGGCTGCATCTTCTGCTCTGCAATTGCCAGCAGCTTTCATCCAAGAGTGGAAGTTCTATTGCTGTTCTGATGATTGATTATTTATTTATATAAGAAGTGCCGGTGACGTCGACCGTTCGTAAGTTGGTCTTATTGTTACTTGAGTTTTAAAATCGGTTATTCGCAATCTCATGACAAAACTAATTTGAGTTTCTTCTAAAGATTTTTTTTATCTAACATCAGTGAAAATCCATGGTTCTTCGGAGATAGGTCGAATTAAATAGCGGTCTATCAATTTACAAGTTATGTATACGTTTGTACATGTTTTTAATATATATATAGCTGCTAATTTCACAATATTTTTCATAAAAGCATTATCGAAGAAGTTTAATTTCATTTTTGTAAAATTAAGGGCTAAAATAAAAAGCTAGCCTTAGAATAAATGTAAATTCAGTCAATTTATCAAAATCTTAGTTTATTATTTATTGCTCTTGATTATGTTGACAAATAAATCTAATTTTACTCGGTCGACCCCACACTACTATGTCACAAACAATCTGAAACAATGGTGCGAGCGAGCGGAGCGAGTTATTTCAAGTCGTGCGGCAACTATCGTTAGGATACCTTCAGTTTAATTAGACGCCAAATTCAAGCGATTCATCGGCGAGCCCTTGAAATTGCTTCGTGTTGGGTACCTAAAATGTGTTTACATTTGGTAGTTACAGAGTTAGCCGTGTAGTACCGGCCGAGTAGAATAGTATCTCCCTCTGTAAGAGGTGATTAGGATACCGAAACTGACAGAGCGTTTACCCATACCCATCTGAAACAACGCTGTTTAAATACCACAGGGTGAGGGCAGCAGCATCTTCGTCCCAAATTTGCGCTCTGCGATTGCCACCACGCCTGACCAGTTCGGCAATTATGGGCAAAAATCCCCCTATCTTTGAAAAGGCCTATGTCTAATCGTGGACTTTTTGTACAGATAGTCCTTAAAACATAACTTTTTTAGTAATATAGCTGTTACTCTAATGCCAAATGCTTTGTAATGCAATATAATTGCATTTAGCGATGAGGCCGCCTCTTGTACCTACTATTCTATGTTTTTGTGATGTTCTTGTTTTATTTTCATTGGTGTACAATAAAGAGTATTATTATTATTATAAGGAATATTATTTGAAATTTTATAATAAACCGTAAATTGTTTATCTGAAAATATAAATATGAAGAAATACTTTCTCCTTCCCCTCCCTCACTCTCTCTCTTCCTCCCTCCCTTCCCTCTGAAAGCCGGGGTATGTGGGACTAGTTACGCACTAAAAACTCCTCAGTGGTCTATCTCAGCGCTTGTTGGAGGTCCCGGTGTCTCGGTTTGAACATCACCATGGCCCCCCTGCGTATTTCCATGCCACATCCAAACCTAACCTAACCTAACCTTACCTAATCTAAACTAACCTAACTGGAGCGAAAATAAATGGATAATAAACAAACAAACAAAAATTAGGTGGGGTCGAACTTATGACCTTTGGTGCACAAGATAGAATCATTACCATCTGCTCTATCAATCTGGACCTATCAATGCTGCGCTGCACGGCCTATCTTAAACTAATCGTCACTAGCACCGTCTTATAAATTAGTTTACTAATAGAGAGAGAGAGGGGGTAATGACGTCGAGAGAGAGTGAGGAGTGATGTGGAGAGAGAAGAGGGAGTGTGAAGAGAGAGGAAGCACAAGCTAAGGAGAGCAGACAGCGGTTGAAGATGGGGATGTGAGATAGGGATGGAGAGAGTTTTCCAACTGTTCACTCTCAACCATAATTTGCGTTCAAACTGTATCATTAGAAAGCGTCATTTTATCTGAGTTCCGTAAACCTAAGAAAATTAGAGGCAAACAATTTGCAGAAAATGAAAACTTATTACATACTTTTACTTTGAATATCGACTTAAATTATATTTTGCATCAGTAATCAGATTGCGTAACATCAGCGGTAGAACATCCGCTGTTAGGTATATTCTTCCCCATAAAGCGTAGCTTTGCGAAATAATTTCTTCAGCCCATTGCAGCGTGAGGTACTGTTCGGATGGTCGATATATACCCATATATGTCATTGGTCATTTACTACACCTAGTAAATACTATTCTACTATTCCTAATCAGTTACAAACAATTATCTTATGTATTTAAATGAAATTTGCTGTGAGGTACCGGCAGAGTAGTACTAGGTGTCGCAATAGACGACTAAGGTACCAGAACCGACAGATGGTGGTATATCCACCCGAGACAGTGTGATTGCCAACACGCTGGCTCTGCGCGGCAATTATCGGCAAAATTCTGATCTGCCCATATTGAGATAAAAAAAAAAAATATATATATATATACTTACTTTACTTTTTTGACAGATAGATACCAACCTTGTGAACAAAAGGTACCAAGTCATATTTACTCAGTAATTTCAATGCCTCTCACCCTTCAAACCGAAACACCCCACAACAATGCGAACACTGCTCGCCCGCCCGTAAGGTTGGGCAGCATTCTCCCCATCCCGGAGAGGCAGCAACATCCTCGTCGCGAAGTTGTGTTCTGCGATAACCACCACGCCTGCCCAGCTCGACAAATATGAGCAAATATTTTGGAAAGGTAGATTTCTATGGCGGATTTGATGATAGTTGCATGGATGTTAGTTATGTAGACTTTGAATGGATTCGAATGAAATTATTATTATATAAAGGTTATTAACACACTGGACATTTTTGAACTGAGAAAATTAGAATTTCCGATTCACATGTCTTGACTATTTTTAGTGTTGAGATTTGGAAGTGTCAAAGAGCAGGGTCTCATATAAAAAAGCGTATCTATTAATAAATTGTATCGAGTTATAAAAAAGACGAGACGTGTTCGCTGTTGTTGGTCACATGGCGGCATTGTTTGTGCCAAGTACATAAAAAAATATACATGCCAAGTGTCTTCTTTCTTGGAGTGTGGCGATTAACGGGCTAATCGTGCCGACGGTATTTTGTGAATGAAAGTTTACTGCTCTTTAGACATATTAATAAATATTATAATGATAATAAATATTTGTTACCAATGATATTGCAATGTTCACTTACACATGTATATAAACGTACATATATACTTATGTTTCGCGCTCAGACACATAAATATCATCATACAAATATTTGTCCTGGGTGGGGATCCAATTCACGACCTTTGGCGCTTAAGATAGCATCATTGCCATCTGCGCCATCGGGCCCCTAAAAATATTATCTTATTCAGGTTATATATGCGTAATGAAAAAGAAAAATATGTATCGCGAATTTATGTTAGTAATATATTAACCGCTTCTACGTGAACTTCATTTTGTATCCCGTCCTCTGTTCACTTTGTACAACATCATTTCATACGTCAATTTGACTCTGAGATATATAGCTTCTTACTGTGTTACTCCGTACTTATTACTGCTACCCGACAACAGAGGAATCATAAATATAATATTTAATTATATATATATATATATATATATATATATATAACATACAAACAGAGAACAAACAAAAATAAACATCGATCAAACAAATAAACTGTACCAAACAAATTGTGTGGCCTCCCTTTGTACCAGGCGTTGGCAACGAAGGCACCAGAACCGAAACACGTCGATATATCTATCCGAGAAAGTGTAGCTCAATTGCAGAGGGCGGGAGTGAGCAGCATCATCCCTCTCGCGAAAGCGGCGCTCCGCGAATGTCAACACGCTGGTCCAGCGCGTCAATTATGCATAATTCCCCTTCTCTTGGGGAGGCCTATGTCCAGCAGTGGACTCTTGATGGCTGATATGATGATGAAACAAATGTTGATTCTGGATGGGGATAAACACCACGACCCTTGGCGTACCGTCACATAGTCTATCGTAACGCCATTGATTTTTTAAATCTTACAATATATGATAACGATTGATATTCTAGAACTAAATTAAACTGGTTTATAAAGAATACTAGCTGCCCCCGCGAACTTCGTTCCGCCTTAGAGGGGATACCTAAATTTTCTAAGTTTCCGCGCAATTCTTTATTTTTTTTCTGTCATAAGAACCTTCTCCTTCCCTCGGTTCTAAGCTATATCTCTACAAACTTTAAGCTAAATTAGTTCAGCCGTTCTTGAGTTATAAGTGTAGTAACTAACACGACTTTCTCTTCCGAGTTAACACGAGTTCCGTTCTGTTCGATTTTCGGAATTCCGTTTGTAGAAAAACTCTGCACATCCTAAGAGACCTACGTACCAAGTCTCACGGTTTTATCTTAAAAATGACGAACACCCATACAAACTTTTAACCCCTATTTCACCCCCACACTGGTAAAAAAGTGCAAACGGTAAAACAAACGATTTTTGTATCTTATTTAGTGCTTAAATACAAAATGTAATGTTTTTACCTTCAAAAATTACGAACTTCATACAAACTTTCAACCTTTATTTCATCCCCTCACAGTTTGAAATTTCAAAAACGCTAGAACAAATGTTTTATTATTTCTTATCAAGTGCTTAAATATAAAGTTTCATGGTTTTATCTTTTAAAATTAAGAAATCCCATACAAACTTCCATCCCCCTTTTCAACCCCTTACCACCCCTATTTTGCAATAAAAAGTAGCCTATGTTCTATCTCAGGGTCTAAAGATTGTCTGTGCCAAATTTCATTAAAATCGGTTGAGAGGTTTAAGCGGGAAAGCGTAACAGACAGACAGACAGACAGAGTCACTTTCGCATTTATAATATTAGTAAGGATTAAGATAAAGAATTCTAACATTCATTGAAATTCTCAGTCGGTTTAGGCCTAATAAAGTAGGCCTAAGTTCTCTCGGCTAATGTCGGCTAAGGGCTTAGAGCAAGCCTAGACACTAATGTGGTCTGTTGATGGAATCGTGTGCAAAACTATGTATACATATTTACATGACATCAGGAGTGACTTCTGACTGAAAAACAAGTATTCATAGTGAACAAGATGGTAACGCCACTGATCTGGCCCAAAACAGTGAAGTCAAGCTTGAAAACACATAACAAAAGCAGCATAGCAATAATTTAGAGACCGGTGGCTTTTATGAGTTATTATTGTAGTGTTAAACCCTCGTCTTATTTTTTAATCAATCACCAAAAGTAATATTTGCACCGTCCCCGTAATCCGATCGCATCCCGAGGGATTCATTAAATGCAAGCCTCGAATGCCCGGGATTTGGTGAATCAATGATTGTTGGCATTTATTTACGGGTAAATCAAGATTTATTTTTTTGTACAAGGTTAATTGAACCTAGAATTGTTAAAGTTTTGATGCATTTATTTTTAAAAATAATAATAATGAATTATTGCAACATCTCTTACATCGACCTGACTCCGTGATAAGTCGCTTAAAGCACTTGTGTTACGGACATCAGACAACAGAGGAATCACAAATATAATACTAGAATACATATTTTAACACCCAGACATAGAACAAATACAAATATCATCATATGAATATTTGTACTGAGTGGGAATCGAACCCACATCTTTTGGCACACAAGATAAGATCACTACCATCTGCGCAAGAGGGGTTGTCTTATTTGAAATAAGTAAAATATATATTGTATGTCATACACAATTTTTTTATACCTAACTTGGTAAAAGCAGCCTTAAGCACTTACGAATATCAGACATCGTAGTAATCATAAATATAATATTTAAATACCTATATATTTTTAAATACCCAGACACAGAACAAACAGAAATGTTTGTGTTTGTTTTGTGTCTGGGTGGGGATTGAACCCACGACCTCTGAAGAGCCTGTTAATAATTAAACCGTCCAGTAACAACGAACAAATTTTTTTTTTCATACAACTAGATGAAACCGATATAAATTGTTCTGTGACTTTCCAATTATTATTTGTTAATAATAAATAATATAGAATAAAAACAGCCAGAACAAACTCCGATCCATAAGTAGAAACTAGAAAAAATAGGATTTCTCACACGACGAGAGTTCTAAACATCACTTCATGTCTTGTCACAACGTGCTAAAGTCAATTGGAAAGTTTATGTCTCCGACAATATTGTTCATGGAATGCGTATTGTGTTTTCACTATTTTCGAAAACTGTTTCAATACAAAGCTCTTTGACAAAATTTAATATTGATGAAAAATGTTCTACCGTACAATTCAATTGGTAATATAGGTTGAATGATTTCATTTTTAAGGATCACCAAGTTATTTCGAGATCGCGCTTTTCTACAATGTAGATTAGTCTATTTTTTATAATCGTGATCATCATTATACAGTTCGACGGGCTCAATGGCGTAGATGGTAGTGATCCTACCTTGTGCGCCAAGGTTCGTTGTTCGATTCCCATCCAGAGCAAATATTTATATGATGATATTTGTGTTTGTTGTGTGTCTGGGTGGTAAATATATGTATTTAATTAGTACATTTATGATTCCTCTGTTGTCTGGCGTCCGTTACATGCGTGCTTTAAGCGACTTACCATGGAGTCAGGTCTATGTATTATGAGATTTTGTGCGAATTTATTATTATTATCAGTTCATTGTCGTCCTTTGTTTGATGCAGGCTTCACCAAGAGAGGGTGAATATTTCAGTGCGTAGCTAAACAGGGAAACTGCTGCTCATCCCCGCCCAGTGTCTATGCCTTTTTGGCTCCGGTACTTTAGTCGTCTCTTGCCTATAATAACAATACACAGTTTGTTGTATATAATACATTACAAAATACAAAATAACATATATATTTTATTTATAAACAAATTATTAGGCGTGAGGTATAGGCAGAATAGATGGTATATCCATCCGAAACATTCTGTGCATTTAACAGGGATGGAATGGGCAGCAGTTTACCCGTCGCGAAAGCTGTGTTTTGCGATTGCCAACACACGTGTCCAGCGCGTCAATTCGAGCATAATTCCCCCTTTCTCGGAGACCTATGTCTAGCAGTGAACTTCCAACATCGCTGATATGATGATGATGACAGCCTTACAATACAGGTACCATTATTTTTTTTCAACTTATTCAAAATACATTTATATCTGTTACACCTCCATAGGCTTGCAGACATTTTGTATGTGCACAATTAAAACTTAATTGGTTAAATAAATTTGGAGAAAATTGACTGTGGCATTATTCAGATGTACGTTACCCTGAAAACAATAAAATGGTCCTAACGTATTTCTAGAGGTGGTTCCCATTTTTAAAATTCTCATTTATAATATTCAGTTTAATATATATAGACGATATTGTCATTATTAATTCAAATTACATAATATCTGTCTGTTAATACCCTATTTTAGGATAGAAAGGATTGTGGTTTATTTTTGTTATGTTATAAAGTCAGCAAACAAAAATACTGCCCACTTGATGATAAACGTGACCGCTGCTTACGGACACTCGTGTCGTCACAAATATATTGCAAGGGTGTCGCTAACCTTGTGAACTGAAAATACAATGTCAGTAATTTCGCCGCCTCACTGACCCTTCAAACCGGAACCGGAACAAGTTTTGTAAAAGATCTATATATATATATATATATATATATATATATATATATATATATATCCGGAACATACATATATATAAATATATAGTCTATATTATTAATACTAAGTTATCTGTAAATAGAATAAACGATATAGATCAGTGCGAAGCTAGCACAAAATACAGTAGTCTTTGTTCTAAGCAATAGCTAGATTCAAAGATATACACACCTAAGAAAAGCAAGCCCTTCAATCACGTACAGCAACGTAATCTCGCGCGAGATGAGATTTTCCCGCCAGTTTTCCAAGAGGTGCCGAACGCTGCGGGCGTGTCTCGCGTGTCATCCCGAGCGATCGTTTTCGCGTCAACTTACAGTGACAGTGATTTTCTTTTAAATTATATTACTATTTGTTCTTTGAACGTTCGCTGAATCAATTAAGTGGCCAGTGGCGGAGTGGTTCGAAAGAGGTTTTAAACTAAAGTTGATTAACGCCACGGTTTGTGGCTGTGATTGTTTGGAGGTTTACTTTGTTTCAAAGTAAATGTGCTTGGGGAGTCTGTTAACTATAACTGGAATGTACTGGTGAGTTTTTAATTTCATATACTATTTAATTAAACTGTTAAAATGTCTATTTGTGATACGATTTTATATGTTTAGAGAGGCACTATAATTTAAGTTATATCCATGACTATAATCTGAAAAACATAACTGATATAAATAACGTTTACCTAACTTCTATATACAATAGATAGTTACTATAAACAAGCATAACGATAGTATTTAAACACTAAATATTACAAAAAAGGCAGCCTCGATTAAAACTCTTGAATTAAAATACACAGATTTCGTGCGCCACCTTTTTGATATGACTTTCTAATATAATATGTATAAATGTGACATGCTGCTCTTAAAATACTGTTAATATATTAATATAGTAAAAAGAGGGAGGGGAGGTTCTATTTTACTTTCCCGGTACCTCACGGCTGTTTCTTTTATTTCCATTATATTTGTTAAAAAGAAAGATGCCTGAATAGTAATGGGACAAAAATAAACAAGTTATTTCGCATAATCTAAAAAATAAATTTGGAGCAAATTTGAAATATAGGACTTATTAAAACCTCCAAATGTTATTTGACAGCTAAAACTCTCACTACTAACCTAACCTAACCTAACCTACGCCTAAGCCTAACGCACAGTAGTGAGGTACCGGGAAAGTAGAATAGAACCTTCCCGTGTACTTGGTGTCAAAGAGGCGACCAGAAACGACATATGACAGTATATCAATGGAAAACAGTATGGCTTAAATGCATATGGTGGGAATGGGCAGCAGCATCCCCATCTAAAAAGCTGCCTTCTGCGATTGCCGACACGCTTGCCTAGCGCGGTAATTATGAGCAAAATCCCTCCCTTTTCTTGGGGAGGCCATGTCCAGCACTGGACTTCCAATGGCTGGTATGATGATGAATACAGATTAGAAATATTAAACAAAAACGTAAAAATATATAAAATGTAAATACGTATCATGAAATAAATCAATAACGATAAGGAGCCATAAAAAGTTTCCAAGGCATTCCCTTATCTAAAACTGAATTAAATTTGAATTTGTTAAGATCCCCCGACTCTAATACGATCTTGTCATCATTCCTGACTCGAGATCAAATCTCGGTAAGACGCAGATATTTTGACAAATGGTTTCTTCGTTGTGAAATGACAATTGAAATCACGTTTCGTTTGTTCCATTAATTGGTGGGCGTTTAATTTTGTGACATTTTGTGAATATAGTTAGCACACGTAGCCTTAGTGCTTACAGGGGAATTGAAAAGGGATGTTATTGTCTTTGTTTTTTGAGCCATAATACTTACACAACTAAATAAAAATATTATTATAACTAAAATTAAAAACTATTTAATTAGTATCTCTCTCTCTCTCTCATTTATTTATACTGCCAAATAGTAGAGTTCGCATAGCTGTATCCCGGTTTAAAGGGTGAAAGAAGCGGTTAAATTATCGGGTAATGCGACATAATATAAATATATAAATACACACAAAATCTCATGCATTTACCTGATTCCAAGATAAGTCGCCTAAAGCACTTGTGTTACGGACATCAGACAACAAAAAAACAATAAATATAATATTTAAATACATATACAGAAAATATATAAATACATATCATCATATAAATATTTGTCGTGGGTGAGGATCGAACCCGCGACCTTTACCGCTCAAGGTAGGATCACTACCACCTGTGCCTATATTTGTACCAGGCTCTATATTTATCTTGGCTAGTTTTCATCTTCTAGTTATACATATCTTATATTTGGCTAATCGTCTTATCTTCTATAAGTTAACAAAAATGGTTTGGTTATAAAAACTAACTAAGTCAAATCTAGAGCTTCAATTTTTTCTAAATTATAAGCTTATTGTTTTAATTATATTTTACAATATTTTATGTTATATAAATAAATTTCAACATTATCTACAGAAATAGGCATCCATTTTGATCAATTATTCTGTCAGAAAAATAGACAACCATGCATTTCATTACTTTTTTTTAAATTATTTACTTATGAATAACAAAATAATACAAATTATAATCTGATAAACAAAGCGATGAGACAATCGAAATCAATCGAAAGAAAAAGATTTTGGTGCTCTTATATTTTCAAAGGCGCTCGGTGGTAATAAATATTGACTGTTGAAAAAAATCAAATCGTAACAATAAAATTTTCCCATTTCTATACACTCAATTATCAAGCTGAATGCTAAATTTAAGCTTTTAGGTCACCTGGAAGTGTGTCTGAATTTTTTTCTATAGGTCAGTCAGTCAGTCAGTGATAAAAATGAAGATTTTTTGACGTTAATATCTAAATAACAGTAAGTGAAGTATTAATGAAATTTGCGGTACTTGTTAACCTAAAAATTTGAAATAATTGCACCAAATTTCATGTGTTTGTCTTAAACAAATTTTGAGTTATTAAGGGGTAAAAAGTGGCTCCAAAAGGTTCGTGTAAAAATACACACGGCTGCTGTGTCGCCAGTTCTTTTTTTGAACTTGGCTGACATGTTACCGCGTGTCTTGATAATTCGTCTGATGAAGAGAAAAAGTAGAGAATAGATTTTAGTAACTGATTTAATTCATATCAATAAACATTATTTAAAAATTACTCGTAAACGAAATTATTTAAGATAACATTTATAAAAATACATTAAATTGTCTTAGCCTTTAGGACTCGAACCTATAATCTACGTCTACCATTGTGTTACCGAGGCCTTAGTAGACTCGTCAAATTTTAATGTATTCTTTTATCATGCCTAAGACAAGTTGATATTTTTTATAGTTAAATTTGCGAATACTTTTCTGTTACTAAATCTGTTTTCTGGTTTTTTCCTCAACAGTTAAATTAAGTTAATTTCTTGAGTAATTCTTTATTTCCTAGCTGTATTTTGAATTAACAAGAAACGTGCTTAAAACAGTTGCAAATATTCTTCCAAGCTACAATGTACAATAGTTGTTTTGACCAACCCGATCCCGTGGCGTCCATTTTGTTAGTGTCCGCCATCTTGATTGATAGCTTTCCGATGTTGTTTTTTTAATAAACAGACATAATAATGCAGTGCTTGTTCTCAGAGAGATTGATGGCCCGAGGGAATATTCACGTGATCGTGTGACAAGAGATTTCCATATTTTTGGATTTATTAGATATAAGTGTTTTAGGAGTCCGTATAAAGGTTAAAAATGAGTATCTTAATTTCTGTGATAGAGATTCGATATTTAACTGGGCGGTTGGAGCAGATGGTAGTGATCCTATCTCGTGCGTACCAGGACAAATATTTATATGATGAATATTTGTGTTTGTTGTGCATCTGGGTGTTAAACTTGTATTTAAGTAATAAATTTGTAACTTCTCTGTTGTCTGATGACAGTAACGCAAGTGCTTTTTGCTTACTCTAAGGCAGGTCAATGTATGAGATGATGAGGTCTGAGTGTATTATTATTATGTTGTAGCACTGTCCACAAATGCATGTCCTTTTGAAAAGCAGATTCTAGTAATAAATGAATAGTTGTGGTAGAAGAAGAATAAATTCTTCCGAATTCATTTGAATAAATCTTAAATAGAAAAGTACTTTTTAAGTAGTAAAAAAAGTAAACTAAAATTTTGTTTTTAAAAATATACAAAATAAATAAGATTATATGTATATTTTTCAGCTATTACCGGAGATAGACTTCTTTGAACTGAAATCTTCTAAAAAGTTAATTTATCCGTAGACGGTACCGTCCGTAGCAAGAGTGCTTCATGCGATAAGTTTTTAAAAATTTACATATGAACGCCTGAACAGTACTGATAACAAAAAAAATTGTCTGTCTGTTTGTAGGAAACTCCGAAACGGCTATTTCTATTTTAAAGGGGCTATTACAAGCTGATGCTGAGCTGAGCTGTCGTTGTAAGCTAAGTAACTAGGCATACTAATAGTGTGTACTATTCTCACGGGAACGAGAACAAAACGGCGGGGCGCCGTCAGTCCAGCATACAATCAGATATTGGAAGTTCACTCCTGGACATAGCCTCTCGAAGAAAGTTTCTTGCCCATAATTGCCGCGCTGGGCAAGCCTGTTGACGACCGCAGAGCAATGTATCGCGACAGGGATGCTGTTTTGGATGCGTATACCGCCATCTGTCGGTTTTGATACCTTAGTTGCCTCTTATGACACTTGGTACAGTGGGAGGTACTATTATATTCTGCCGGTACCTCATAATGCAGCACATAATGCATTCCAGTTATTCTCTTTTGTTAGACCATAACCCTGTCTTTTTGATTTATTTGTCTTACAGCTTTATTTCTAATTTAAGAGCGGCCGTCACAAATCATACGCATGTAAAATTTCTCGCCTTCATTGTTTAATAAACCGAGATATCGTAATCCCTTAATATAAACGTCAGAGTTAAAACTAGCGTGAGTTATGACGAGCGATACACGTCAGCGTAAAGCGCTCAAAATGCATGCATCAGGTCGGCGAAGGATTTTTAAATGTACACATTTCAGCGTAGGAGCGCTGGATGATTGATGTGTTTCGTCATCGTAGCATGCCTCGATTTTGATTACGAGGTGTTATTTTCCCTGTTAAAATAGGATACTGTTTCTACCGCGTAATGTTACAAAAAATCGTTTGGCTAGGCACTATACTATACCCAAATTCTTTTAGACTCGCATGTTCCCGTTAGGTCATCACCATCAAAGCAGCCGTAGACCGTCCACTACTCGACATTGGCTTCCCCCAAAAAGGAGGAAACAAAAAAGAAAAGCGTAGTTTTGCGATGGGAATGTTGCTACCAATTCCCGCCTTGATGAATTCAGTGGATATACCGCCATCAGTCGGTTTCTCTGTCGCCTTTTACGGCACCTGGTACTGGGGGGTGCTTTTATTTTATATTTATTTATAAGGGTCAAAAATTGTATGAATATTTAGTCACTAGGAATTGAATTAAAAAGAAATATGTATTGTTTTATAATGTTTACTCTTTATTAAGGTTGCTTTGGGTTCCGTTAAATATCGGAAAGTCTAGCTAAATTAGCAGTAATGGCAAAATATATAATATGCCAAATTATATAATTTCAGACCTAAATTTAAAACATATATAAGTTGTTCATAAAAACAAAACAGGCACTGATAAATGTCGGTTTTGCAATGAAACTGAAGACATACAACAATGCTATTGAATTGTGCCCGAAACGAGGATGAGAGAGCTTGGTTTTTGACGGAGTTTAATTTAAATGTTTTGGATATAGTTAACATTCATTCAGTACATTTCAACACACCCTAAATCAGAAATACCAAAAGAGTTAATCTGTTTGGTGCTGTTTTTAATTTAACAATGCTGTATTTGCAATGTATTCTTTTTATGTAACCAGCAACCTACTGTTAATCATCCCCATCATCATAGTCAGCCATCAGAAGTCCACTGTTGGACATAGGCCTCCCCAAAAAAGGGGAAATTTTGCCCATAATTGCCACACTGGGCAAGCGTATTTGCCACCCTGTGCATTTGTTCTTCATAGATCTGCACTTGTTATGATCTTGGCATGCCACTCTTGTTTTGCTTACTCGCATTATTCATTTAATACACATGCGTGGTACTTCTGACTTGGTCCTTCTTTAATACCGTTTCTACCTTGTATTTATTCTTTATATTTATTAATTAATACAAATCAATTGACCGTTTTTGATAAATTAAATTCTTTCGGCCATTAGGCCTGGCCATTTGAGGCTTCACACACAAGATTCTTAATAACGTGACTTAACGTTAAAATTTTATATGATCCAGTCGCTGCCCACTTTGATGACAGCTTTTGTTAAAACTAAGCCTTAAGATCTGAAGTTTAATTTGTAGGATATTTTAAAGTATGTTTTTTTGCTTGCGCATTAACAGAATGTCTAATAAAAATGTTACCCGATTATAGTTTTAACGGTAAACCAAAGGGCAGAATAATTGAAAATATAAAAAATTTTGATTCTCGATTACATGTATATAATACAAAACGTTTTTTTTGCCTTTACCATATATATTGTAGAGTTTAAAGCAAATTATTCGTAACAACATGACATGTCTCAGATTGTTTTTTATTTAATTCATGTTCACTAACCATTGTGACACTATTTCTTAATAACTATACTTTGATGGGCCTGATGGCGTAGGTGGTAGTCTTGAGCGCCAAAAATTGTGGGTCTGAATCTTGCCCAGAGCAAATATTTCTATCATATTGGTACGTTAAATATGTGTGTCAGCATTATATTTGTGACTCCTCTGTTACCTGTCCATAACACAAGTGCTTAAAGCAAGTTATATCGGAGTCAGGTCATTGTGTGATGAAATTATCATTACTAAGTGCTGTGAGGTACCGGCAGAGTAGAATAGTACCTCACGCCGCATAGGGCGGGATGGGCAATCTGCAATTGCCGACACGCTTGCCTAGCGCGGCAATTATGGGCAAAATGGGAATGATGGTGATGTTTAGAAATGTCGCCATGGAAATTGTTTAATACGGAATTTTCTAAAATTGCCAACCAACAAACTCGTGGGAGGTCGCTAACCAACAATAAAGTTCAACAATGGCGTACAGTGCGGACTGACATCAATCATGTGTCGGGACAGTAGTCGATTCCCGCATTGTTTTGTATAATTAAACATCCGAAGCTGGAGCTAATGAAGGTTACATCTGTTCACATGTTGGCTGAATATAGAGTTGCGTAGATACAGTACCTATTTGCCACAAAACATCACACACATGAGGTAGACCTCATTCAAAAGGTCGTCTGTATTGATACCTCTCATGATTGCATTTAGAATTCCACTGCTGGACATTCGGTTTTGGTACCTAAGTCACTTGATACAACCCCTGGTATAGAGGAAGGCACTATTCTACACTGCCGGTACCTCACGGATTATGTAATAGTTATATAACTTACTTTTATTCCCCGACTCAATAAGTTTAAGTGATAAAGATGTAAAAATTCGGTAGATATCTATATAATGTACACAAGTCTTTTTCTATGTACAAAATATGAAGGCAGCTTAAAGACTCCTAAATTAGTACGGATTACACTGGGCGTTATATTTCCATTTTACAGTTGACCAAGCGGTATAATTGTGGCCTCTTAAACGAGAATATTCCTTGTTAAACATTGTGGACTTAGACTTTGAAATGTTTGAGAATATTTCATTGAATTATTTTAATTAACTCTTACGATATCAATCAGTTCAAGATTGAGGACAAAACCAAATATTTATCGTTTCCTTTCGAGGAGCTGCTAGATTTTCCAGATTCGGGCTCACGATTTTGCAATTCCAATGTTTGTTCAAACGTTAATAGTAGATTTAACTGCCGGGTTAATATTTAACTATAATTTAGCGTTTAATTATTTTAATATTATTATAAAAAACAAAAATCAATTAACTCAATATTCACACAACATCTCATACATTGACTTGACTCCGTGTTGAGTCGTTTAAAGCACTTGTGTTACGGACGCTAGACAACAGAGGAATCACAAATATAATACTTTAATACGTCTTTGTAACATTCAAACAGCACAAACATAAATGTCATCATATAAACATTCGTCCTTTGGGGGATCGAACCCATTACCCCTGGTGCATAAGATAGGATTACTACCATCTGCGCCATTAGGCCCGTCGAAACGTTTTAACGTTGATCAACATAAATGGTGTGCGAAACATTACTATGCTCTTATGTTCATTCATCATCATCATATCAGCCTTTGGAAGTCCACTGCTAGACATAGGCCTCCCCAAAAAGGTGGAATTCTGCCCATAGCTACCCTGCTGGGCAGGCATTAGTGGAAATTACAGAGCGTAGGGGATTACTGCTGTCCAAAGCCGCCAAGTGTATTTGAACTACTCTGTTTTGGATGGATAAAGTGGCATTTGTCAGATTCGGTAATTCTATCGTCTCTTATGTCTCTACTCTTATGGCAATGTGTCATCAACACCATCGTAGCAGCCGCAGGGAGGGAGGCCTATGTCCACTGCTGGATATAGGCATCCCTAAGAAAGGGGAATTTTGCCCATTATTACCGCGCTGGAAATGATTCTGCCCATTCTCGCCTTATTGCATTTGAGCTACGCTGTTTGGATGGACATACCGCCATTTATCGGTGCCGCTACTTCAGCTGCCTATTACGACACCTGATACAGGGTAGATACTATTCTACTCTGCCCGTACCACACGGTTAAACTGCAACTGGTGAATTGATATATATATTCCCTTAGAACCAGTAAAATACAAAATAATCACTTTATGAAACTCATTCAAGAGGTCTTTTTGTTCCAGTAATTTTTAAACTAGATCTCTATCGAGGTATAAATGTAGTTAAAATGTTACCTTTGAATTTATCTTAGTATACAAATGATATGTTGGATCCGCAACTTTCTTAAGTAGAATATTTATCATTGGGGGCTCAAGTGAGGCAGTTTCATCACATAAATCAAAGGCTCCAAATAGAGAAGCGCCGTAGCACCGTGACCTCTTTCGTACCCTTGACGAGTCTAAGCGTTGGTTGAAAAAGTCTGAAAAGCGACACCGCTTCAAAGTATGGTTTGCAAGCAAACGTAAACAAAACATACTAGAACTCTAGGATGTGGTGAGGTCGGTGAATGTTGCTTTTTATATAAAATGGCGAAGTCTTTAATAAATTTTCATTATCATCATACCAGCCATTAAAAGTCCACTGCTGGACACAGGCCTGTCTAGAAAGGAATTAAAAAGGAATTTTGCCCGTAATCGCCGCCCTGGGCAAGCGTGTTGGCAATCATATTTGTCGTCAGGTACCGGTAGAGTAGAATAATACTTCTCCCTGTACCAGTTGTCGTAAGAGACCACTAAGGTATCAGAACCGACAGGTGGCGGTATATCCAACTTTAATGAATAATTTTAATTAATGTTGGAATCATATATCGGTCAGTAATTCAATTGGCACAAGGGATTTCTGGGCATTCTTTCTTGTAGTTATTTATTTCTGACTTTTATTAATAGCTTTAAGTAAAATTATTATAATTTAAGTAATAAGATTTAATTTCTATAATATTTGTTGGAAACAGCTTAAAGTTTTAAAGAACTCACTCACAACACCAACTCACCTATTTCTACCGACAAACAGCAGTGTTGTCCGGCTTGAAGGGTGGGAGAGGCAGTGAAATTACTTGGTAATGTAACTTAACGTCTTAAATTCACATGGTTAACGACACGCCGTACCCGTATAGGGATATCACCAGTCTATAAACTTAAATACAATTCATTGGTCAATTATTAGGCCATTTTATAATTAATTCAACTTTGTCACGTATTGATTGCTGTCTTCGATTATGTCGTTGTGGAAATTTGACGTAATCACCCTTAAGCACAAGATTGACATGATACATGGCTGGCCCGATGGCGTAGATGGTAGTGATTCTATCTTATGTGCCCGGGGTCATGGGTTCAAACCCCACCCATGACAAATATTTATTTCATTTGTGTTTGTCCTTTGCTGAGTGTTAAAAATATGTATTTAAGCATTATATTTGTGATTCCTCTGTTGTCTGTTGTCTGATGTCTGTAACACAAGTACTTTAAGCGACTTACTACGGAGTCAGGTCAATGTATGAGATGTTGTGTGAATATATAATATATACACCGACAAATGTTTTGCAGTACATAAATACACGTAAAAGTTAAATTGAATATCATCACATTTTACTGTAGTTACAGAAAGCAGACGAAAAACAAGTGTAAACGAAATTCCTCGTTGAAAAATTATCGAGCTGACTTGATGAATAGGCCAAGTCGGCACAAGCTGAATAATTAACGTTACAAACCGCATGTAAATAATGGGCCTTCCAAACAAATAGAATTCAATGTGGATTACACGATGATAGCTTAATACTCAAACATTTTAGCGAGACTTGAAGCTGCTTTACTATTAGGGCTGCCATCGCAGCGAAGATGGAATGTCGCTGATAATGCGAAACGATCTTCCTTGGAGTCAAACTCCGGGGCTACTTAGGAGAAAGATTATTTTTCAGCATCATGGGAAGAGTCCAGGTCAGTGCACTTCTCAATCGTTATGTGAGGCTTCCACATAGAGCTTGAAAGCCTCCTAATGGTTTACGAGATATGCCGCCTAGTTGTTGAAGCCGTTGTTTGATTCGTTCCAAAACAGAGGTTGGCTTGCGTCCGGCCGCACTACGCGTGTGGGCCGAAACAACTCGCACTCACCGGCGAGTGGGGTGTACGTCTTGTGCTCTCGATTCATCATCATCATCATACCAGCCATTAAAAGTTCACTGCTGGAGTCAGGCCTCCCCAAAAAAGGGGGTATGTTGCCCATAACTGCCGCGCTGGGCAAGCGTATTGACAATCGCACAGCGCAGCTTTAGCGACGGGTAAGCTGCCTCCCATCCCCGCCCTGTACATTTGAGCTAACTTTTTTGCTTGGATATACCGCCATCTGTTGGTTCTGGTACCTAAGTCGCCTCTTAAACACCTGGTACAGGGGGAGGTACTATTCTACTCTGCCGGTACCTCACAGTGATTAGAGTGACAGTAAAATGACGTCTGTGAATGACATTTACAGAAGTGTTTTAGGAGTTTATTTATTATTTGCCGGGTTTTAATGAATAGTCAGCGTTCAAATGTCAGTCGAGCCGGCGGTTACATCTCGGGATTTATGAATATACGTAGCCTCGTTGAAAATCACATATCCGTTGTACCGAATTTTTTTTTGCATTGAGTAAAAACTTACGTTGTGTTTCTATCTTCATCTGTTCAATTCCACAATTATCTCTTTCACCGTATCATAGAGAGAATATGTCATTTTGATAATAATAAATGTACTTTAAAACTTACATAATTGTAATATTTTAAATTTTAATAAAAATGAAGTAATTAATTTACAACAAAACTTCGATGATATTGAAGATAACCCTCAGGGAATATGTAGTTAATTTATAAACATATTGAAAAAATATTTTTTTTATTTCAGCAAGGCTTTCTTGCACAAGAAACTAGGAAATATTTCTCGACTCTTTACAATATCAATTATTTGTCAGTTCTTCGTCGCATTCGGTAGATTAAGCGGTGAAAACCAGCGGACTTAATAAATAAAGATATATTTAAATTGTTTGAGTATATATACAACAATTTTAAATATGTGTATAGTTTTCAGGATATTCCTTTTAATTTATACTTTGATTACATGTATTACACGAAACGATTTTTGGCTTTAACTATTTATAGATGTTATATTGTAGACTTTAAAGTAAAGCTATCCTCAAGACATTGACTTTTATCGGATTTCGGTGCGATTACGCTATTGAGGCTTATTTAAAGGCTAATAGACGAGCCGACAAAAATGTGATGTAACTTAGACTTGGACAATTTTTATTTGAGTATGTTTTTTGCCGTGGAGTTCTGGAGGTTAGGACTGAAGAAGGTGCTAGAGTCGTAAAGAGCGACTTAGATACTGGAACCGACAAAAAGCAGTATATCCATCCGATACAGCGTTGCTTAAATATAACAGGATGGAGCAGCATCCCCGTTACGAAGGTACGGCTGCCCAGCGATTATGGGCAAGAAGCATTTGTTTTAGCAGTGGACGTTTTGTGCCTGACGTGATGATAATTATATTTTTATATAAAATATCATCATTATCATACCAGCCATTAGAATTCGACTGCTGGAAATAGGCCTCCCCAAGATTAGGGTAATTTTGCCCATAATTTCCGCGCTGGGCCAAGCGTTTTGGCAATCTCACGCAGCATTCACGACGGGATTGCTGCTGCCTATCCCCGCTCTGTGCATTTGAGCTGCACTATTTGAGATGGATATACCGCCATCAGCCGGTTATGGTACCTTAGTTGCCTTTTACGACACCTGGTACAGGGAGAGGTACTATTATACTGCTGGTACCTCATGGCCTATAAAATATATAATCTAGAATTTTTGGAGCCGGTTCCTTGATCACCTAGCCTGCTGACCGTACGGGGTACTCACGCGGAATACGAAAGCTCGTATGAATGAAGCACCATTCATTCACGGACCGAAATAGAGACTCCGGCTGAAAAACGGTTTTCCCATACACATACTACTAAAATAATAAAACTGGAATAATAAACTAAATGTTCAACGAATTTTCTCAATAAACTGTACAATGTCGTACTTAAATGCACAGTGAAAAGATCGAGTCATCCTCAGCCTCCACGAGCTAAAAACAATATATATATATATATAATAATTAATATGTTGAATTGTTTTTCTGCTCTTAAAAAAACAATTCAACATATTAATTATTTTCGCTGCGTATATTCTTTATTATTAATGAAGTCTTGTATGATAAAAACATTAAAATAAAACATGTCGTGTACAAATCTCATAGCTTACCGTCTAGTTAATATCATATTTAATCATGAATATTAGTATGTATGACCGTAATCTGTAAGTGAGCCTATATTAAAAAAATAAATTCTCACAAATTTCAAATATTGATGTGACTCCGATAAGACGAGATAAGTCGTTTACAACACTTGGATTACGGACATCAGACAACAATGGAATCACAAATATAATACTGAAATACAAATATTAAACACCCAGACACAGAACAAATACAATTGTCATCATATAAATATTTGTCCTAGGCTAGAACCTACGACCTTTGGTGTACAATATAGGATAACTCTGACTTGTATGGCTTTTAGGGATAAAGTACGAATACAATGGTTACGTCTTTGTGAACTGTAAGGGCAACGCTTTATATCTGTGTTTGCTATTTTACGCATCTGTTGTTCATCAATCTCTCTCAGAACATTAAGGCGAAACAGTTTTCGTCTATTTCTTTAGTACCAGTTTCCTTTAATGACCACACATTGAGCAAAAATATCAGTACTGGCTCACGCAATATTTTAATTCTGTTACACATTAATGTATCCGAACGATTTTGTCACATGGACTTTCTGTTATCATCTTTTTTTTAATCATCATAGCACCTGTGAATCTAAAGTCCACCGTTGGGCAAGGGCTTTCTCAAGATCCCGCTGATTTTTGCTAATGGTTGCCGGGCGTAATAGCAATTGTAGAGCACAACTTCGCGATGAGGACGATGCTCCAATCCATCCAAACTCATCCCAACTCTGTAGTATTTATGTTGAGCTGTTTTGGATGGATTCATATGTCGGTTTCGTTACCTCCATCACCTCTTACGGCACTGGGTATAGAGGTAGGTACTATTCTACTCTACCGGTACCTCACGGCTAGCTGGGAAATATTCACTGCTAAAGGGGTTTTTGTAGAGTAGAGTGTTGCGTCTCGGCGGGAATGCTGAATACATAAACCGATGGCGGTATATCCATCCGAAACAACAACACAAATTAAATACTAAGGTGCCGGCAGAGTCGTATCTCTTCCTGTACTAGGTATCGTAATAGGCAACTGAGGTACCAGAATCGACAGATGGCGGTATATCAATCTGAAATAGTGTAGCCCAAATGCACAGGTCGAAGAAGGTCAGCAGCATCCTCGTTGCAAAAGCTGCGTTCTGCAATTGTAAACACGCTTGCCCTGGCATCACAGCTATAAAATCACAGCCAAATTTTACTCAGAAACACATATTTAGAATATTAATTACATTACTTAAAAAGATCGAAAATGCGTCTCTTATATTTTGCACTAATTTATGAGAACACTACCTCCCCCTGTACCAGGTGTCGTAAAAGGCGACAAAGGTACCAAAACCGACAGATGGCGGTACATCCATGCAAAAAAGTCAGCTCAAATGTACAGTGCGGAAATGGGCAGCAGCTCCCCCGTCGCGAAAGCTGCGCTATGCGATTGCCTACGCTTACCCTGCGCGGCAATTATGGGCAACATACCCCCTTTCTTGGGAGGTCAATCCCCAATCCCAGAAAAATCCAACAATGGATTTTTCATGACTGGTATGATGAATTCACGTAAGGTCTAATAAAACCGGTATATAGAAAGCGATGTTCCATCTCTCCAAGTGACAGCATACTAATTTCTTGTCTCACCTCAGAAATAACAATGGGTTTGTACTCGACAAGCGAAATCCATTATCCCGAAATTCCCTGAAAGTTCTCAAAGCAAGTCTGTAGTTCCTTGTGGCTTGCAGTTTTGTCCCTTTTTACCGGGCACGCAAAGCCGCAGGCGTAGGCGACACACACCATGTAACCCACTTTCAGAGTGTTTGAAGACATCAAATGTCTTGATGTAAGCCGCCCTTTTGTGATTTTGTTAGGTAATTTACCTGTCTTGCTATGTCTGTATAGCAGAAATATGAGACTAAATTAACCATTTTTTCTTTGTATAGTGTAAAATTATATTGTGTTTTTTTAATTTTATTTATATTGTCTCTTGTATATATATGTAAGCCGTGAGGTACCGGCAGAGTAGAATAGTACCACCACCTCTACTAGGTATCGTAAAAGGCGACTAAGATACTAGAACCGATAGATGGCGGTATATCCATCCAAAACAATGCAGCTCAATTGCACAGAGTGAGGATGGGAACGGGGTAGCATCCCCGTCGCGAATGCTGCGCTCTGCGATTGCCAATACGCCCACGGTGCCCATCTTTACCCTATGCATTTCAGCTACACTGTCACGGATAGATATACCGACGTCCGACATCTATCAGTTCTGGTACCTCAGTCGCCTCGTACGACACCTGGTAACTTTCCGATCTTGTCCAAACCAAATTTACAGTAACAAAAAAAGGAATTTTGCTAATTGGTGCAGTAGTTTTACAGTCTTCACATACATTTAGACGATTCGTATCTATTTATATATAGCGTAGCTTTGATGCAAACGCTGGGAAATAAAATATTTTCTTGCTTTATTCACTTGTGGGCATCCTCTGCCTTATATTGTAGAGAGGTAAATAGGTAAGTTCACACATCTCATACATTGACCTGACTCAGTGGTAAGTTGCTTAAAGCACTTATGTTACGGACATCAGACAACAAAGGAAAAACAAATATAATACCTTAATTACTTATTTTTAACACCTAAACACAGAACAAACACAAATATTACCATATAAATATTTGTTCTGGGTGCGAATTGAACCAGGACCCTTAGCACGTAAGATGGGATCACTACCATCTGCGCCATCAAGCCCGTCATTATGATGTCCTATTTTACGTACTGTATTTTTAAATTGAGGTTATTATAAACATAGAGATTGATTTAATCTACGGAAGTAGCAGGAACAGTTCCCAAATAAACTTCACGCTTTATGATGTTCTGTTTTATAACATTAAATTGATACAGCGCGCATTACGGAGGAAACAGTCGAGTTTTTCTATTTCCATTGAAACATTATAAAGCACTGCGCATGCGCAGGTGCTGTTTGTTGCCAAACGATGCTGTGGTATAAATATATATGCGACATACCTCAGATTCTTAAGTCGATTGTCGATAGTCTTCGAACAATGTGCGGTACCAGCGAAGACTTATGGCAGCAAAACGTGGTCTCATAATATTGGCGTTATTAGTCAACTGAAAATAGTCCAACGAGCTATGGAGAGGGCTTAGAGTCTCTTTGCGCGATCGAATCAGAAATGAGTAAATCCGTAAAAGAACCATAGTTACCGATATAACCCGGCGGATTAGCAAGTTGAAGTGGCAGTGGGCAGTGCACTTTGCACGCACCGATGAACGATGGAGTCGTGAAGTTCTGGAGTGGAGACCACATACCAGCAAGTGCAGCAAAGGTCGTCCACCCGCAAGGTAGATAGACGACGCAGAAGGGTGAGAGTAGCAGTTACATTGTTGAGCAACGTCTCTTCAAGTCAGAAGGTTGGCAACGCACTATGTTACGAGCGTCTATAGGCTGCAGTGACGCTTCCTATCACGCGGACCGTACGCTTCTATGTCAATTTACTCATTTATATTATGGTTGTTAATATTTATACGCGTGCAGTAGTTTCTTTGGGCACCACACATTTTTACTTTATATATACAAATCAATAGCCTAAATAATAAGTTTTAAGCTTCTACCTCTATCTATAAGCGATACTTTCATACAACTTTTCATCCCTCCTTTCGACCCCTTACAACTCTTATGTCGAATGAAATAGTAATCCATGTCCTTTCTAAGGCTTTAGGCTATCTGTGTACCAAATTTGATTTAATTCGGTTCAGTAGTTTAGGCAAGATTGCGTAACGGACAGACAGACAGAGTTACTTTTGGATTTATTATATAATAGTAAGGATTCTTTCATTGTCGTGAGGTACCGGCAGAGTAGAATAGTACCTCCCTCTGTATCAGGTGTCGTAAAAGGTGACTATGATACCAGAACCTAGAGATGGGCGGTATATCCATCAGAATTAGTGTAGTTCAAATGCATAGGGCGGCTTTAGGAAGCAGTATCCCCAAAGCTGCACCCTGCGATTGCCAACACGCTTGCCCATAGCGGTAATTATGGGCAATGTTCCCCTTTATTTTGGGGAGGCCTACGTTCAGCAGTGGACTTCTAATAGCTGATAATTATGAAAATCATGTATATTGTTCCAATCTTATATATAACAAAACGCTATTGATATTATTTACATTCCGCTATCACAGTTGGTATTCTGAAGTCGTATATTGACTGATCAGTTATTCATGTTTTTTATTGTGTTCGTGTTTGGAATGCTACACGTGAATTATTTGTTGACAAGAACGTTTTTACACGTTCATTCTGAATAGAAACTTTTCGTTGTTGCTGATGAGTTGTAACAATAAAAAAATACTCTTTATTGTACACACTCTTTGTTATTTTATTGTATACTAGCTGTGCCTGCGGATTCGTCCCTACTTAGTCGATCATGTCATGTGACGTCAATTTCCTTACTTACTGCTGCCCCAAAATATAAAAGGAACTCCTGTGCAATATTTGAAGTTATAACTACAACGTTAGGCGACCAGCAAAGGCGTTGATGTCAGTTAGCCAGTCAGCCAGTCAGTTATACAAGTTATTTTTATTTATATATATATAGATTTTATAAAATTTTTATAAATGTGTTAAACCTTCTTAGTATTTTATTTAATGTTTGTTTCATTTTCGTATATTTTTTTATCTAATATTTGAAGTGGTTAAAATCATATTATTGTTTTGTGTTGTACGATCTTATCTGAATGCTGAGCTAGCTTTTTACATTATAATTGGGCATACCTACATTGTAATTAGATTTTGCTTAACCTAACATATAAATACAGATAATAGTAATAATAACTCCTTCCTACTATCAGAATCTTAGTTATATACCTATTTTAGTTATATACCGAAACACCCTCAGTGTTTTGAGAAATTGAAATCCAAAAAATAATAATAATAATAAATTCTCATAACATCTCAAACATTGACCCGACTCCGTGATAAGTTGGTAAAAGTATTCGTGTTACGAACGACAGAGGAACCACGAATATACTACTTAAATATATATATATTTAACACCCAGATACAGAACAAACATAAATATCATCATATAAATATTTGTTCTTTGTGGGAATCAAATCCGCGACCCTTGGCGCATAAGATAGGATCACTATGGTAGTGATCCTGTCTGTCTGTCTGTGATCCCCGTCGCGAAAGATGCGCTTTGCAATGGCCGCGCTGGGCAAGCGTGTTAGAAATCGCAGAGCGCAGCTTTCGTGACGGGGATGCTGCTGCTCATTCCCAACCTGAGCATTTCAGCTACACTGTTGCGGATATACCGCAATCTGTCGATTCTGTTACCTTAATCGACGACTTATAGTACAGGGGGAGGTACTAATCTACTCTGCCAGTACCTCACGGCTAAATCTGCCGTTAAAGAGTAACAAAAATACAGTACTAAAAGCTTTCACGTTTATTGTATAAATAAGGATTGGGACGCCTGTATAGATCGCTTCCCGCCTACAATGTGTAAAGGTCTCTACCGACCTTCGCTAAACATGCCACATAATTTGAGTTGGCAGTTCTGAAGGTAAGCCGCGAGCTACTTCAACCGTGAGTGCTAATTTGTAATTTACTTGAAAATAACTTTAGCTGCTAAGCGGTTGGCCACTGGAGAAGTTATTTCTTAACTAGCGGCCCGCCCCGACTTAGTCCGGGTCCGTGGTAAAATTTCATCACTAAGCCCTTGTTTGGTATGGGAGTTTTAATCTCGTTCTTGGTTCCTATATATTAACTACTTAAAATATTAGGTAATCCATTTTTTTTCACACAATTTTATCGATCTCTTTAAACCCGCATTATCCTTTACCTTATAATTCATCATACCAGCCATTGAATATCCACTGCTAGGCCTACCCAAGAAAGAGGGAATTTTGCCCATAATTGCACTGCTGGGCAAGAGTGTTAGCAATCGCAGAGCGCAGCTTTCGCGACGGGGATGCTGCTGCCTATTTCCACCCTATGCATTTGAGCTGCATTGTCTCGGATGGATATACCGCCATCTGTCGGTTCTGGTACCTCAGTCGTCTCCTACGACTCCTGGTAAATGGAGAGGTACTATTCTACTTTGTCAGTATCTAACGGCATTTGAATTCAACAGCATTTATTTATTTTTATTTATTTATTTAACTTTATTGTACAAAGTGTACAAATGGCGGACTTAATGCCAGATGTCATTATCTTCCAGTCTACCATTACACAAAACAGAAATATATATATATATATATATATATATAAAAAAAAAATATATATATATATATATATATATATATAGTGGTGCAGGCAATATATATACAAAATAGATAAACGTGGCATACATATTTGTATAAATAAACGCAATAAATGCATATGATATAAAAAAAATAATTTAATAACGTACATCAGAAATAGGGTTATAAAGTTAGAGAAGCAGCATCAGTAAATTAAGTACGGAAACAGCGTTTCAGGATAAATTTGTTTGGGGATTGCTTAATATTCAACGGAAGCTCGTTCCAGAGTCGTATAGCTGTCACTGTAAAAGAGTTTGTCAAAAAACTAGAGGGATGAGGAGGAGTTAAGAGCGAAAGAGTATTAGAAGAACGGAGATTACGTTCGTGAGAGGGAGATAGGAATAGGAATCTGTCCTTTAAGTAAATTGGTGCGTATGGATCAAAAAGTATTGAAAATAGTATGGTTAAACCTCGAATTTTGCGACGTTTTCGAATAAGAAGCCAGCCGAGAAGAGAACGGTAATGGGAAATATGATCGTATTTACGCAAACCGAAAATGAAACGAAGACAGTTGTTTAATAGACGATCCAATTTATTAAGGAGTTCTTGAGAGATATTAGTGCAGCACACGTCGCCATAGTCAATTATGGGTAAAACCAAGGATTGAATAAGAAGGGTTTTGGTTTTAGTAGGAAGAAAATGTTTTAATCGATAGAGAGCACGAAGCGTTCCAGTAACCTTACTGCTGAAAACAGCATTATATTAACTTTGCCCTTTAAACTTTTATTTCGTTTAAGATAATATTATACCGCCATCTGTCGGTTCTATTACCTTCATCGCCTTTTATGACACCTGACAGGGGGAGGTACCATTCTACTCTGTCGCTACCTTACCGCAGAGGACCACTACAGGACATTGGAATCCCTTAATAAAAGATTTACTCATAATGATTGCAACAGCAATATAATTTTTCGGAATCTCTGTTAAATTTATAAGAGAGTCTCTAGAAAGTATATTAAACTCCCAATTTATTAGGCGAAGCGTTTGCCGGATCTGTGAAATCGTTTACAACGGAGCTGCAAGCGCGTGCAAAGGAGTGAAGAAAAACAAATTTACCGTCAACTTATATCTTAAACTAACAAAATTTATCACCAACACGCCGAACGCGAAGCTCGATTTAAAACACAAACGTTCGAGAGCACACACATAATAATAATAAATTAGATGGAACCGTACACAGCATTAAAAAGTTGCCTTGTAAAAATGCTAAAGTACAACGTCAGCAAAGTGGATGAACGCTACCAATAAACTTTATTACATAAAATTTTATTACACCAAACATAAGCGATCAATCGTAAAAAATATTGAACGACGGCTTCCCGAATAGCAAAAATGAAATATATCTTATTCCTGACTCTTAGGAAGATAGACGCGTGGAAATACACCGCAGGCCGTATTTCTGATCGTGCAGAAAGTGTCACTGATGCAAACGATAACGCGCCGAGTGGGTGGACATTTATGTATGGAACTTTTTCGATATCCCAAAATTTTTATTACTCCAACTGTTGTCCAATGCCTCACTTGAATGAGGATGGGGAAACTTGATCTGAGACTACGAAGTTGAGAAGACACATCATGGAACATGCATGTGTTTTATATGTGTTCCATGGTAAGTTCCGAAAAAAATTATATCATATAATTCCTAAAACATCTTATACATAGACCTGACTCTGTGGCTTAAATCACTTGTGTTACGAAATTCAGACAGCTGAGAAAATACAAATATGTTAATATATACATTAAACACCCAGGCACAAAACAAACACAAATATGATTATATAAAAAAATCATCAAATTCATCCATCGGGTTTGTCAATCGTACTATGCGTTAAAAAGATAATAATTTGGTAAATAACGACCTAAGCGAACATATCTTAACCAGGTAGAAGAGGTATCTACTAAAGAAGGGCCAGGTCAGAAGTATCAAGAATAAACGAGCGTGTATGAAAGGACTAATGCGAGTTAGGGAAGCGAGAGAGTTATGCCAAGATCGTAACAAGTGAAGATCCGTAGTCCTACCACGATGGGACACAGGCGTGATGTATGTATATGTATGTAAGTAATTTAAAAAATGAACTGATCTTAGGCAATGTTCTTAGTGTTCTTTTTGTGTCGAATCATCAATCTCGTCAATAGTAGGTAGTTACCTCTTTCTCTTATTATTCACAGTACCTGTCATTTCGGCGATGTATTTTTCGTTCCAGACATAAATAGTATATATCAACAATTTTAACTAAGCAGACACCATATGATTGCTATTGTAAAAAAACGGTTATTTTAGTTTGTTTCGAGTAGCTTTAAACAAATCATAGGTTTTGGTTTTACGTTTGAACAAATAGCCAGTCTTATATCTGTACTCATAGTACAATGTTAATCGTAATAACTTAAAAAATAAAAGTAATTACTTCGAAAGGGTTTATGTATAGGAAATACTGAATTATATTCGAGATGATATTTCATCATCATCATCATCATACAAGCAATTAAAGTCCACTGTTGGACATAGGGAAGGCCCAAGAAAGGGGGTATGCAGCCCATAATTACCGCGCTGGACAAGCGTGTAGGCAATCACAGAGCGCAGCTTTTCGCGTCCATTCCCGCCCTGTACATTTGAGCTGACTTTTTTGCATGGATATACCGGCATCTGTCGGTTCGGGTACCTTAGTCGCCTCTTACGAAACCTGGTACAGTGAGAGGTACTATTCTACTCTGCAGGTAACTCACTGCTTAGATGATATTTACTAGCTAAGAATCAACTTGTCTCAGGTGCTTTGGTGAACTTTGTATCATTTATATTGACGTAAAATGTGGTCAAATTTTTATACCTAGTGACAAATATTTCTTTCTAAAAATACCTCAAATATTTCACAGCTAGGAACAGTTAGTATTTGAAAATTTAAATATTGTTTTAAGTATTTACCTTTGCTTTATAATGTATGTGCCCTGTTCGTACCTTGTCTTAACTTCTACGAATATTCGAAGATCAAAATTAACTTAATTTGATTTAATTAATTAAATCGGCCCAGTTATTGTTTAGTTTTAGCAAGACAAACGGACAGCAAATCATTTTATACATAGGTGTAGTAATACAATTTAATTTTAAATTTCATTATATTATCATCGTACCTGCCATTGGAAGTCCGCTGCTGGACAGAAGCCTCCGCAAGAAATACGTTTTCAGAGCGTAATTTCAGAGCGCAGCTTTCGCAACGGGATGCTGCTGCCTACTCGGATGGATATATCGCCATCTGACGGTTCTGGTGCCTGAGTCGTCTCTTACGACACCTGGTACATGGGGAGGTACTATTCTACATTGCGGTTATCTAACGACTTTTGAAATTAACAGCATTATATTAACTTTGCCCCTTAAATTTGTATTTTGTTTAAGATAATATTAAAACACTCCAAGCCCGATACATCAGCTCAGTTTCGTTACTTGAATATATCGTATGGCGTAATATTAAAATACGATCACGACTGTAGCGCCATCTCGCTCAATTTATTATACGTGCGTGAGCGCGCCACAACAGATTGCCCACTAATGCTGATTTATGTTGGCGGGGAATTATCGAGAATTCAGCACCGGCAATAGAGTGGAAGTACTGAATTAAGAATAAGGGAATTAGCCGTCCACTTGGCGAACGTACTGTAACAGTCACATAACCAATCGTAACCTTTCTTCGGGGAGACCTATGTCCAACAGTAGACTCCAATGGCTGATATGATGATGAAGTGTGCTAGACAGGGTTTCGATTGGTGAGATGATATGGCTGTTACAGTACGTGCGCCGAGTAGACGGCTAATACCCTTATTCTTCCCATGGAGGGGAGGCCTATGATAAACATTGGACTTTCTACGGGTGATATTATGATGATGATATCCTAAAACAGCAATATGAACACTGCTATTGGCTGTAGATATAGATAAAAATAATAATTATTATTTTTTACCCTTCCAAACATTTTAAAAACTTAATCTAATTACAGAAATAAAAACAAAAAATACAAAAGATCTCACTGAGAGGCTCAAACGACGGCAGGCGTACTAGTATAAACTGTTACAGCTGCCTGCGTTTTCTACTTTAACAAAATTACTAGGGAACGAACGTAACAACAATATGCATATCGAATAAGGCAAGAAATAAAAGTTGGAGACAGATGAGAGTGAGGTCCCCAATGCAGACAACCTTTGTATCTCATCAAAAACACACATGCGTCACATGCGTCACACCATCCAAGCGTTCGAATTTAAAAAGATATAACATAATCTAAATAATTAACTAATTCACCAGAGAGAGACTTTAATATAGGTGATTTCATTCCTCCACTCCATGTCCACATTCTCACCTATTTCTACTGGTCTTCTCAGTTATGTATACTAGGGCGACAGAGGGAGAAGGAGTGAAATTGCTGGGCACTGTTGTCACATAATATTCAAGGCACGAAGATGGCATCATGGCAGTGCTATTATATATATCTATGCTGGACGTGTGGCACCGGGAGAGTAGAATGGACTGAGGTACTGGAACTGGACAAATGGCGGGAATCGCCACCACGCTTCCCTACCGCGACAATTCTGAGTAAACTGCCCCTTTTTTGGGCAGGTCTATATTCAGCAGTTGCTGTTTTACGATTGCAATAATCATGATGATGATAGTGCTAGTCTTTTTGATAATACGAGTGTCTATAGTCTGCGTCTACGCTTACTATCACGCGGAATATTTTCTCGTTTATCGACTTGTCATATTAAAAAAAAAGAAAATAATATTGTATTGGAAGTCCTTCAGTTCTTTAGTATTATTCACTTTCGTAGCGAATTGGCTTGGTAGTAACAATACTATATTTAAATTGTAAAGTAAAATTGCTTTTAATAGCTCCACATGGTTTACAATAGAAATCTATATTTTATTTACTCTGTACGTACTCTTCTTTTAAAATAGACCAATTTTCTCTGAGATACAATATATTCATAACAAATGTTATTTATCGTAATTCATATTGGGAGTTCAAAGAGACCTATTTTATGTATCTACAGCTGAATATTTTATACATAATCGTAAACAAAATGATTTTTATTAGTCATAACTCCTTGGTGTTTAAAATAAGAGATATTTTATCAGTGTATAGTTCGTATTTTTTGTGATAATGTATCTTGATATATAAAAAAGAAGATGACTAAACTATCAACGCAGGACTTAAATTATAAGGGTAAGAAACTTGAAATTTTGAACATGGCTTCCTTTCATAACGTAAACGATCTCTAAGAAAGGATGTTTGAAAATTCACCCCCCAAAGGGGTAAAACGGGCTTGCAAAGTTGGTTTGAACTTGATGTTTCTTTAATAAAGGTCATGAACACATGAAACACCTATAAATTATTTTACTACTACTATTTGACTTCATGATATATCAACACAGGCCCTAACCTATAAACGTTGGAAATATGTCATTTAACACAAGAAAACATTTTAGAAAAATTCACCCTTTAAAGGGGTAAAACAGGGGTGCACACATAGTATAAAACTTTGCTATTATTGAAAATATTTGAATGAAATTTAGTATAAAGGTTACATTAAGTCAATACACGTGTAAAATATTTCTTAGTAAATAATCTCTTAAGGGGGTAAACGGGGGTGCAAAATCAGTATTATTTCTTTAAACGTTTTTAAATATTTTAACTAAACGCGGATGAAACCTGCTAGTAAATTATGTATTCGCTTTTAAATTAAACCTCTTTTTGTGGGAGATTAAGTAAGCGATTTTCCTAAAGAATAATGTCACTCAGCTGTTCGGTCCTACTGAAGGATGCAGGTCGTAACAAATCTATCACATTAATAGAGCCAATTAGAGAATAGATTTCCTTGATTGATGTTAGCATTTAAATGGAATGTTGAAATGCTGTATTTATCCAGGTGTTCCAAGGTATTTGTCTTCTTTATTCTGGAGGTTTTATGGCTTGATTCATTGATATATCTATCTTAATTATAATTAATCAACAGATAATCGAGATATTTTAATGTAAAAACATTTTTATTGTATTCTAAACGGGCCCGATCCCATCTTATGCGCCAGGGTTACAGAGTAATTAAATATACTATTTAAATACATATTTTTGACACCTAGATGCAGAACAAATATAAATATCGTCATATCAATGTTTGTTTTGCATGGGGATCGAACTCTTTGCGTAAAAAGTTATCCAGTCACTATCATCTGCGTCATCGGGCTTGTGTACAATAAATGTATATTCAATGTATGCATAATATGTATGTATGAATAAGGAAAATTAATAAATTTAGAAGTTTCCAATGTGGTGTCAAAAGTAAACACTTTTGTATTGCGTTGACATTGCTGGCTAAATCCGACGAGATAGAACAAAAGTATAATATTGTACATCTTAAAAATGTAGACAAAAATGTCATTTTATATGTCTATTTCTTAGAGATAACTCACAATGACCATTTTTATCCTCATTATACCCATACAAGGACGGGGCGGGTCGCCAGTTAGACTATAATCTGTTATAAAAAGTATGAACCAGTTCATCACTTAAATTTTTGATGACAATTTCAAACAAGGTCTCGTTTGCAATCGTGGCTGAACATGTTTGGCTCTCCATTGAACGCGCTCCTCGCTTAAAATTCATGAAGAGCCCTAGAAGGTTTTGAATTAATTTTGAAATTATTTAAGAGACTGTTGATTAAGTCTTCATATCTAGCCTAAGTAGTTAGTTTTGTTAAGCTGGGAGAAAATGATTTTAGAAATATGTTACGGACAGTAAATTAGGATAAACACTTTTAATTTCATTCTGCTGATTGATGGTCGTTGATGATCGTCATGATAGCAGCCATAGTTCGTCCACTGCTGGACGTAGCTGCTTAGAGAGCAAAGAAAAGGTGAATTACACTTATGATTGCCGCACTAGGAAATAAAGCTGGCAATCGCTAAGTACAAATATTCAAATAGAAATATCATCATATCAGATATAAGACGTCCACTGTTGGACATAGGCTTTCCCAAGTCATCTCCAATAGGACAGGCTCAAGTCAAGGTGTCAAGCGCGATCCTGCGGTTTTAGTCAGATCGTCTGTCTGTCTTGCGGGGGGACGCACTACGCTTGCCGGTACGTGGTCTTCATTTCATAACATTACGACTTCGTCGGCCATCAGTTCTGTGTACCAAATGCCCTGCCCACTGCCATTTCAACTTACTAAACTTACAGAAATATGCTATTTACTAATTTTTGAGATCAAAAGACTTTATAAAACGATTTCATAAAGCTTACTTGCCTTATACGTTTTTAAAAGCAAGAATCAGTATAGCTGAAATATCATTTTTGTCAAATAAGCTGGAAAGACAAAGGCCTCCCCAAGAATAGCGGGAATTTTGCCCATAATTGCATGTTGGAAATCGCAGAGCCCGGCTCTCGTGTCGGGGATGCTGCTGCCCACCCCCGCCTTGTACATTTTTGCACTATTTTGGATGGGTATACCACCATCTGTCAGTTCGGTTTTCGTGCCTCAGCCATCTAACGATATCTGGTAGTAACTACGGCAATAGACAGCCAATAGACGCTCTCAAGGATATCACTTGCGCATTGCCAAACTTGTGACTTAAGGATATTATGCCACATTGCCCAGTAAATTCACTGACTCTCTTTCAGACCGGAACACAGCAATGCGAACACTGCTATTTGGCGGTAGAAACAGGTGAGAGTGAGGTACCAATGCAAATGACCTGAAATGAATGATGATTTGTATGAAGTCTACTGCATGTAAATGGCCATGGAACAATGGCGGGTTGCCATATCGTACAATTTCCAGCTATATAAAATGGTCCACTCATTCGTTTGGGCGATACCAAAATAGTGCCTTCATCTGTACCACGTCTCGTGTGTGGCAACTAAGGTACCAGAACTGAAATGGGTTTCTATTTAAAAGTAGCTCAAATGTGCGGGAATAGAAGGCAAAATTAATAATAATAATAAATAACAACATATCATACGTTGACCTGATTCCGTGGTAAGTCATTTATAACACTTGTGTTGCGGACATAAAACAACACAGGAATTAGAAATAGCCTACTTAAGTACATATATTTAACACCCAGACACTGAACAAATATACTCATATAAATGTTTGTCATGGGCGGGGATCGAACCCTCGATAATAATTATTATTATTACCTATTACTGTCGCGAAGCTAAAACTTGACCATCGCTGCAATTATGCGAACATTTTTAACTATGTCTAGAAGATCACGTTCTATGACTGTTGTGATGGTGATGATTGCTAACAAGGTAAATATGATAAATCGGTATCATCATGCCAATGGACATCATTGATATTTACCTATTTTGTTGTATTTGGTCGTTGAACAGAATTAACGTATCATGTTCGTTGCGTGCCCGTCACAGACGCCAATCAACGTCCGACCCAGATCTGAGTCGGGAAAAATTCCCGTAAATGCGATTCCCTAGGGGTTTTTGTTGGGTGAAATACGGTATATTGCATCGTACGGCTATTAATTAATAATACGCTTTAACCCTGTTCATTATATGATGATATTTATATTTGTTCTGTTTCTAGGTGTTAAATATGTATTTGCGTAGTATATCTGTGATTCCTCTGTTGGCTGATATCTATGACATGGAATCAGGTCAATCACAACAATGTATTAGATGTTGTGGGAATTTACTTCGCAAATTTTTTTACTTTAGATTTTCTTATATAATATTAAAATTACGATTCTTATTGATTACATAATTTTTTCACCGACATAGGTATCATCATCATCATACCAACCTTTGAAAGTCCACTGATGGACATAGGCCTCCCTAAGAAAGGGGGAATTTTTCCCATAATTGCCGCACTGGGCAAGCGTGTTGGCTATCGCAGAGCGCAGTTTTCGCGGCGGGATGCTGCTGCCCATTCTTACCCTGTGCATTTGAGCTGCATTGTTTCGGATGGATATACAGCCATCTGTCGGTTCTGATACCTCAGTCATCTTATACGACACCTGGTATATGGGAGGTCACGGCTTTGCCGGTACCTCACAGCTTTGTATATTTGTCTGAAATAGCGCAGCTCAAATACTACAGGGTGGGGATGAACAGCTGTACCGCCGTCGCAAAGCTACGCTCTGTGATTACCACCACGCCTGCCGTGTGCGGCAATTATGGGCAAAAGTTCCACTTTCTTTTAGAAGTTTATGTCCAACAGTGGACATTCACCGAATAATATGATTATTCTATTATCATAGGTGTTCCAATATTTCCGTTATCTTACCAAATTCCATTCAATCCAATTCGATGGTCTTGTTCTAGAGATATCATCATGAGCCATTAGAAGTCCACTGCTGGACATAAGCTGCTCAAAAAAAGGAGGTTCTTGGAGCGGCCGCGTTTGGCAAGCGTGTTTTGCAATCGCAGAACGCACCTATCGACGTAGACTTTGCGAGAGATATACGCACATACATTTTTATTTATCATTAATAGATGAATGAATCCTGATTATGTTTCTAACAAATTTATTCAAGCAAATTTTGAAACAGTTGACTTGTGTTCGGGCACGTGGTGTTGAAGCATCCATACAAATTACATAAAGGTCCCGTAAACAAATTTTCAAGGTTTCCTTTCCCTTCCTTCCTCCAAGAGTTTTGGATTTATTTTGAGAAATTATATAAACGCTTTCCTCAAACTAGTGTATCCCGCTATACTAGGTGTTGTGAGAGGCAACTGAGATACCAGAAACGACAGATGGCGGTATATCCATCCATGGAAGCAGCACCGTCCTCACTGAACTACGTAATGTAATTGCCACAATCCTACTCAGTGCGACTACCGTTGGGAAAAACTCCGATGATAGTTAGACATTTCTTCGGGAGGCTAAGTCCAGCAGTGGACGTCTTGCGTTTGATATGATGTTAATGCAACGTTAATTTACTAATTACAGAACTGAAAGACTCATAAGAAAGATTACAGTGTTGAATTAGTAACTATTTCACTTCCAAAACTGGTTTTTATAACTGATTGATCTGTATTTGAACGCTTTTCATATGGCTGGTAAGGCAATCAGGCATTTCTATGAATTATATGTTTACGGATATATATTTAAATAATGCGAGCACCAAGAAAACTGTGCTAGCCTCTGAAAACTGATTAAATAACGAGCATTCGCGTAAATTTCCTAAGAAGTGCAAACGTGCCAATGCTAAATTCAAATTTCTATCAACGCATTGGATATCTTGTTACGATGCCAAACTTTGGACAATGTTCGGGGATGCCATTTAGCTGGTTGTCTCCAAAGGTGGATTTTGGAGCCGAATCAAGTTTATAAAAAAATATCTAATAATAAAATAATATGGTACACACAAAATAGTAAGTGTAACCATTATTGTAAAAACACGATCATTAAATTTATATATCTCTGCATTAGTCTAATGAAATGTAATAATAATCAATCTGTATGCTTATCTGTCGACCTGGAGTAATAAAATAAAAAATAGTTGTTAATGTTATTGTTCTCTAGATATTTAAAGACCTGACATTATATGATATTAAACATAAGGTAAGCTGGGGTTGTACCAACCGATAAGTAAATGGGAACTCATTCTAGACTTTTAATCAGACGTCATTTTAAAACTAACCTTGTGCGACTAGTTTCCAAGTCATATTTCTAGCAGAATCATAAACCTTCCCGTCTCCAGTTCATATTTCTATATTTAATTCTTACATTTACTGGGTACGATGAAAAATGTCTGCTCTTGTTAAAGGCAATTAGGGAGGACACTCATTTTTAACTGTGAAATCATAAGTAAAGAAACGAGAAGGAAATTAATGGTTATGGATTAATCTTAAACTAACTGTCCTTTCATTTATTAGAGCGACTACAGACGAGACTGTTTAAGCTAGAGAAACCAGTTAGGCACTTAAACGAACTATAATTATTTGTAGTAAATTAAGTAGAACCTTCTTTTAGTAAGCCTTTAATAGGTATCATTATAGGCGACTAAGGTACCAGAACTGATAGATAGCTGTATATCCATTCGACTCAGTGTAGCTCAAATCCACAGGGTGGAGGTGGGCAGCAGCTTGCCCAGCTTGGTAATTATGGGCTAAATACACCTTTCTCCGTGAGGCCTATATCCAGCAGAGGACATAGGTGATATGTTGATGATGATATATAGGTATTGTAATATGCGGCTAAGATACCGGAACCAACAGATGGCGGTATATATTTCTTCCAATAACCCATTTGTAAACCTTCTACAGTTGATATAATAGTATTAATGTTCATAGTCAACAGTGTACCTAAGGTATACTTAACCTTTTGCTGGGTTAAACAGGCGTAAATTCCAATGTAATTGTACCCTGTGGTGCACGTGGCCGCAATTGGAGATGGGATCGCTCATTAATGAGTGACGTCTCTCAGAAAAAAAGGTTAGTTGCCGTCAGCGCTGTTCCTATCTCTTGAGTCTTGAAGGGACTTGCTCATGAGAACCCTCGTAGGGCAAGTATTTAGAAAATAGATGGGTCATCTGGGATTCTCCCGGCCTGATATATGCGGCGCAGGAAATGACGTTGGAGTACACCAGTATAAGATGACGCGATAAGACTTGTAATAATACGAAATATATATTTTTTACATCCAGACACAGAAAAAAAATTTATAGTGGTTCTTCTGTGTGGGGATCGAACCCTGTATCGAAAGCAAATAAGATAGGAACACTGAGGTGATATCTTACAAAAAAGGATTTGCAAGTATCTACAATAATTTGCAGCCTGTGCGGGAAAGATCACCTGAAGTGATCGTCTTTTTTTCGTATATTATAAATTCAGCAAACAATCCTATGGTCTGCTTGGTGATAAACGTGACAGCAGCCTATAGACACTGGTGTCATCACAAAGATATCACCAGCGAGTCGCCATCAATGTAAAATGAAGATTCAGTGTCACATTTACCCAGTAATTTTACTGTCTCTCAACAAATCTATTTGGCGGTAAAATTAGGTGAGAGTGAGGCATCAGTAAAGATGACCTTTGTATGAAGTCTACATCTAGTGAAATGTCATCCTACTACGTCTTTAAGACTTATAGATAAGACAGTAATTAGGATCACCAATCCGCGTCCAATCAAGATAAGTAATGTGATATTGGGACTTAGATAGCCACATTTAGTTTCGGCAACTGTCAAAGTGCTAATGGCTGTAAAGATCTATCTTTAATTAAATCTGAAGATTTTTCGTTAATCAAATCTGAAGTGATGCCGTGATGTACTGGTGATTCACCTTCGAAGTAGAATATTACCTCCGCCTGTACCAGGTGTTGTAACAGGTGATCAAGCCAACATGGTGGTATATCCACAAGAAGCAGTGCACGGGGTGGAGATGACAGCAGCATTCCCTTCACGAAAGCTGCGCTCTGCGCTGGGCAAAGTTCTCCTTTTCTTGGAAAAGGTTAAGTCCAGTGGACTTTCAATGGCTGGTATGATGATAATAAAGAGAAAGTATTTTCTTAAATTTCTTTGTAAATTTAATATTTTTAATAATTGCTGTTAATCAGCAGCGTTCCGCGGTTTCACTCACGTTGTTCTTACCTAAATTAGACGAAAATTTAAATATCTTATTTTATATGTGCCGTACACACTATCATATGTCTATTTTAAAAAGCTGTTATTTTGGTATCACACAGACACTTAACTTTATTTATATGCAAATCTAGAAAAAGTTATGTTTCTGTTACGCACCTTAATCACAACACGATTATAAACAGATTTGCAAATGAAACTTGTCAGGTGTTTGGAAAGCAAACAACATTGTTATATTTTAGACATCTCTTAATAATTTTGTGTTATGTAAGTTTCTGTTTACAAGTAATAGACCTCCTACAAAGGTCATCTGCATTGGTACCTCACTCTCATCTATATTTACCGCCAAATAGCAATATTCGCATTTCTGTGTGGCAGGTGTATGTGTGAGAGGCAATGAAGTCTCATTAACTTACGTGGTTAAGTCTGACGAAAATATTTTTTAACGAGTCATAAAAGCAAGTTAAACAGTTTTTAATTTACTATAAAAATAAATTAGCACATTTTTATATGAATATTTTATTAATCTTCTTTTAAACAATTAAGAGTTTAAAGTACATACTAAGTTTATTTTTAATTTAGCTGAGAGAGCTTAAATAAGAATATAATATTAGAATTTTCAAAATTAAAAATAAACTGACTTGAGAAGCGTATACCTGAAATAAGGTGATGCGTCAAATAGAAATGACTTTTTCAGCATCCTTTTGGTACTTCGTCTGCATAAGCAACATTATTACAAATGTTAACAAATAGTTTTTGTGCAAAAAAGTAGCGATAATAATACATGTATTTTTAAAACATAATAAAAACATTTAAGAATATAAATCATACCTAGCTAAATAAAACATGTAAATACATTTAAATATCAATTTAGGAGTTAATTATAGGTGTCTGTTTATTAGTTTTACAAATCAGCTTTTATTTTTAACTAATAAAAAAGACAAATTTGCAAAAGTTTTCAATTATTTTATTTATTATAACATTAAAACGTAGTTACACTATTTCAACATTGAACATATTATATAGGGTACAGAAAATAATCGGACAAGGGTGCAAAAGTGTTCTAATAGTATTATAAAGTATGAATTATTTTTAAAAGAAAATATAGATAAAAAAATTTAGATTATACTTAGTATATTTGATGAATATTTATATACATTTTTATGTATTTGTATTTAACGTTTTGATATATTTTTATCATGTTGTTTTATCATTTTATTTTTGTATGAAAAATTAGTCAAATTTAAATTCCTTATATTTATTTTAAATTTTTATTTATTTTTAAAATATTTTAAAATAGAGACTCTTGTTAAAAATATTTTTTGAATTATTTAAATTGAAGAAGACTGTTGCAACTCTGTGATTTTTGCAAATTATAGAAAAAACGGTTTGCACATTCAACCAATACGAATTATTGAAGAAACACGAGGTCCCGCTAAAACCCAAGCCGGTTCTCGACAGTGTCAGTGCCAACCAATAAAAATAGAATATGTTGACACGTGAAAAATTTACACGACGCTACACCTAACTAGGTTTCGTCTCGGAAACAATTGAAACCGTAGTTTTCACAGGTCTGTGCAAAAAAATGATATTTATTTTACTAAAGGTAGATTTTCATATCTCTTTCTTCAGACAAAAAGCAGTATTTGCATTGCTGTTACCTGCCTTGAAGACACTATGTCACAAATGCAATGCGTGTTCTTATATGAAGGGTGAGAGAGGCAGTGAAATTACTGTGTACTGTGACATAATATCTTCAAGTTGTGAACGCGATAGAGATGCGCGGTAGTTGGTAGAGCCTTTATCGCCACCGGTTTTTCTTACATGTTCCTTACAGGTGGGTCGCGTAATTAATCTGCATTAAACTTAGTTTTAAGACTCGTCTGGTGCCGACAGACTAGTTTAAGCTAGGCCTAGTGAAATTATATGTGCTAGATGAGTTTTATAATCCCTTGGGTTATCAGAGTCGTTTGTATGATATATAAATATGCATCTTTTCCTTATTGTAAATATTAAAGTTATTATTATAACCTTTTCAAAGGTTTTATTGACATTTAAAAAGTGCTTGTAACAGACCTACTTAAATAAAGTACACAACTAACTTTATTCTATGATTATTTCGGAATTTAGCACAACAATGGGCAGGCAGTGTGGTAAATGCAGAGCCTAGTTTTGTGACTATGACGCTGCTGTCTATCCCCGACGCATTGCATTTGCGCTACGCCGGATATACCGCCATCTGCCAGTCCCTTACGAGATTGGGTAAAGAAGGAAGTACTGTTGTATATTGATATAATCCATATATACTCAGGTTGTATATGAAATATATATTCCGATATACATATAATATTATCCCTATTATTTGCTGTTTAAACGAGCAAATAACGGTGTAATAAACACATCGGTTTTTCAAACTTCTCGAGCTTCATCTGCAATATATTTTGCGTCGATAGATTTCGTGCTGTGTTGCGCAGTTAATAAGGTCCAAAATGCAAATGAACCCAATAGATTTTTATTACAAGTCTTAGCTTCCATGTTGTTTTATCCAGTGGTCTTGCAGACTGGATAGTGGTTATAAACGGCGAGTCGCCGGAAACGACCGACGGTTCAATTCTTTTCATATATTGTAAATATTGAAAGACAGTTGGTTCCGTGTTTACTTAGGGATGTATGTATGGTCACATACAACTTTAAGTTGGATTCGCTACTATCTTATAATAGTATCGTACATAATTTGTTATTAAAGATGTCTACTATGATGTAAACTTGTGTTGACTGATCAAGTAAGTCTATTCCGCAATTGATTTTAAACTCTAATTGTGAGCCATTAAGTTCAAAATGCCGTGAGGTATAGCTGTATATTTAGCTCTAGCCGAGAGGTATAGGCAAAACAGAATAACACCCCCACCTGTACGAGGTGTTCTTAGGGAGGCCTATGTGCAGCAGTGGTCTTCCAAGGGCTGGCACGATGATGATTACTTCAAAGCTGGTTGCGTAATTTTGATAAAAATAAATAAATTCCTACAATATCTCATTCATTGATCTGACTCCGTGATAAGTCGCTTAAAGCACTTTAACAGAGGAATCACAAATATACTACTTAAATACACATATTTAACACCCAGACACATAACAAATTTTCATTATCTTCACACAAATATTTGACCTGGGTGAGGACCGAACCCACGATCTTTGGCGCACAAGACAGGTTAACCACCATCTGCACCATTAGACACGTCAGATCTCTTCTTACTTCGCGAACCATCAACGAAACGTAAGATACCGCAAAATAACTTCTTCCAACTAATTCCGGTACAATTTTCCGCAAAACAATATCAATAAGATTAGTCGTAATGAGGCAGCAACAATTTTCTGGAGACTATAATTTCTTGGCTCAAGCAAGAGGAAAGAAGCAAATGTACGTAAGAAGTTGTGTACGTGTTTAGGAGATTATCTATAAATTTGGTCCATATTATATTTGGGTCTTTCGTAAAGTATGCCTCAGTTTACTTGATTGACTGGGCAAAGATTTAACAGTATGTATAGTATCAGCATAGATCAGCCATTGGAAGTCCACTGCTGGACATTAATGCCACGCTGGGCATGCGGCTAATATATTGATTTATTTTTGTACCAAAACCACAAAATACCAAACGGCTGCCTGCCTCTATTAACATTGCATATCGAAACGAAATTCATATGTTTTTACAGGCGTTTACGTCATTCTTAAATTAACATGGCGACATCCCCAAGATGGCGGACCAATTATCTTTAGTGCGCTCTTACAGTATTGATATTAAATAAAAGGGATTGTTAAACATAATCCGAAAAATATATTGCCACATTATATCCAATATGGCGGCCTTCTAAAGCTTCAACATTTGTATAATACCCTGGCACAGAACAAACACAATTATTCATCATTAAAATATTTGTCATAGGTGATGATTGAACCTACGATCCTTGGAGCACGAGGTAGAAATACTTACCGAATCTCTACTGCTCAATAGGGCCCGTCAAATCTAGCGCTAAATATTAAAAAAAAACATAAATATCTTTTGACATCTATTTCACCTAAAGAACAGTAATATTATATCTATAAAAACTGGATTGACGGATGACGGAGGCTTAGGTTTTCTGGGATCAGAGGAATTATATCTACCTACAGTTGCAAAGTCCGTGATGTGTTGTGATATCAAAGTGGTGTCGCAATATTTGGGTAATTCTCTTTCTCAAACTTGTCAACTAAAATACGTTGTATGATTGTCTATGAATATAGATATAGTAATAAGGCTGGCTTGATTTTATAGATATACATTATATATATATTAAAACTAGACATAGTATCACCGAAATAAAAATTTTACTGTAACATTAAAAAGCGGACCACCGAATTCTCTACCACCGAATATTTGTAGGAAGCAGAAATGTGTCCTGCCCACAGATTATCCACAAGTTTGTCTGGTGGCGTGTGGCCAATACACGTTCGGCATTGTCCAACTGTCAACGAAAAATGAGTTATTTTTTAGGGTTCAACATTTTATTGATTTCTTTTTAAATTTCCTTAAGGAACGGCTTACACAGATAATATACTGTTGTAGAATTTAAAATTATAAAAAGTATTTATAATATTTATGATATTGACTGTAAATTGTATCCGTCCAGAAGAGTTTTACAAAATTATAAATTTTTACCAGAGATAGCCACAAAGGTCGTCAGGCATTAGTACCTCAAACTTACCTATTTATATTAACTTTACCTATACTTTACCTATTTATACACGGCAATGCTATATACCTATATAGCATTGCCGTGTTCCTGATTAAAGGTTGAATGACGCAGTGAATGTACAAGTAATATGACGTAATCTTGGAGTCACATGGTTGGCTAGTGATATCCTTGTGATATGATCCAATCGAATGATTATTTGTCGATTTAGATACACAAACAATCAAATGAAACATATCTATATCATAATTGGTGAACGCTTTTGTTCACATTTGGCGTTGAAAAGATTGGTATAATATAAGATGTTAGTCTATTTTACTTTACTAGAAAGAACCCTTTCCTTTGTAACATCTCGCGTGATTTATTTTTTAATGTATAATTAGCTTACGTGTCAAGAATAGTTCGCAGATAGTTTATGCTAGATTCGATTTAATTTTTTTAATGAAGGCTATTTTTATCGTGCGCAGAGCATGATTCAGTGTTGAGCGACGTGACATCAACTACATAAACACGCTATGCTTATTACAATTTGCTGTTAACTGTATATATTTTTCGTCAAAACAATTTTTCTTTACATATATAAATGTTTGTTTCTGTGAGGTACTGGCAGAGTAGAATAGTACCTCCAACTACACCAGGTGTAGAGGCGACTAAGGTACCAGAACCGTCAGATGGCGGTATATCTATTCAAACAAGTGCACATGGCGGGGATGGGCAGCAGCATCCCCATCGCGAAAGCTCCGCTCTGCGATTGCCTACACGCTTACCTAGCGCGGCAATTATGGATAAAAAACCTCCTATCTTGGAGAGGCTTATGTCCAGCAGTGGACTTCCTAATATATATATAATAGGGGATAATGTTAAAAGAAAGGTCGTTGAAACAAATATACGGAACGTGTATATTGTATTATAAATCTTCGAACTATTTATTTGATGTTACAAGGTCAGCTTTACAGTTGGCAAGTTATTCAATTACTATTTTATTGGGACATAACACTATGTTAGTTAACTTTTTTATGCATAGAAAGTTTGAGGTTTCGATGCAAAAGCTCTGGAAACTGCATAGCAAGACTCGAGTTATTTTCTGGCAGCCTTTGATATTCCTAAGGTAAGAAAAAGTACCGCTTCAAGTTTTCAAACAGCAATGTTCTTTAATTTATTGTTTCTTGATTTATTTTATTGAACTTGCGTAGTTTATACTTTACTTGGAAGTTAAAAAAAATACCCAGTAGTTTCTTGTGCTAGAAGTAGACCTCTTACAAAATCATTTGATTTAGCATCTGACTGTCGCCTATTTTTACTGCCTAATATCAGTGTTCGCATTGCTATGTTCCGGTTTGAAGGATGAAAGAGGCAGTGAATGTAACTGGGCAAATGTATCTTTAGTTCACAAGGTTGACGACACACTAGTGATGTTTTTGTGATGTCACGAGTGTCTATAGGCTGCGGTAACGTTTAATAACATACGACCACATAAATATATATGTTTGTCTTGAGTGGGCATCGAACCCACAGGTATTGGTAAGATAGAGATAGGTTTGCCATCGAATGCGGCATCGGTGCCGTCACGATCCTGTTATGTTTTAAAGTTGTAATTGAAAAAGTATTATAATAAACTTTTAATATAGTGTAAATAGGTTTTTTACGAAGAATGTACATCTTTTGATTAATAAGAAAAAATCATGTCAAGGTGTTTATACGAGATGAACTTCAGATTGTCTTAATTTTACAGCCTCGATATATTTTCACGGTAAACATATAAGTAAAATTAAGACAGGACAACGTCTGTCTGTTTAGTTAGTTCATAAGGTAGAACTTTATTTTTTTACCTGAATTTTGCCTATTTTTGCCGCGCTGGGCAAGCGTGTTGATTACCGCCAAGCGCATTTTTCGCAATGAGGATGCTGCTGCCCATACCCGCCCAGAGAATTTCAACTACTCAATTTTGAATGGATAATATTGGTATATTATCTATCGGTTCTGGTACCTTAGTCACGTCTTACAACACCTGGTACATGGGGAGGTATTACACTTCTCCACCGGTACCTCACAGCCTGTTTTATATGAGTGATGCGAATACTGCAAGATGCAGACAGATGGAATTTATCAGATTAAGAGGGGGATTTGCTGCAAAGTGGATCCGTTAGTATTGCGTGTGCGGTGCCGTTTACGAATGTAATCTGTAATATAACAAAAAATAAGAAAACCTCGAGAAATTTCCTCAGAAAAAGTATGGACATTATCGTGAATTCCCGTTTCCAGTTTCATGTGTTTTCTTTTGTATAGAATCGTTATTATTTCTTGTCAAAATGTATAGAATTGAAATAGTTTTATTACACTTAATGCAGTGTTTTGTTTTAGTTATTTGTAAGATGTATAGGGTCATTAATGCCAATCATATTTTGAGTATAGGAAAAGGTTCTTTTGGATGTCGTTAATAGTAAAGTTGAGGACTTATAAGCAAAGCCCCATAGCCGGAGTGTCGTAAAGTATCAGCGAAATAAAATTGCACTTTCTATCAGGTGGTGGTATATCTATCCGAAACAGCGCAATTCAAATAGAACAGCGTGATGCAGATGGTGGAGATTCTTGGCGTTTATGATCGTGGTTTCGATCCCCGCATAGGACATACATTTATGTAATGAAGATTTGCGTTTGTTCAATATGTACTTCAGATTTTTTATTTGTGATCCCGGAACCGACAGATGACGGTGTATACATTCGAAACAGTGAAGCTCAACAAGACTGGGGTGGGCTGCAGCATCCCTGTCGCAAAGCTACGATCTGCAATTGCCACCACGCCTGCCTAGCACGCCAATTACAGGCAAAAAATATTTTTTCTTGTCTAGCAGGTCTATGGATCAGGACTTTCTACGGCTACGAAAAGAGGGCTGCGGATTGATTCTCGGTTAAAATAAATTTCTAATATATCCTGGGCTTCTAGAAGATTTGTTTATCCTTTGTTTGATAAATCGTAATTTAAGAACGAAATTTTAAATATTTGGCAGCTGTATAATGCAATTACAAAAGATAGAAATTGTACATATATCGTCTGCATTGATATATTACTCTCACTTATTTTTGCAGTCAAACAGCAGTGTTTACATTTATGTATTTCGGGTTGAAGGTTGCTAACCTTTAACCAAGAGTTTAAGACTATGTCACATTACACAGTAATTTTACCTTACTCACCCTTCAAAGAGGCACATTAATTGAAATATGCTGTTTGTCTGTGGCAATACTCTTAGGTGACAGGGAGGTAAGAATGCAAACGACCTTTGCATGAAGTCTCCCTCTAGTAAGCAAGAGCACAACAAATCTGAGGGCCGATATTCGTAACACAAGTGCTTTAAGCGACTTATCAGAGATTTAGTTCAATGTATGACATCTTACATGAAGTCTTCCTAGGCCTTCCATTTGTGCAGATTCCACAGACAAGCTATGCAATTTTTACATAGATGATGTTTATTTTGTTTTATAAATTCCCACACATCTCATACATTGATCCGATTCCATAGTAAGTCGTTTAAAGCACTTGTGTTACGAACGCCAGACAACAGAGCCGTCACAAATATACAACTTAAATACATATATTCAACACCCAGACACAGAACAAACAAAAATATCATCATATAAATATTTGCTTTAGGCATTAAACCTTCGACAATTGGCGCACAAGACAGGATCACTACCATCTGCGCCATCGGGTCCGTCTTTTGAATCCAGCTCAAGGCTCACCACTCCTGTCATGCACTATTAAGAAGCCTGAGCAAGTCCGGTCGCGGTGCGCGGCGTCGCATGCACCGGTACACCCGAGGGCAACGCGGTGAATACCGCGTGATATTTAATGCCTGCACGACGATAGGCAACGGCTTTTAAGGTCTAGGACTACTGCACCAGTTGTATAAATACTTATAAATTCATACATAAATCACGTCTGTGTCCCATCGGGGTAGGCATCTCCACTTATTACGATATCGGCATACCTCTCTTGCTTCCCTTACTAGCATTAGTCCTTTCTTACACACTTGTTTATTCTTACTACTTCCGACCTGACCCTTCCTTAATATATCTTATACTTAGTTTAGATATATTTGCCTTGATCGTCCTATAGCTAATGTGCGGTCATTCTACTTTTATACAAATGATCTTAACATTTCTTTCTCTATTGTTGTCACAACATCATCTTTTACACAACATCGATCTCTTATCACACTATTCTTTAATCTGTCTCTTAAACTGACACCACATATAAGTGCTATAATTTCAACAGCATTTATTCTATTCTTGTGCAGCAATTATGGGTTAAATTCTCCCTTTCTTGGTGAGGCCTACGTCTTGCAGTAGATATCCAATGGCTGATATAATGGTGACGATAACGAATCTATTTATTATTATTCCTATTTATAACTTTATTCGCTTTTTAGTTATGTCGTTCTTGTTGCAAATCAACTATATGTGTTATTTTCTATCCTTTACTTAATGATTCATATCGAAAGTTATTATTCAGTTGAATTGTGATAGTGTATTAAAATGTTTACTGCACGTAATCGGTCTGTATTAACAATAAAACACACTTGTAACGAATTTTGAGAGAGCACCAGTTTGAAAATGTTGGTAGTGGAAAATAGCTACAGATATTGGGTCGTTGTATACCTTAAATCAACGTTTAATAGCCCTGTTAAATATTTAAAAAGTTTTAGTAAGGAAGAGATGTTAACGCAAGTATATAAGTCAAAACTAATTTGTGTCTCAGATGTTCGCCTGTATATTGCGGTGGTAGTCGATGGATCTGGAAGTGAGTCTAAAAGCTATTTCTCTATATAAATTGTATATTGCCTATTATTGTTAAAGTAAAGTTAAGTGTTAGTTTCAAAGATATTTTTTATACGACTTGCATAATGTTTTCAACAAATGCCTTTATTCTAAAAATAGATGAGATCTCATAGTGCAATAAGTAAATATATGCCAATGCATTCCACTAACACAAAGAACTACGTTTTATGACCTTTGCTAATTATGCAAAAAGGAGAATATCCTGTTTATGATGTACTAACCAACTACACTATTGTTGTTAATCTACCTTGTGACTTTGTCTTTGCTGATAATGAAACTTTAACGATATACCGATGGCGCATTCGTGGTACTAATTCATAAGCCAAAGGTTGTAGGTTCGATCCCAAACCAGAATAAATATTGCATTTCTTCTGTCTGGATTTATTTATTTATTTATCTTTATCGCACAAAATATTACAAAATGTACAAATAGCGAACTTAATGCTAGCTGGCATTATCTCCCAGTCACCCATTACACGAATCAGAAAAAATATATATATACTGGTGCAATAATATATATATATATACAAAATAGATAAACCTAACATACTTATTTGTATAAATAAACACAATAAATACATATGTTATAAAAAATATATATATTTAAAATAACGTACATCAGAAAGAATATTAACATGAGGCAGACTTTATATAAAGTTAAAATAGCAGAGTTCGCATTGCTGTAAGCTGGTTCAAAAGGTGGAAGAGGCAGTGAGATTACTGGGTAATGTGACATAATATCTTTAAGTCACAAGGTTGACAACGTGCTGGTGATATCATTGTGTTAATATAAGCATCAATATGCTGCGGTGATTCTTAGTATCACGCAAACTGTATGCGTGTTTGTCAAATCTAATAAGAATAATATAATATTGACATTTGGTGGCGCAATATCTGCCATTGATGTATTTCTAACTGATTTTTTTTTTCTAATTGTGTACAGTTTGATCCAATTTAAGAAGATTTGATAGTTTATATCTCAATTTACAGTCGCAATTTTCTTTTTATATTAAATAAATAAGTTTAGTTAAGCCGGACAACTGTGTGTCTACTAATATTTCTTGTTAAGACATCTGACACGCAGTTTGAAGGATTCGGGTACCATTTCAAATGATGCATCACAATTAATGCAAAATATATGCGGCAAAGTAGAATAGTATCTCCCTATGTATCAGGTACCATAAAATACAACTATGGTACCAGAACCTTGAGGTACCAGCAGAGTAGAATAGTACCTCCCTCCTCTTTACCAGGCGTCGTAAGAGGTGACTAAGGTACCAGAACCAATAGATGTTGGTATATCCATCCGAGATAGTGTAGCTCAAATGCATAGGATGGGGATTGGCAGCAGCATCTCCGTCGCGAAAGCTGCGCTCTGCGATTGCCAATACGCTTACCCAGCGTGGCAATTATGGGTGAAATTCCCCCTCTCTTGGGGAGGTCTATCAGTGTATGTCCAGTGAACTTTTATGGCTGTAATTACGATGATGTAGGCATAGATATTAATATTGTAAATGCGTACCAGGTAATGTAAGGCCATTGAGTTACTGAAACCGAAAGATGGCAGTTCGTCCACCCAAAACTGCGTAGCTCAAATAAACCAGGGCGGAGTGTCGACTGGAAGCTTTGCGACGGGCATGCTGGTCGCAGCATGACCGTCGCAAAGCTTCGACTTGCAATTGCCACCACGCCTGCCCAGTGCAACAATTGTGGGGGCAATTTCCTCTTTTATGGGAGGTCTATGTACAACAGTGGATTTCCTACGACTGATATGGTGCTGATTAAGAATATCAGCTATCCGTACTTAAAAGTCTGTTCAGAATTTCTCTAATCGTTTTAAAAAGTTGCTGAAAATGAGATTTTGAAATCGCAGCTCCCAAATAATGACGATATTTCTGTTTAAACTTGCAACCCCAACTCTCCTATTTAATTAGGGTGAGGTTTAAATTACCTAAATTTAATTAATTTAAGCAAAGTGTGTATTATTTGAATTTGGCGTTGACAGCTTTGAGAATCAAAGTTTTCCTATACAAACTTCCAACCCCTAGTTGGAACCTTTGTCGAAGGGTTGTTTAGAAAAATAATAATCTACATTTTAATTTGTGTAAATAATGAGCATTTCCATTATTTTGAACGTCAAGTATATAATTATTTTACCTACTTAACAGCAAAATTTAGTAAAATTATGCCTTTGTACGTCTACTACTTACATCCTAAAAGAAACTCCCATGCGAAATTTGAAACAGATTTCGTGATGAGTGAGTTAGTGACAAAAAGAGGGGGAAATGCCCATAGTTGCCACGCTGGGCAAGCGTGTTGACAAAGCGTGAGCTTTTGTGACAGGGTTGTTGCTACCCATTCCCGCCCTGTGCATTAGAGCTTCACTGTTTTGGATAGATATACTGCCATCTGTCAGTTCTAGTACCTTAGACGCCTCTTACGATACCTGGTTCAGGGGAGGTACTATTCTTCTCTGCCAGTGCCCCAGGGCTTTGCTTTTATAATTATTATTTTTGATTATTTTCTTTACTCCAATAAAAATGTTTTCAATTTAAAATTTCATATCAATCTTACGATTCAAAATATATGACGCCAATCGTTATAATACTACTTTTTTTACTATTGATTTAACCTTCAAAACACTTCCTAGTGACGTTACGTTAAAGAAAGAGAAGTAAGCTGAATTAACCCATATTGCTTTCGTCCAAGGCCGAGTAGATATATTTTCCGCAAGTGAATGTCACTCACAAACGCCATCTAGCCGGTGCAGTGGACCAAGTAATGAGCCCCGGTCCACCCAAGTTAGGGAGGTCTTTGAAATTTTATTGTACTTTGCTATATTTCAAGATTAGCTGGCGTTCAGATTTTGTAACTTTGTCGCTGAAATCACTGAGATTTTGCTATTTGAGATTTATTGCTACGTTGTAGGTAAACTTTTGAGATAATTTAGGTCACATATAAAATATTTTCTTGCACATTGGCTACGATGGCTCGATGGCGTAGAAATTAGTGCTCCAATCTTGTGCGCCACAAGTCGTGGGTTCGATCCCCACCCAGGAAAAATATTTATATGAAGATATTTGTGTTTGTTCTATGTCTGGGTGTTGAATATATATATTTAATTTATTATACTATTGATTCCTCTATTGTGCTTGAAGTGACTTTTCACAGACTCAGGTTAAATGTGTGAAATGTTTTCGATACTTGCTCAGGAACGGCAATCGGCGAAAACAGATTTACAAGGACTCTTACATCGCCCGTTTTACTCGCTAAAACTTATTCGAGATGTTTACTGTATCACAATTTTCTTTGAACGTTTATCTTCTTTACATTTAGATTTGCAACGTTTTAAACAATATTTTTACATCCATAAACAGTTACTACTGTAAAACGCGTAAATTTAAAAATACTCTTTTCTTACATTTTTGAGTTTACTTCAATCATACGCTAATAATTAATCTTTAAAAATAAAGAAAAGCGTCCCTGGACTTATGCTCGTGACTCAAAAAGGCATGGACATGAAACACTATAAGTGTTGATTCTGTCCTATCATCTGTACATCCACACCTGACTTACGTGTTACAACTTAATATATACTTTTATCGTGAAATACCGGCATAATTTGCCGTGAAGTACCAGCAGAGTAGAATAGTACCTAGTATGTTTCATCTGGATAAAGTTCCGTCAGGACACAATATTAAATGAAATCCGCCCGTACGGAGTCGCGAGTTGAATATGGTTTTCGAAATATTTCTAATCATTTTAGACAGTCTGTGAAACTATGTATATATTCATTATATTATATCATAAATTTTCTACTAAAAATATGAATAAATAAATAAATATAAGCGACAGATGGCGGAAGCACAGGATGGGGATGGACAACAGCATCCCTGTCGCGAAAGCTGCGCTCTGCGATTGGAAACACGCTTATCTAGCGCTCTCTTGGACAGGCCTATGTCCGTCAGTAGACTTCTAATGGCTGTAAAGATGATATTTTCTCTTGTGTATAAAGCGAGAAACAGGGATTATAACCAACAATACTAGACGTTTGAAAGCAAATAAAGAATTCCGAAGTCTCAGTAGAATTGTATATCACGAAATCATGTGTTACTTTTTTATTTCTGGACGGTCTTGATGACGTACTCGGTGTTTATATCTTGTGCTCCAATAGTCGTGGCTTCGATCCTCACCCAAGTGAAACATTTATATGACGAATATTTGCGTTTGTTCCGTGTTTGGGTGTTAAATATGTTTTGATCTTGTATTGTGGTTTCGTGGTCGTGCGTCGTGAATTTCATTCTTCCCAGGACAATTATTGAAATGATGTTATTTATGTTTGTGCTGTGTCTGGGTGTTGAACATGTATATGTTAGTAGTATATTTGCGATTCCTTTATTGTCTGATGTCCGTAATACAAGTGGTTTAGGCGACTTATCACGGAATCAGATCAGGTCAATGTATGGGATTTAGTGAGAATTTATATTTATTCAATTATTTGTAATTATGTTGTCTGTGGTTGAAGTGACTTGTTTTTTTGCTACGAACTTCTGTATAATGAACGCTGGTTTGCCTTCGCCTTTGTGCCATATGGTTAAAAACTGTAATGAATTTTGTGAACACATCTACTTTTTTTATTTTCGGCTTCATTACTTAGGAAGTGTATTACAGATACTTTATTGAAAAGTGTTCTGTGAAGTGTGTAGGCAGAGAAGTGGTTGGAAAATTACTCTCGTGCTTTATTACATAAAATATTTACATTAACATACAAAAAAATCTTTTTTTTTTATTTCATCATCAACTTCATCATCATTATCATACCAGCCATTAAGAGTCCACTGTTGAAAATGGGCCTCCCCAATAAAAGGGGTATGTGGCCCATAATTGCCGTGCTGGGCAAGCGTGTTGGCAGTCGCAGAGCGCAGATATTAGATTTCGCATTTAAGATAACTTTTTGGATGGATATACCGACATCCGTCGGTTCTGGTACCTTAGTCGCCTTTTACGACACCTGGTACGGGGGGAGGCACTATTATACTCTGCCGGTACCTGACGGCCATAGCTTTTTTATTTATTTTCTTACTGTATTATGTTAATGGAAAATAATAAAAAAATAATAACATTGCTAACATGTCGATAAAGCTATACATTTATTATTTTACTGAATTTATTGTTTCTTTTCATAAATTGTGAAAACTTCAGTAAAACTATTTCTTGTCCAGTCAGTCGCTTTGTGTTCCTTGGGGACAGCTATGAATAATACCTAAGATCGTCAGAGAATTTGTCACTCAAAATGTCTCTGCATTCCACAAGCTTCTATAGCAAATCCTTTACAGTTTAAGCTGTTCGTTTGTGGAATGCGCTCCCCCTTGAAGTGAGATCTGCTCGTTCTCTTTCTATTTTTAAGAGAATGGTGAAGGAGTATTATCTGTCACTTTGATTTTGCTTTTTAATTCTGTCACTTTCCTTGTTCTGTAACTTTATCTTTTATATGTATTTGAATGTATGTGTATTATATCTATATTTGTATATTTATTATTATGTATGTATGAACTAAATGCACCTCAAACTTCCCCAAGCTTTAACACTATTTCTATCAAAAGGTTGCCTGTAAGAAATTGCATTTAGCGATAAGGCCGCCTCTTGGACCAACTATTCCATGTTTTTGTGATGTTCTTGTGTTGTTTTTATTGGTGTGCAATAAAAAGTATATTATTATTATTATATAAATATAATAAAATCCGAAATCAGACTACTATATGAGATTTTGTGTGAATTTTATTTAAACATTATACGTTTTATTCACACAATTTGAACTAACGGCTTATAAAACAGAGAGACAGGGGATATAAAACAGAATATCATCTGCATTGGTACCTCACTCTTTCCTATTTCTACCGCCAAATAGCAGTAATCGCATTACTGTATTCCGGTTTGAAGGGTGAGAGAGGCAGTTAAATTTCTGAGTAATTCTGAGGGTTGGTGACACGCTAGTGATATCATTATGACTCGAGCGACTATAGGCTGCGGTCACGTTTACCATCAAGCGGACTGTATGCTTTTTGCTGACTTTCTGATGTACATCAGAAAAAAACGTGAATTAAAAAGGTAATAATTAAAAATTGGTAAACCAATATCGGTAATAAAATTTAGTGGATGAAAAGTTAGTCTCGGCTAGTTTGCCGCGTAATATAATACAACGCAGACAGAGTTGCGGGCCAATTACTAGTCCTTGATAAATTAAATTTAAAAAAACTTATATCAAACTTAGTTAAGTACTTCTTAATCTTTTTCTCGGCATCGATAGCATTTTTTCATAGTAAAGACTGATTGAAAAACTTAACATTAAGTATTTTCTTGGAACCTATTGAAATGTCTAAAGAAAATTTCTACCTCAATAATCAGGTATAAAATATTCAATGACTAACTTTTACGAATTCGTTAAAAAACTTAAATCGATGAATACTTCAAATAAAGTAAATATTCAATAGAAAATATTGAATGTATCTCCTAATAAATTTAACCTTTTGAATAAGGTAGACAACACGTCGTCTGCATTGGTACCTCACTCTCACCTGTTACTATCGCCAAAGAGGTAGTGAATTTACTGGTACAAGGTTAGAAACGCGTTACTGATATCTTTGTGTTTTCACGAGCGTCTATAGACTGCATCGACGCTTACTATTACGCGGGCTGTATGATCATTTCTCGGCTTGGTCTAATAAAAAAAAAACTCTCTCTATAAATTAAGTATATAACGATTCATGTTTCATCATCTATACATTCTAATTAGTTCAAATTCGTGTTAATTTATTGCTTTTTACATTACATGGTGGAGAAAATATACATAAGAGTTTCATGAGACGGGCGTCTTAAGGACATTGCAAATTGTTACATTGTTGTTGCATTTGTTTGTTATAATTACCAGCTAAACTTTATATAATATAATTCCTACTAACATTATAAATGCGAAAGTAACTGTCTGTCTGTCTGTTACGCTTTTCTACTTAAACCTCCAAACCGATTTTGATGAAATTTGGCACAGACAATCTTTAGACCCTGAGAAAGGACATAGGCTTTTTTATTTCGAAAAAAGGGTTGTGAGGGGTCATAAAGGTAATGAAAAGTTCTATGGAAGTATTGCTATTTTTGGAGCTAGAAACTTAAACTTCAATTGATTCGATATAAATAAACATGACATTCAAAGTTTATTAAAAACAATTTACAAAATTACAAAGTTAAAAAAACTATTCCACGCGGACAAAGTCGCGGGCACAGTTGGTTAATAAATAAAATTAAGTACATAAATACATACATTACGCCTGTGTTCAATCGAGGTAAGCAGAGACCATGGATCTCCACATGTTACGACCTTAGCATACCTCTCTTGCTTCCCTTACTCGCATCAGTCCTTTCATACACGCTCGTTTATTATTGGTTCTTCTGACATGACCATTCTTTAATACCTCTTCTAGCTGGTTAAGATATGTATGCCTATGTCGTCCTATACTAACTCTTCTAATCACTTCCTTTCTATATATTTGTGCAGTCAGTCTACTTTCATCCAAACCATCTCAACATTCCTTTCTCTATTGTTGTCACAACATCATTTTTTACACTACATTGATCTCTTATCACACTATCCCAGTACAATTAACTACAAAAAATTTACTTTTATTCTACAAAAAATAATAAAAATAAAATAGATTTATAAATTTACACAAGTCGTAACAGGCGACTGTGTTACCAGGACCGATGGATGGCTGTATATCCGAAACAGCGCAGTTCAATTACAATAGGGTGAGGGTTAGCAGCATCCTCGACGCAATGTTGCACTCTGCTATTGCCACCGCACATCGCGGCAACGTTTGGCTAAAATCCCCCTTTCTGCCGGAGGACTACGTACAACAGTTGACTTTCTATAGCTGGTATGATGATAATGATAATGTTGAACATAAAAACACAACATTGATTATTGTTTAACAATTTGTGTAACAATTTAGTTGTTTATTTACCTTTATTATTAAAGCAGAACAAACGTTGAAGTTCATGCTAGTTTGCACTAGCCAATATAATGTTGAAACTTGAGCTATAGCCATAGTTTCAAACATTGTATTATATACAAAATGTGCATTAACCACTTTTTTTTAGAAACCATCTTTAATATATGGCAAAAATAAGGTAAGTATACATGTTTGAGTGACCATCTGTCACGATTATATCAGGACAGTCCTCAATAAATAAGAAGTACAATTAGCTCTCAAAATATTTAATTTTATGCTGTTTCTTCTGTTGTCTGATGTTCGTAGCTTTGTGCTTTAATCGACTTATCTAAAGTCGGGTCGATGTGTGAGATGTTGAGGCAATTTATTTCATTACATGATCTCTATTTTCTTAGTTTGTTTTAAAGTCACTACTTAAGCTTATATAGTTAAAAACTGAAGCGTGACTTGATCAATTTTACTTTTCAATAAAACATTAACTTTATATCTCGATATAGTATTTATATCAGCCATATTGGATGCCACTGCTGGACATAGGCCTTCCCAAGAATAATTGACGCGCTGGGCAAGCGTGTTGGCGGTCGCAGAGCGCGACTTTCGCGGTGGGGATGCTGCTGCTTATACCGGCCCTGTGTATTTGAGCTACGCTGTTTCGAATGGATACCGCCACCTGGCGATTCTGGTACCTTAGTCGCCTCTTACGACACATGGTACACGGGTAGGCACTACTGGTTACTGGTTATCTCCCAGTTAATCATTATTCTAAAGAACATTCTTTCTAGTCAAGATTTAATCACGGTATTTCTAAAACTTATTTTTATTTCCTATATATATAAAAGGAGCCGGCTGACTGACACATTAATGCAGAGCCTAAATTGGAATGGTTATGAACTTGGAAGATGGTGCAAGGTATTGTTTTCAAATAAGGGGAGCATTAATAAATGAATTTTGAAAACTTCACTCCTAAGAGAATAAGAAGGAAAGTGAGTATAAAACTTTGCTGTTTTTACAGTTATTAAAGTGAAATTCAGTACGAAGGTTCTTTATTAAAGTCTTTATCGTCATTAAAACAGCCATTAGAAGTCCTCTGCTGGACATAGGCCTCCACAAGAAAAGGCGAATTTTGCCCATAGTTGCCGCGCTGGGCAAGCGTATTGGCTATCGCAGAGCGCAGCTTTAGCGGTAAAGATGCTGCTGCACAGCCCCACCCTGTATATTTGAGCTGCACTGTCTCGGACGCATATACTGCTATCTGTCGTACAAAATATTTTTTTGAATCTTATCTCTTAAGAGGATAAAAGGGAAGTGAAAGTGAAGTATGGAAATTCTCGGATTTTCAAAATTTTATCAATAAAATGTTATATATTTATTTAAAAAAGGAGAATCTGACTGACTGACTGACACATCAGCGCAGGGGTTTACTAGGTTCGTTATATTACTTAGCGTAGATAAAACCACGAGACGCTATTAGTTATCAATAAATTCATAAATTCTAGATAGTAAATTTATAAAAAAAAATCCCCTGCTCTGATGTACAAATGGTCACTATATCAAAGTCCCATTACTTCACACGGGTGAAATGGCACAGGCGGAATCCCATTGATACATCCATTACCGCCAATTCGATCAGCGGTGTGTCTTGGCATCTGACGGCTCTTTTAGTGGGTAACGCCTACTTACAAAGTGGATCACTCGTCGGCGGCATTCTATCGAACACTCCGGTCAAACAACTGCGTACACCCACGATAATGCATCGTCTCTTGATTGATTCGTATCAAAGGTTTCTTCATTCCAGCCATTAGAAGTCCACTGGTGGACATAAATCTCTACAAGAAAGGTTTTTTGCCTAATAATTGCCGTGTTGGGCAAGCGTGTTGGCAATCGCAGAGCGCAGCTTTCCCATCAAATGCCCATCCCTGCCCTGTGCATTTGAGTTCCACTGTTTCGGATGGATATACCGGCATCTGTCAGTTCTGGTACCTTAGTCGCCTCTTACGACACCTGGTGCAGAGGGAGGTACTATTCTACTCTGCCGGAACCTCACGGCAAAAGTTTATTGACTTTAAAATAGTTTGGATACTTTAGTTGCGAAATATATAATACTACTTACCTATTATATGTATCATTATATGAACCATTGGAAGTTTACTGCTGGACATGGGCCTTCCTAAGAAATAGGGAATTTTGTCCATAATTGCCGCGCTGGGCAAAAGTGTTGCAAATTGCAGAGTGCAGCATTTATGACGGGGACGCTGCTACCGACCCCGCCCAGTGTATTTGTACCTGCCTTGTTCCGGATGCATTCTGACGATGGATCTGTCGGTTCTGGTACCTTAGTTATCTCTTACGACACCTGGTTCAGTAGAAGTACTTTTCTGTATATGTGTGTAAGCAGATTAAATTTTTCGTGTTTGAATTAGATTTGATATACAGGTATTGAAAAGGGATAGAAGTTTAGGGGTAAGATCGGGAAATCTAGGTAAAATAAGGAATAAGTATATGTGTTAAGAGAAACAGGAGATTATCACTACCGATATGTCGGACTCATTTATTAAATAAATAAAAATTAATTAAATACAATCCCACAACATCTCATACATTGACCTGACTCTGTGATAAGTTGCTTAACGCACTTGTGTTGTAGACATCGGACTACAGAAAATATTAAATATTTTAACTAAATATTGAAATATTGTAAATTTAATTATTTTTGTGATCTAGAACAACTACTTGATTTTTTATGTTCCTTTTTCCAAATATCAACCTATTTAAGTGAAGTCAAGAAGTACCTTTTTATAGAATTGGAATAAAACGACAGTTCATGTGGATTGATATATCTAGTGGAACTTCATAAAATACTTTTTCGGACTAACCTAAGCAGAACCGACAGATGACGTAATATCCATTCAAAACAGTGTAACTTGAATGCACAGGGTGGGGATAAGATGCAGTATTCCTGTCGCGAAATCTGCAAGCGTGGCTGCCAACACGTTTGCCTAGCACGGCGACAATGTCCTAAGTTCAGCACTCCTCCAATGGCTATATAAGCCATTTGAGGAGTTATGATTATACTACTAAGTAGTCCAGTAAAAAATGTGCGTACACAATATCTCTATCTCCGTTCCCTAGCTTCACTACAACCGAACATTTTTGGCTTTGTTTCAATTGGCCACCGAAGCGGCATTCTGATTTATCTCTAAGTTTGTAGCCGAAATAACAGATCGCGAGATTTATAGCTGCCTCGCGGGTACATGATTGCGGCTCTGAATAATATTCTATGGCTATAATGCTGATGGAGCGATTGATGTGTTGTCGGTGAACGTTAATCACTCCGTTTGAAATATATCAATTGATCTATCAATATATCGTTAATAATTAAATCAATATGTATTAATCAATCTCTAAAAAGCCTTGGAGTAAATAGTATCACTCTCTGTACTAGGTGTCGTAAGAGGCGATTGGGGTACCGGAAAGAAAAATGGCGGTAGATCCATCCGAAACAGCGCAGCTAAAAAAATACTACAGGGTGGGGATGGGCAGCAAGGAGCTTCATCGAGAAGTTGCGCTCTGCGGTTACCGCTAAGCCTGCCCAACACAGCAATTATGATAAAATCCCTCTATCTTGGGGAGGCCTATATCCAACAATGGACTTTTTATCGCTGATATGCTGAAAGAAATTGGAAATAATATTGACCGTCTGTATTGGTACCATTATCATTGATATATTCCAGTTTAAAGGGTGAGAGAGGCAGTGAAATTACTAGGTAATGTGACATAATAGCAGTGTTTATTTAGCCTTATGAGCCACAGCAAGCTATGTATAGGTCAATGCTCGATCGAATCAGGATTGAGAGTGTCCGCAATAGAACCAAAGTTGAAGTGGCAGTGGGCAGGGTTCGCGGGAAAGGCATGCGGCTTAACACGCAAAACGGATGTACGATGAGTTGTTGGCTATTTGATGACAGATGTGTGATGATAGACAGATGACTAAGGCTGCAGAATCCTGCTTAACACAGACCGCATACAAACGTGGCTATTAGAGATCAATTGGAGAGCCAGTGGACATCTAAGGGCTGATTTAATGATGACCTGTCATAACTTACAAGTTTACTAGTGATATTCTTGTAATTTTACTAGCATGAACAACTCTCTTGAATTAGATCTGCAGAATATTTCCTTATACCCCTCCAAAATTTAATTTCGTCAAATTGAAGACATTCTTCCTTACTCTGAGTGACCCTCGAGTGTTAATTAATATGGTACGTATGTAAAGTATACTAGAAAAGAATCAATTTAAGACACGCGTCTTGACCCAGGACAAATATTTATATTATGATATTTTTTTTTGTTCAGTGTCTGGGTGTTAAATATATCTATTTAAGTATTAGAAATGAATCTTCCGTGTTGTCCGTAACACAAGTGCTTCAAGCGACTTATCACGGAATCAGATCAATGTAAGAGATGTAGTGTGAATTGACATGACGGGCACGATGGCGCAGATGATAGTAATTATGTGCGCCAACAGTCGTGGGTTCGATTCCCACCCAGAGAAAATATTTATATGATGATATTTATATTGGTTTTATATCTGGGTGTTAAATATATGTATTGAATTAGCATATCTGTGATGTCTGGCGTCTGTAACACCAGTGCTTTAAGCAACTTACTACGGAATTAGATCAATGTAAGAGATATTGTGTGAATTTATAAATTAACTCAATTTTCAATCAAAATTATCATTAAAATTGGTCTAACTATTTGAGAGATTATCTTAAATGAGTAGACAAGCTGACAAAAATATAAAAAAGTTATTTCGTTGTATATACCGTGTATCCATCCATATGCATTTAGTAAAAGGTAGTTATTTTGATATTACAAACAGACATTCCAATTTTATTTATGTATACTGATTTATCGAGAGATCTCACCGAAAATCCGAAGTCCACTCGCGGAGTCATGTGATTATTTTCCCAAATACACAATACTACAGAATGCCCTACATGAAATTGTCAAAATCTCACAATAGATATTGAACTCTATCAACTGAATATTCAGCTCACAATTGAATGAGAATCTCCAGACAGATTCGTATAGGTTAGTAGCCGCGTGTCCGACCGGCACAGGCTGTTTATTTAGATTCAGCGTGCCTCTAGATCACCGCGTACCTATTCTGGTAGTTGTAGGCCGGCGGAGTTGTGATTTATTACTATTTTTGTCAGATTGAAGAAACGGAGAATAGCAGACTCTATTGTTGTCTCGTGAAACGATTTAATTTGGAATATTGATACTAGTGTTACAGAACATTAGTTTTAATATTCAAAATCAATTTTTTGGATTGTATTTTGTCTTTTGCTCTCGATAAATAAAAATGAGGTAATCTCATTTTACCCTTGTATGTGTTACTTTAATTTGACATAGTACGGGTACTTTTCTCTTTGTCTTTCTTTCTGTTATGTTCATATATGAAAAATAGTGACACACATAATATTAATACAAGAAATCATCATCATAGACACTTAGACATTCCGCTGTTGATCTTAAGCCACTTCAAGAAATAACGTTTTTGCCTATAACTGCCATTGCTGGACAGGCGTCGTGGAAATCGCGGAGCTTTGTGACGGGGATATCCCCACCCTTTTATATTTACACTGCGCTGTTTTGGGTGGATATACCGCCATCTGTCTCTTCTGGTACCTCAGACGCCTCTCACAGCACCTGGTAAAGAGGGAAGTACAATTCTATTTCATTGGCACGCCTCGAAATTGAAAACACCTATATTCAATTTGGCAAAAAAATTGGCTAGTTAACAAACTAAACATGGCTAGTTTTCACATCACAAACGCAAATTTGTGACGTATGTTTCTTTTCGAAATATCAAGTGATGCTGAGAGAGGCAGAAGGAAATATATTGATTAATATTCTTAGGAAATTTTTAAATGATGCTTCTTAATGCAATTATCATATAAACCATTGGAAGTCTACAGCTGGACATATGTCCTCAAGAAAGGGGGAATTTTGCCCACAATTGCTGCGCTAGGCAAGCGTGTTCGCAAACACAGAGAGCATCTTTTGCGAAGGATATTCTGTTGCATATCCCCATTCTGTGCATTATATGCACTGTTTCGGATGGATATATATATATTAATACAGGGGAGAGGTACCAATCTATTCTGCCGGTACCTCACGTACAAACATTTGTCCTAAACAGGGACCGGCCCACTATTGGCGCACTACCATCTGCGCGATCGGGCACGTAACAATAATTTCGCTAATTCGATTACACACAACATTAATTCTTTCCAGTACTTTTCCAAACCAATTACCATTTGAGATACGCCTTGTTTATATTTATTCTAATTTGGTAACACAGATAGGCGGTACCTCGGGATAGTAATTGCTCGTGAATCAGTCATGGTGATGTCTGTTTCATTGGGCTTGAACAAACATAAACACACAAAAGTCATTGACTCGATATATTCGGAACACGTGACTTACGCAGACTCACTAGCGGTAGACTTCATACTACGGTAGTCAGCGTAGGTACCTCATTCTCAATTGATGTTTTAAAAGGCGGTGGATAGCATTTTACATGTCTGAATGCCGTGGGGTACCAGTAGAGTAGAATAGTAAAGTATAGATGGCGGTATATCCATCTGAAACAGTGCAGCTCAAATGTACAGAGCGAGGATGGAAAGTAGCATCCCAATCGCAAATGCTGCGCCTGCGATTGCCTTCATGCTTGTCCAGCGCTGTAATTATGGACTGAATTTCATCCTTCTTGGCCTATGTCCAGCAGTGGACTTTCGACGACTGATTTGATGATGTTGATGTCTTAATAGGGGAAAGATTGTGAATTTAAATGTATTGCAAATTCGTTCAGTATATACTGAATTCTGATTCTGATTACACTAGAGATTTAGCGGAAATGTAACTTAAGAGCAATTAAGTACATGCTAAAATTTGTACGCATTTCATGACTACCTATATTCTATTTAATACAAATTTATAGGGTGCCTAATTATTTAAGTGAGGCCAATTTTTTGATCAATCAAAAAATATTTACTAAATTAAAATATTGCTACTAGATTATAAAATAATGATGATGACCCTGATTACCCTGATGACCCTAATGACTCTGATGACCCTGATGACCCTAATTGATTATAAGATGTTATTCCACGTAGTCAATACGTAAGTTATCGAAGTGACAAGAAAAAATAATCTAATAATAATATCAATAAATGTATTTAAAAATAATTACATGCATATTTCAATTGAAACTCTGAAGCCTGCGTTAGTTAAAAACTATGCTATAGGCCTTCGACTTCCTATAGTATTGAAATATTACAATTTTATAACTAGGTAATATAAAAACAATAACAATAAAAATAACCAGAAGGGTTTTAAATAGCAAATAAGAATGTATAAAGTTGTCTTTAATGGAAAAGTCTAGAAGTCATTATTTTTCAATAATTATTTTATGAAGTTGACTCGTAAGGGATCGAAAAAAAAAGAAAAACAAATTGAATATAACATTTTTTCCATAACTAAGTCACGTTACTGAGAAATCATAAATGCCAATATATTAATGTTTACAACTACAAAGTGAGGTTATCAAATTACTTGAAACTTACAACTTTTATAGCTAATATAGATTCTATGTAATAAGTAACATGATCGTAAATCGTAGAAACGTCTCAAAAGTTTCGCCGAAAAATACTTTTATAAGTTTCGCGGTTCTGAATTCTTTCCGATTACTTATTATGGCTTCTTACAAAACACCAAATCGAAGTCTTACAAATAGATGTTATGCGAAATTTTTCCTTTGTTGAATCATTTTGCTAGTTTGAAACACTGATGTGTAGCAACAATTGTTATTAAGTTATTTTTTTATATCATCACCATTTCAGCCATTGAAAGTCCACTGCTGTACATAGACATCCCGAAGAAAGGAACAATTTTGCCCCACTGTTTCGGATGGATATACTGCCATTTATCGTTTCTGGTATATTTGTCACCTCTTTAGAAACCTGGTATACTCTGCCGGTACCACTCGACTTTCTGCCATTCCTTCTCGACTTTTTTATATAAATTCGTATAAATATCATATCTGATTTGGAGATAAGTTGCTTAAAATACTTGTGTTACCGACATTAGATAAGAAAGAAATTACAAATCACTAATGATGATTACATAAATATATGTTCTGGATAAGAATCGAACCTTGGTGCACAAGATAGGAACGCTACTACTGTAAGCGTCAACCGGACAGGTTGTTCGTAAATGAAAACTCACAAACTTTTTAAGAAACTCTAATTGAAATAAGGAAGGAAGTATCAATGGAACCGCTATAAAATAAATTAAAATTATCATAAATAAGTCTTTGGCAACACTTCGGAGCCCGTAAGCCATAAAAAACGTTATAAAACGAAGGAAAGCCGTGAAGGGGGACCGGCGCAACTTTTCAGAAATGGTATATAATAATCATTATGCATATTTATAACGATATTTTATATAAATACTAGCAACGCCCCGCGGTTTCACCCCGACAATTTGTATAACTTTGCACCCCTTTTTAGCCCCTTAAGGAATATATTTCGAAACAATATTTTACACATTTTAAATGACTTTTAAAGAAGAACCTTTTTACTAAATTGCATTTGAATAACTTCAAAACAGCACCTCCGTTTTACCTTTTTATAGGGTAATTTTTTTAAAAACCCTTTGTTAATGCTTCCATATGATATAAAAGGAAAGTTTTAAGTTTATAACTCTTAAAGTTTAGGCCTTGCCTTTGTGATGTCAGTCAATTAGTAAGATTCTTCTTTTATACGGGTAATATATAGATCTTATTATGTACATTGGATTTACGTCTCAATATTAAAACAAATAATTGTGGTGGGTAGCTCCAGGATGAGTTCAAAAATTAATTGGTCTACTCTACCGCAGATTAATTTCAATGGTATTTCTATTCCATACAGTAGAACAGTTAAAAATTTGGGAATACTTATGGACAGTAACTTGACCTGGACTGCATAGTTAAAAGATGTTAGTCCAAAATAGCGCTTGTTTAATCCCTACTTATACCAGTCCTTGATTATGCCGATGCCAGTTATCTAGACCAGTTGTCTAGACCTTACAGAGGATCAACTTGAGGAGCTTGAGCGTCTTCAAAACTTCTGTATAAGATTCATTTTTGGTTTACGTAAGTTTGATTATGTGTCCAACTTTCGTACTAAGCTCAAATGGCTACCTATTCGACTTCGCAGGAACGCTCATCTAGTCTGTTTGCTATACAAGCTATTGTTCTGTCCTTTCCCTCCTTATCTTAAAATTCGCTTTGGTTCCTTGGGAACAGCCATGAAAAATCTCTAAGATCGTCAGAAAATTTATTACTCAAAATACCTCTGAATTCCACAAGCTTCTATAGCAAATCCTTTACGGTTCAAGCTGTTCGTTTGTGGAATACGCTCCCCCTTGAAGTGAGATCTGCTCGTTCTCTTTCTATTTTAAAAATAATGGTGAAGGAGTATTATCTGTCACTTTCCTTGTTCTGTACCTTTACCTTTTATATGTATTTAAATGTATGTGTATTATATGTATATATGTATGTTTATTAATATGTATGTATATAATAAATGTACCTCAAATTTCTACCAGCTTTAACATTAGTTCTATCGATTCCTCGGCGTGGAGTAACCATTCTCAAGGAAAAGTGAAATAAATCGTTTTTTAAAGTCGTTAAATGAGTATTTTGAATATATTATGCTTATTGCCATAAAATAAAGTTAGTATTTTTATTTATGTAATTGTCGGTATGTAATTTTATTATTATATGGACTATATGGTATTATTATTTACTTAATTTGATTTTAATAAAATATTAGTACACATATAACTGGCCTATAATTTTCTTTGTTTATGTCCATGCAATGGTTACCTAGAAGAGATCGCTTATATATATCGCTTATATATCGCTCTGAGCGATAAGGCCGCCAATTGTATTATAATGTGTAAGATTTATTTTTTCTTCAAATAATTTGCCTGTGTTTACAAAAAAGAGTAAATTATTATTTTCCAGGAATTAAATATTGAAATTTTACATAGTGTTATGTTACCGGTCAGCTTAAAAACCTGAACCACTCGGCCGTGTATAAGCCCCACAACTTTCAAAGCTCGTTGCCACTAAGTACTTCCGAGCGGGAACAACTTCGAGTGGATAGTTACTTTCACGACAGGCTGTGGCTCTATTAAAAATTCAAATGCAGTATTAATTTACTTTCTGTACTATAGAGTAACACACTGCACCGCTACAGGTTGTGTCGGTGTAGTAATGTTACTCGGTGATGTAGGTCCTTTGAATTACGAACATAATCGCCGTCATTATCATGCCAGCTATTTGAAGTCCATATTGGACATAAGCCTCCCTAGGAATGGGGGGAATTTGGCTTATAATTGCCACGCTGGCCAAGCTTATTGGCATTAGAGAGTAACTTTAACGACAAGGGTGTTACTGTCCATCCCCGCCTTGGGCATTTGAGCTGATATACCGCCATCTGTTAGCTTTGGTACCTCAGTCGCTTCTAAGGATAACTGGTGCAGAGGGAAGTGATATTCTCCTCGGCCTGTACCTCAAAGTCTAATAAAATAATCCTATTCAAACGCCTCAGATACAAACCCTACTGGACGGTTTTAGTGTGAGATATAAATAATACACACACACAACACGAACATAATAAAAAAAATATCCAATTTGGTGCAGTCATTCTGAAGTTACATTTGAGATTAATTTGTATTTAGAAATGTATATATATATATATATATATATATTAATATATTTCTATATAAGCTATTCCTTAATCAGATATCTGCCACGGAAAATTTGGATATCGGATTTTACCTTAAACAGACAGACTGACAAAATTTATTATTGTTGTAAGTACCATAAATACTTTAGATATACTTAATTTGTTAGCCTGTAATTTTGATATTGCAAACATACACTTAAATTTAATATCGTCATAGAAGCCGCAAAACGTCCAGTACTGAACATAGACCTCCCCAAGAAGAATTTACCTGTAATTGCCGCGATAGGCAAGCGTGGTGACAATCGCAGAGCGTAGCTTCGCGACGCGATTGCTGCTGCCCATCCTCGCTCTGTTGCATTTGAGCTACATTACTTCGAGTGGATATACCGCCATCTGTCGGTTCCAGTACCTTAGTTGCCTCTTGCGACACCTAGTGCAGGAGGAAGTACTGTTCTACTCTGAACGTACCTAAAGCCAATTTGATTTATATGTATAGATTAATAGAGGACCGCTATCGTTTATTAATTCTAGAAATTCTATCAATTTCTCAGTAACTTGAGAATATCGTTACCGATTTAGGTCTGAACAAACAATATATTAAGGCTAAAGCTTATACAGCTTGCATTCCTAGTACCATTAATGCAGGTAAACAACGTAGTCTGGCCTAGGCAAGCCAAGGAATGCCTGAATCTAATCGATCCACTCGAGTGCAGGTGGTACAGTCGGCGGCGTAAGTGCTGGATAAATAATATAATTATATGAGCAGACGCTGCGAAAATTGTGTGGGTATGTATTAACATCTCACGCTGAAACCATCCAAAAGTCTTAGTGTCTGAGGTATTTTATTAGTATCGAAATGTGTATGTTAGTTTGAGAGATAGATTAAAGTATACTATTACAAGAGATCAATGTGGTGTCAAAGATTATGTTTTGACAACAATGGAGAAAAAAAATGTTGAAACGGTTTGGATATGTAGAAAAATGGATGCAAGAAAAATGACTGTACAAATATATAGAGCGGAAGTGAATGGAAAAGTTGGTATAGGACGACCAAGGCGAACATATCTGGCGAACCAGGTAGAACAGGTATTACAGAAGATCCAGGTCAGAAGTACCAAGAATATGATTTTATAGAATATATGTATAAAAGGACTAATGCGAGTAAGGGAAGCGAGAGAGATATACCAAGATCGTTACAAATGGAGATCTATAGTCTCTTTCTACGCCAAAGACACAGGCGTTATTCAATATCATTATTTTATTAGGCCGTGTGGTACCGACATAGTAGAAAACTAGGTATTACACTCTATTCCAGGTGTCGTTAGAGGCAATTGAGGCACCGGAACAGATGGAGGTACCTATCCAAAGCAGTGCAGGTGGATGATATGGACAACAGCATTCCATTCGTGAAGCTTTATGCTGTGATTGCCACCACGCTTGCCCAGCGCGGCAATTATGTTCCGCTTTCCTAAAAAAATCCCCCTTTTTTGGGGAGGCTTACGTCCAGCAGTGAACCATTCACAGCAGCTAGATGATGATGATCAAATGATTTATTAGAATTATTAAATTATTTTTTTTATTATTTTACAAATTTTTATTCCTTTTTTTAATAAAAAAAGAATTTATATTATTTTTTATCTTGCTTTGGTAAAATAAGGAATACTGAACAAATTACCAGCTAACCCATCAGACTAGATTCAAGTTGATACTTAAATTCTTATTTCTCAAATATGTCTACAACAAACCCCGCTATGGCATACGACTATCTCCTAAGGATAGCCCAAAACATTCAAGTTCTATCCTCATTACACCCAAGCGAAACAGGGGCTTGTCACTAGTAGAGAATAAAGAAAAAAAGATAGTAAATAGAATTTGACGTAAACTAATTTGATAACTGTTTTAACTTTTAATTCGCAATTTAAGAAATACCATATGTTTTTCAATTATAATGACTAGAATATTTTCTGCAATGATTTAGTCTTGTAAACGATTTGGTTATACCAACATTTCTGTACTGAATAAATGAAAGTAAATTGATCTCCCGGTTGTACATAGTGGTGTGCATATCGACGCGTCAAGTCGTATTGCACTCACGCTCTCAAGAGCGAGCTGAGTGCTAGTGACGGCCGCGTATCGACATATATCGACATGTATCGAAATCTCGCGTTGATCATATTATGACTTATCCCGACTCATTGCCTTAAAAGCTGTCTGGAAGTAATAACTCTTGGCAATATGTACATTGAAAAGTGTTGTGTAGTATATAATACATAAGACCAGCGCTGCAGTGGCATCGTACACTATGCCACTGAAGTTTATGCTGAAATAGGCAACTGACCGTCATCTTCTCATCTTAGTTATATTTCGCATTTTCCGTTTCTTCATGCCTTATAATATTTCGAACAACAAATAATTATATAGCCAAAAACCATAAATCAATAACTACATATGTTTTTTATACATAACAGATTTTCATCGATAACTGATAAACATCCCTAGGATGCATTTGCCCACTGAATTGAATTTGCCTGGACAGCGCTGATGGGGTGACATGCATTAAATTGAAGAGTCGGTGGTTAATAGCGTTTGACGTAAGTGTAACGCATGAAGTCATCGATATGAAAAATGAATTCTTAATCACTTGGTGCACGTCACTAGTTTGATTTTGCTAATGACTTTGTACGTACGACCTTTTGGTTAGCAATGGGTACCTATATTATTGCAATTAAGGATTCTACGAATAATGCATTTATTTGAAGGGCAAGAGGTACCTTCCAATGGAGGTAAATAATTGCCGCGCTGTGTTAGCAATCGAAGATTGCAGCTTTTGTAACGGGGTGGCTGCTGCCTATCCCCGCCCTTCGCATATCAACTACATTATTTAGGATAGACATACCGCGATCTGTCGGATATATTTTGGACACATATATTGCGACTAGGTCTATGGATAGCAGTCGACCATTAGTCCGTAGAGGTTTCACCACCACTAAGTGTTAATAGAACCTTCATTACCATCAGTTTCTAGCCAGTTCTTTTGTTGTAGCTTATGGAATATGCCGTGTGATACTGGCAGAGATTATCCCCTGTACTAGGTATCGTAAGAGGCGGTTAAGGTACCAGAACCGACAGATAGCGGTATATTCATTTGCAACTGCGGGACTCGAATGCTCATGTAGGGGATGAGCAGCAGCATCCCCGTCACAAAAGCTGGGCTCTGCGATTGCTAACGCACTTGTCAAGTGCATTACTTGTGAGCGAAATTCCCCCTTTCTTGGGGAAGCCTATGTCTAGTAGTGGACTTCCGAAGTATGAATGTGATATGATTAATGATTCCGAATATGATATGTCCTATCATAATCCCAAAATTATCTTTTACAAGTCTATTTAAATAAAGACAATATTGTGTTTAAGTTAAATATACCTTTAAATTTCTATATATTTGTATCACTGTAGTCTAGTTAGACATATATATTTATTATGTCAGTCGTGAATTATCACAGGGCTTACAGTATCGAGATTAATAATTCCCCGTCTAGTTTTAGGAAATCCCTCAGGACTACCTATTATTTAAATAATATGCTTAATTGGATGAACAGTCCCGGTGATTATCGGCATCCCGTGAGTATTGCGAAATATCCTTTCTTCTGTATTAAAAAAAATTGCTCTTTAAACAGTTTAATTCTGTTAAAATTTTAGTATTGATTAAAGTGTAATTAGATTGAATACTCACGGAGAGATTTTCATTCGTACTTATAAATCTACATATAAATAAAATTGGTGTTTGTTTGTCTTTCGAAATTGATAGTGTTTCACTTAATGCATATATTTTTTAGACTAGGTCTACAAACAATCATACAGTTCGCGTGAGTGTCTTAGTGAGGCGTGAGGTACCGGCAGAGAAGAATAGTACCTTCCCCTGTACCAGGTGCCGTAGGAGGTGACTAAGGTATCAGAACCGACAGATGGCGGTATATCCAAACTAAAACAAAATCAAACAATGCAGCTCAAATGCACAGTGTAGGGCAGCAGCATTTCCATCGGAAAAGCTGCGCTCTGCGATTGCCAACACGCTTGCCCACCGCTCCAATTTTATGGGCAACATTCCTTTACTTGGGGAGGCCTATATCCAGCAGTGGACTTTTAATGGCTGGTAGGATGAACCCACTAACTTTGCTCTCTCACCTACCAAACTGAAACACATGCGAACACAATGCGAAGAAGACTTTTAATGAGAGGTCTACTAAAAGTATATATGCGCTACTGACACATAGAGTTATAAAAAAAAATAACTGCCTATTCATTTAAATGTGAGCGTACCCAAATCGCCAGTCACACACACAGGCCTCTCTCCGGTGCAGAGGTATGTCAGTGTACGCTGGTCAAGCGCTGACAGCGCGCGCAATGCACTTGATTTGATTGGAGACAAGCTCGCTCATAACGAGAACATTGATCTGTTCGCTGATGCTGTACTTTGTTTGACAATGGCTGCACATGCTTTTTTTGACGACGTGACATGTTCCGATTTTGATTTATAAATCTATTTATTTATATTTATATTTAAATGATTTTTTAATTATAAATGATAACATAATTTAAGTCAGTCTTGTAGGCGTTTTGCCGTAAAGTCCTGGTAAAGTACAATAATACCTCCCCATGTACTCCACATGTAAGAGGCAGAGGCAGAGATTCATAGGGTGGGGATGGGCAGCAGCATTATTGTCGCGAAAGCTGCGCGCTGAAATTGCTAACACGCTTGAATAGTTTGGAAATTATGGGCAAAATTCTTCCTTTAAAGGGGAGGCCTTTGTCTAGCGATAGACTTCCGATGACTGGTAAAATGTTGATGATAAATATATGTAAAAGATTTTTAAGAAACGAACTGTTTAACAGCCAATATTTAATTGAAATAAATACATCAAAAGAGACACATTTCGAAACAAATCTTGTTTTATTCCCTCCAATTTTTCCTAAACACACAATTATTACATCAAATTACACGCGACATTCAATGTTATGATTTATTTAATATGGATGTAAGACGACGATGTTATTCATGCCAAGAAATTCATAAATTTTCATAAATTCATAAATTTTGAAATTCATGTTTTGCGTTTTAATTGATTTATACATTTTTATAAGTGGTATAGGTCACAATTAGGCTTGTTTTAATTAATATTATAGAGAGAAGAGATTTGTGTTTTTCATAACAAATTGGTTTCAAACACTAAAAACTTAAACGTTTTTTTTTTAATTTATTTACTTAAACGTGACCGCAGCCTATAGACACTGCTGTTATCACGAGCATATCACTAGCGTGTCGCCAACCCTGTGAACTGAAGATACTATGTAACATTTACCCAGTAATTTCACTGCCTTTCTCACGCTTCAAACCGGAACAATGCAATGCGAACACTACTATTTGTCGGTAGAAATAGGTGAGGGTGAGGTACTAACGCAGACGACCATTGTAAGAGGTCCTCCATATAGCCATTTTAAAATTAAACTCCTCTTGTGTTAAAAATGAACAAATATACATATATATTATTATTAAAATTCTTTGACTTATATATATATAGTTACACTAAAATATAAATAAGTAAACAGGATTTGGCGTAGTATCAGCGGAGTAGAATAGTGTCTTCCACTGCACCAGGCGTTGTAAGGGTCACTAAGGTACCAGAACCGACAGATGGCGGTATAGCCAACCAAAAGAGTACAGCTCAAATACACAGGATGGAAATAGGTAGTAGCATCCCCGTCGCGAAATCTGCGCTTAGCGATCGCCAACACGCTTGCCCAGCGCAGCAATTTTGGGCAAAATACCTCCTTTCTTAGAGAGGCCTATGTCCAACAGTAGATTTTCAATAGCTGGTATTATGATGATGTTTTCTGATCTGATGTGATCTGATCTAATCTGATGACTGATTCTGTAAAGTTATAATAATAAAATATAATAATGACGATTTGAAAGTTTTTTTTGTCTATGATAGACCTATATAAAAAGATATATTTGACTTTGATATAATTATCACCACCATCATTATTATTATCGTATCAACCACAGGACGTCCACTGCTGGACATAGGCCTCTCCAAATGATTACTAACAGGACGAATCGTATGCGGCTAGCTTCCAAGTGACCTTACGGATTTGGTCAAATCGTGTGTTTCAAGTCATACCTTGTGGGTGCACGTCCAAGGCTACGTAAGCGTGATCTCTATTCTAGAACCTCACGACTCAAGTGTCATATTCTAATTATCATCATATCAGCCGTAAAACGTCGACTGCTAGAAACAGGCCTCCTCAATGAAAGCGCAATTTGCCCATAATTTCCGCTCTGGGCAAGTGTTGCAATTGTCTTGCGATGGGAATGCTGCTGCCCGTTTAAGCACTGTTGCATTTAAGCTACACTACTTCATATGGATAACCTGCAGTCTGTATGTTTCAGTACCTTAGTCGCCTCTTACGACACCTGGTATAGGGGGAGGTACTATTCTACTGTGTTGGTTTCGGTACATCAGACGTCTCTTACGACAGCCGGTACAGGGGGTGGTACTTTTCTACTTTGTTGGTTTTGGTGCCTTTGACACCTTTTATGACAACCGGTACAGGGGTAGGTACTATTCCACTCTGCTGGTAACACACGACCATGCTAATTATGATTTTCTTAATATTTCAACGCATCCTTGCCTTAACAAAAATCACAAACCAGCAAGCGTTTGTAATTAATACCTAATGTCCATAAGTGTACTTTAACGTTCTTCTTAAATGTCTTGAATCAATCTTTGTCAATTAATACAACAACAGCAAAATGAACACTCAATAAACAACACATACAAAGTAAAATGTGGAATAAGACGGAGCACTCATCAGTAGAGTGTGAAAATTTTCTTGATATTTTATAGACGTTTGGATAAAAAAGGGGGACATCGTGAGACGAGAATCTTATAAATAAAATTTTCGTCTCACGATGTCTTAAAAAGCTAAATTCAAACATCTCATACATTGACCTGACTCCTTGGTAAGTCGTGTAAAGCAGTTGTGTTACGAATTACAAATATTATAACCCGAGTTACCCCTATGCCCGATTTTACCTGCGATATATCATCAGAGAGCACTATTGAGGCTCGACCTAGATTCGATTGGACATCATTGGGGAAGTTAAGTTATTGCAAAAGAGGACCGAAGGACCGAAGACCTCCCTCGAGTTATCGCTCGAGGGGGCAGGTACTGCTCTACGAAAGAAATGTGTGTGAAGTTTGTTTTTTAATGTCCCTTTGTGTCTCGCTTTCTGTTTAACAAAGTTGTCGAATTGTTTTATCTTAATCATTTCAAGTCAAACAAAACATATTCGAGTGGTTATTTCAAATGATCTATGATGAAACCAAAAAGAAAGCATTGTGCAGTGTGATTGGAATGAAAAGTATTTAGTATGCTGCTGGACTTAAATTGGATACCTTAGTGACCTTGTTATTTGTTGTTGAATGTTGAATTGGATACCTGTGACTGACGTAAGATCCAAAAAGCATTAGGTCCGCCCAAAAATAGAGCCAATATTTTTTTCTACTTATTTGACATTGGGGTGTGAGGTACCAGCTGAGTTAAAGAGCACCTCCCACAGATGGCGTTGTATCCATCCGAAACAATGTATTCCCGGAGTTAGGCAGCATCATCCCTGAAGCGAAAGTTGCGCTCTGCGATTGCCAACACGCTTGCTGAGCGTGTTAATTTTGGGCAAGATCCCCCCTTTCTCAGGGAGGCCTATCCAGCAGCGGACTACAAATGGCTGTAATAATGATGATGATGTTTATTTGATATAATTGTAAACATACTAACAGTACTTTCAGTCGTACATTAAGACATGATTTAAAGGATAAGATTAGTTTTAAGTTTGATTGCTAAAATTGTTCTATATATGTGAAATACGAATCAAGTATTATTATTATTATTTTTGTTTTATTCATTTTAGCTCTAGGCTGGTTAATTTGAATTGCATTTGCGCTTTATTAGCTTAGCCAAGTAAATACAACGATTTTATTAAGTGAAGGGAATTATTTGGAGGGGACGGGGGGGGGGGGATTCGGTGTCGTCAGTATTATTAGTATTATTATCTTTAATATTCGTTTTCTCGGCCATTGCCCGTTTACCAGTATGCAAGGCCAAATATACCTTAGGGTTTGTGTTGGTCAGTTTTTATGTTACAGGCTACGTGTTTGTTTAAGTATTTCTTTGGGTGAACTGCGTAGCGTATTGCAGCTTTTTGTAGGTGTTAGGTGGTAGGTTCAGAGTTTTGGTAGTCGTGTAACTTGTAGAGCTTTGGTGTCACGCCTGTCGTATAGATTACTATAGGAACGATTGTAACTTTATATAGAAGCCAAATACGAGTTATTTCATTTTTAATTCTGTGTATTTTAAGTATTTTTAATTATTATTAATGTAAATATGGTGTGATACAAGCAAAAGTAGTAAAACGTTTAATAATTACTCCAACCTTTTACTTCTTCATCGTTTGGAGGGCCTGAACATAGCAGTCGTAATACCTATTCGATTTAATGAGAGGGGATATGTATGAACGGCTGACCCATTTTCCTGATTTATATCTCGCTCTGTACTAGGTGCGAATGCATTCAGCCCGGAGCCGGATGATTGATGAAAATAATATACTCGCTTGTGCAACGAAACATATTTTCAAATTAACACATAGTGCTAAACTCTCTCTTTCGTAATATTAGCATGATCGTAGATACATATATCATAATCCTACAACAACTTGGATTAAAATACAGGATTTTTCCGTAAAATTAAACGTGATTGTGCAAATACAAGATGGCGCCCTACTTGTATTACAGTTGATTTATTGTTAATAATATAGACATTGAATAACGTATAAATTTTGAAAGAGTTTATAAGTTTATTGCAAATATATACATGAAAAGTATTTGACTTGAAAAATTTACTCTACATGAGGAAGACCTCATACAAAAGGTCATCATGTAGTACCTCACTCACTCTCATCTAATTCTACCGCCAAAGAGTATAGTTTGCATGCAGTGTTCCAATATGAAGAATGAGTCAGGCTGAGGAAATTATTGTTTAATATGACATACGAGTTATATCTTCAAGGACAATGTACTAGTGATATCCTTGTGATATTACGAGCGTCTATATGCTGATGTGACGCTTACTATCACATGGATTGTACGTTTGTTGACTTAGTATAATAAAAAAACTGAATTTTTGAAAAAAAGAGCCATTGTAAACATACAATTTTACAAAACAAAGAACATATACTATGCGACATGTTACATGTGAATGAACTTACGTAAAATGAACCAATTTCATTCCAAAGAGGCTGAATGGCGTGATGATTACTTCACCGTTTCCTTGACACGAACGTTCGACGATCATTTATCTTCAGTCGAGACGCAGGCAGCGCTACGTCGCATTCTCAAATTATAATTGTATATACAGTAGCTGTGCCCGCGACTTCGTCCGCATGCAGTAGTTTCTGTGGACATCAAAACTTTTTAATTAAACTAATAAAAACTTTAAATTTTATATTTATTTATATATATAAATCAAAAGCCTAGATAACACGTTTTAAGCTTCTAGCTCAATGGCTATATTTCCATACAAGTATTTATCCTCCCTTTCAACCCCTTACAACTCTATGTCGAATAAAAAAGTAGCCATTTTAAGGTTTTAGACTTTCTGTGTATCAAATTTCATTTAAATTGGTTCAGTAGTTTAGGCGAGATTGCGTAACAGACAGACAGAGTTACTTTCTGATTTATAATATTGGTAAGGACATAACCAGCGGACCCGACAGATGTTCTCCAGTCTTAACTATACTTACAAGTTCATCGAGAAAAAAATTGCGACTTTTGTTTAAATTGTACAAAAGTCAGCAAAAATTTACTGAAATTGGTTCAGTTATTAGAAATTTAATCATGATAAAAACAGTGGCAAGAAGAAAATAAATATTTATATACATATACACTGACAAACAGAAAATAAAATGGAAATGGCATGGCAATGTTGTAAGACTGCAAAATAGCGGATGGGCAAAACGAGTGAACTCTTGGAAGTGGCCGCTTGGGAAACGCAAACGCGGAATACCACAAGCATTCTGGAAAGACGAAATTTAACGAAAAGCTAGACCCAATTTGGCTAGAAGCAGCGAAATACAGAGATACACGCCATTCTACGGAGGATGCCTTTGCCTCTTTTAAAAATCTATATTTACCAATGTGGTATATTTTTATAGAAATAAATGGCTTTTTATTATTTTATTTTGTATCATCATCATATCAGCCAAGAAAAGTCTACTGTTGCACATAGACCTCCTCAATATAGGGGGAATTTTGACCATAATTGCCGCGTTGGGCAAGCGTGGTGGCAATCGCAGAGCGTAACTTTCGCGATGGAGATGCTGGTGCCCATCCCCACCCTTTAGTATTTAAGTTTCGCTGTTTCGGATGGTTGTACCGCCACCTGTCGGTCCCGGTACCTCAGATGCCTCTGACGACACCTGGTACAGATAGAGGTACTATTCTACTCTACCCTATGGCGTTATTTATTATTATTATTCTTATCTTATATACTTCCTAGCTAACCCGACAGACGCCCTTCTTAACTTTATTCATATGTTTGTCATGAAAAAGTATTGTGTCTATAAATTGAGATATAAACTATCCCATCCATCAAGTTGGGGCTCGATGGCGCAGATGGTAGTGATCCTATCTTGTGCGCCAGTAGTCGAGGGTTTGATTCTCACCCAGAGCAAATATTTTTATGATGATATTTGTATTTGTTCTGTGTCTGATTGTTAAATTTATGTATTAAACTAGTACATTTGTGATTTCTCTGTTGGTTGGCGCCCGTAACACATATTTTTTAAGCAACATACTAGGGATTTAGGTCAATGTGTGGATTTTGTGAAAATTCATAAAATATTTATTTTTTCTCACCACAAATAACATCCTTTGCAATTAATAAAATTGAAGCGTTGTGAAAAAATAGTCTAATATGGTAATTATGGGAGACTCCAAACCTTCACAGCACAACGTCGTAACACGAAATGTTTATATAACAACGCGGTATTAAAACAAAGCCGAGAGGTACTGGCAGAGAAAAATAGTACCTACTTCGGTATCAGATGTTGTAGGAGACGTCTAAGATACCAGAACCGTCAGATGGCGGTATATCCATCCGAAACAGTGAAGCCCAAATGAGGGTGGGGATCCCCGTCGCGAAAGCTGCCCTCTGCGATTGTCAACACGCTTACCTAGCACGGCGATTGCGAACAAAATTCCCGTTTTCTTGGTGTGCCCTATGTCCAACAGTGGACTTTCAATGGCTATAATAATGATGATGATTTAAACATATAACAAATACTATTGGAAAAACTTTGTTCGGTTGCTTATTTTTTTTATTTACCCGTTTGTACGATACCTTGGGAATACCAAACCTGAATTTACACATTAAGTAATACATTTTTTTCCATATAAAATTACCGACCCGGACTTAATAAACATATAATAAAAAATAGGCTATTTATAAAGATAAATATGAATTCACACAACATCTCATACAAGATAAGAGACTCATACATATTTAACATATAGTCACGGAAAAAATACAAATATTCATCATATAAATGTTTGTCTTGTATGGAGAACGAACTCACGACCTTTGACGCACAAGATACATGAGATAGACCAAGTATAAGGTCATATGCATTGGTAAATCACTCTCACCTATTTCTACTGTAAAATAGTAACGTTTGCATTGCTGTGTTACGGTTTGAAGGGTGTAAGATGCCGTGAAATTACTGGGTGATACGGACATAGTATCTTCAAGCCATAAGGTAGTCAATACTCTAATGATATCGTTGTGATACTATGAGCGTCTATAGGCTGCATTGACGCTTACCGCCATCGCGCATAGTGTATGTTTGTTTGTCGACATGGTCTAATAAAAAAAGATGGGATCACAACCAATTACGCCATAGTACCGGTCGATCATTAGACGATTTTCCTTTTTTTCTCTTTTAGTTTTTTAAGACCAAATAGAAAGGGCAGTGTGAAATCCTCTCGTTAGTCTAGACGCTACAGTTCGCTTCACAAAAGTGGGTCATCAATCTCTAGTCGAGACCCAAGCGAATCCCGGATTCTAGCTGTTGAGCGAGATATAAAAGCGGAGAAATAAGTGTTATTATTTTGCAGAAATAAAATGCAATAGAATCTTCCTTGCTGGCAGTGGCCTAGCATTTGTTTTAGCAGCTTCGTTGAAACGGTCAATGTGATTAATTATTAACAATAAATTCCCACAACATCTCATGCGTTGAACTGGATATCACAAGGATATCACTAGCGCGTTGCCAACCTTGTGTCTTGAAGAAATATTGTCATTTTATACAAAAATCTCACTGCCTCTCACACACTTCAAAGCGAAACAAAGCAATGGGAACATTGATATTTGGCGGTAGAAAAAGGTACAAATGCAAACGACCCACGAACGATTGTATGATGTGTACATGTACTTCATGAAAAGTTTAGCCGTTTTATTGATTTATTTGTTTAGGTTAATCTATGAAATAGCTAAACTCTGAATGTTCATACAGACAGGACAAAGAGTATTAATCGTTTTCAATATTTTATGATTTTCAATTTTGTTTTTGTCTTTAGGAACCCGGATTATTAATTTCATAGAACTCTGATTTTTTTAGATATTAAACATAAAAACAATGAGACACTACTTTACCACTCTAGGGGATGTTTTTGAAAGAACCGGAAAATGTTTGGTTTGTTATTTATACTTAAAAGCTTGGATTTTCATAGAAAATGGAGCGGATTAACTTTATAGAAAATTTCATTTCGCACTCTTGGGGGATGAATTTCAATTGAACTATGAAATACGTGATCAAGGAAATGTTTTTGAGAGCATGAATCTCAAATTTAACCAATTTAAAGATTTTTCCATACATACTTGCGACCCCTATTTCAAATGGGTTATTTTTTTAAGATCCCTTTTTTGTGTGCGTCTGTATTTGAAATAAAAACATCCGAATTTTTCAATTTCTACTATTAGCAATTGCGATTGCGCATGCATCTTTATGTCAATGGGAATCTCTCCTTTTATATAAATAGATAAGAATAAAAAGTGAAATGTTTATAATGTGGTAGGTAATGCTGGTACTTTTGACATTTAGCATGGAGAAATAAAATCAGGTCACTTGTTAATCATGAGACTATCATGATTAAGAAATTTAGAAAGTGTGCCAATTATACCTGAGGTAGAATCTCCTACAAAGGTCGTCTGCATTAGTTCCTCACTCCCACCTATTTTTACTGCCCACTAGCAGGGATGGCATTAATGTTTTCAGATTTGGAAAGAGACAGAAGTACTAAAATTACTGGATAATCTGATATAATTTTGATATCTTAAAGTCAGGCAAGTTGGCCGTTGCCAAGTTTTATTTGTCTTTAAGCGGTTCAATGTTTTGTCAACCTGGTCTAATAAAAATTAAATTACAAAGGTAGTTTTCAAACAAAGCTATGGTGGTCTGATTTCTTAGAGGGAATTCAGGAAAGATACCTTTGTATGAGTTCCATCTCACCTTACGATATCACACCAACGAGGTTGTCAATTAGAAGTCGTATTTCCGGATCACAAAAGTATTCAATAAAATGTAACAATCAACGGGCGTCGTTGCCGTCGCCTTTTTAACCGCATCGGAATATCGTAAGATACGAATGAGAAAGATGAAACTTTTTATGAGGCCTTTAGACAAATCTACGATCACCTAATAAAAACGATATTATATTGGCCATGAGGTACCGGAAGTGTAGAATAGTGTCCTCCGTGTACGGTGTCGTATGAGGCGACTGAGTTACCGGAACCGATAGATGGCGGTATATCTGTCCGAAAGTGTATCAAATGTACAGGGTGGGGTTGGGCAGCACAATCCCCGTCGCGGAAGCTGCGCTCTGCAATTGCCAACACTTTGGTCCAGCGCGGCAACTATGCATAAAATTACACCTTTTTTTAGGGAGGCTTATGTCTAACAGTGGACTTCGAATGGTAGGTAATAATGCCATAAAAAGGGCCTAAGGTACAAGGACCAAATTTCGTAATATACATAAAGTTACCAAATTTTTTTAAATACCTATGTGAATTAATTTAAAAACAATTCATCATCATTACTACAGGACATGAGCCTCACTCAGACACAACGGAATAGAGCCTATAATTGCCGCGCTGGGCAGGCGTAGTGGCAATCGCAGAGCACAGGTTCGGAAAGGAAATACTAGGAACGAGTATTGAAAATAGCAGATACACACTTCCACCGAGATATAATGAGATTACCAGAGAATTAAGGCTTGGAATTAAAATTAACATTTCAATATGTATAAGTATATGTATATATATACTTATATCTGGTATTAATTTATGGCGTAGATGCTAAGTGCCTACAGTCACTTCATCTTGGATATACCGACACCGAGCATTGCTCACCCTCTCCATAGCTTTATATGATCTACTTAACCAGTTGATTGAGGACAGCTAAAACTTTGGTTTGACTTTTCGAAAATGTTATAATTCCACATCGTTTATGTCATGACCTCTGCAATCTCCTCATAGCATTGATGTCACGTAGGTTCGTACGAACTATCAGAGAGTAGCGGGAGTGGCAGTAAGCTGTCATCTTTTAAGAAGAAATATATTAAATTTAATGAAATAAATGATTTCATATAATAAGACGCTAGTTGAGATATCAGATCTAGGTCATATACCTTGGACGACGCTTCAAGCTTCCACGAACTGCGGGTTATGGTAAAAGCATTATTTCTTGATCATTAATGAAATAAATAGAAAGTTTAATATTCAATAGAGAATCTCTAATAATTAAGTGTGTGAAAAGAGGTTCGATATATATATATATATATACGGCTTATTCTCATACCTACCAAATAAACATACAAAAATTGGGACAAAATTGGTCGTACCGTCGCAGATGAGTACGTAAATTAATACTGTGATCATCATTAATATAACAACTCCAGGACGTTCATTGCTGGATATGAAATTTCCCTTCGGACTGATCATATGTGGCCTACGTCTGGCGCGATCCTGCGGTTTCAATCAGATCATCTGTTCAATATTTACCAATACTGTGATACGAGAGTTTCTTCCGACGATTAGATTATAAATAGTAAAACTTCAATAAATAAGCCCCCTCTCACTGGCCCTCTAGAAACACAACACTTCACAAACATTATTTTCATAGGTTCGTACACCGTTTTACGCAGGATACAGGCAGTCTCCTGTCTCTTAAGATCGATCTTACCAACCGATTAATAAGCAGGCTAGCCTATCCCACCAGTGAACGCGGAATTGACGCCTGAGTAGTTCAGCACTCAGTTATTCTAAAAAAAGAACGATTCCTTTATAAATGAATTGTGTAATGTATCGAGCAAGCTGCCTCCATCAATCAGGTATAGGGTGGCTCGTTAATGAGCGGGCTGGCCTAACCCGCCGATGAGCCCTAGAATTGACATCTGAGTGGTTTAACACTTAATTAATCTGAAAAAAGAACGATTTCTATATAATTATATTGTGTAATGCATCAAGCAAGCTGCTTTCATCAATCAGGTATAGGGTCGCTCATTAATGAGCGGGCTGGCCTATCCCACCGGTGAGCCCTAAAATGACGTCTGAGTAATTCAGCAGTCAGTTAGTTCGAAAAAAAGACTCCTGCATAAAAAGATTGTGATGCATCAAGCAAGCCGCGTCCATTCTGAAAGAATTGCAGAGTACAATCGTACCCTCTCGGCGTACACTGTGACCTCGCTCCGGAATAATACTTTAATAGCGCACGTACCCTTGACTGTCGTTTATACGCTCCAAGTTATTACTTACCCAATGACCGCACTAAAATTGAGAGCAAGTGCAACCACGGGTATGTCTAATGCATCTCGTGTCGCCGGTTTACGAGCTCATTAATTCCATATGTTTCATTGGAGTATACATAAATTAAAATAAGCAGATGAATTCACAACAACTGAGTTGACTCGACATCGAGATAAGTTACCTTAATCATAATAATAGTTATAAATTCTTGATTGTACAACAAACACGAAAATAGAAGATAAAGTTACAATGGGCGGGAATTATTGCAAAAAATACTTATGTTACGGACAGTAGACACAGAACAAGCAAGAATATTCATTATAAGGTTAAATATTTGTCCTCAGTTAGGATCAAACCCATGCCATCTGCGCAGTCATGCTCATCATATTGTGATCCGTTAATAATTCTGCTCTGAGGCTGTATATTTTGATATCGATATATGTAAAAACAGAAGTGCCCCGCGGTTTCACTTGCGTAAAGTTGTAGAACTGTCATACTAATTTTTCACACCCTAAAAATTAAGTGTTCGAAAGGAGGTTCGAAATGTATATACGGATTATTCACATACCTACCAAATAAACATACAAATGTTGGGACAAAATTGGTCGTACTGTCGCAGATGAGTACGTATATTAATACTGTGATCATCATTAACACATCGACTACCAGGACGTCCATTGCTGGATATGAGATTTCCACTCGGACTGATCATATGTGGCCTACGTCTGGCGCGTCCTGCGGTTTCAATCAGATCATCTGTTCAATATTTACCAATACTGTGATACGAGAGTTTTTTCCGACGAATAGATTATAAATAGTAAAACGTCAATAAATAAGCCCCCTCTCACTGGCCCTCTAGAAACACAACACTTCACAAACTTTTCATAGATTCGTACACCATTTTACGCAGGATGCAGGCAGTCTCCTGTTCTCTTAAGATTGACCTTACCAATCGATTAAGACTAATTACCTTTAAAAGATGTTTGTCAAATAATTCACACGTGTTTTATGACTTATAATGAAGAACCTTTGTACTCAATCTCATTTGAATGAATTCAAAAACTACAGTTTCGACCCCGTTTTGGCACTTTAGGGGGTGAGTTCAAAATCTCTTCTTAGTGCTTTCCAACTTTATAAAACCCCTGTGCAAACTTTAAAATTTCTAACCCTTATGGTCAGGCCCGCGGTTGACATACCAGTCAGTCAGACAATATGTCAGCTTCTTTTATATACGAGTATATAGATAATTCTACTGTCAATACTACCCCTTTCTTGGGGAGGCATATGTCCAGCTATGGCCATTCTACGACTACTTTGACAATGTTGATAATAATTGTTTTTTATTAGACCAGGTCAAAAAACAAGCATACAGTCCGCGTAATAATAAGCGTCACTGCAGCCTATAGACGCTCGTAATATCACAAATATCACTAACGCGTTGCCAACCTTGTGACTTAAGGGTATTATGCTTTTTGATTAATTGATTCTGTTCGATCCTTCCCACCCTTCATATCTTAAAAATCGTTTCGTGTTCCTAGATGACAGCCACGAGAAATCTCTCAGGTCATCAGAGAACCTTTTACTGAAAACGCCTGTACGTTCCACAGCGTTTTTTAGTAAGTCCTTCACGGCCCAGGCTGTTCGTTTGTGGAGTGCATTCCAGCTTAACATTAGAAGCACGCAGTCCCTGTCTGTGTTCAAACGGTTGGTGAGGGATCACTTTCTATCACTATAGTTATACCTAATTACATTTCCTTAAAGACAATCTATTTATATTATGTATATTTAATATATTTTTTTCTATCGTTTTTATTGACACCTCTTACTACCTCTTTCTCTCATTTAGTCTTTCAATCCAAAGATTGCCTGGAAGAAATCGCTATTTGCGATAAGGCCGCCCATTGTATTTTATAATAACTGTTTTTTAATGTATTTTTATGTTTGGTGTACAATGAAGTATTTATTATTATTAATATGAGAGTTAGGTACCAATGCAGACGACCTTTTGTGTGAGGTCTACCTCATGTGATTACATAAAACCATTAGTTATTTATAGAAGAACGCCCAGCTCGATGAAATTTTTAAATGTCATCAAATCTGGTGATTCTAAAGCATTCTACAAATTTAAATCGAAGGTTGAATAGAATTTTTTTTAATATATTACAAATTTCATGTCACGTTGTTTGTTCAGGAAAAACTATATGAACCGTTGGTCCAACTTGAGAGATAGGGTAGAGATTATGTCACAATTATTTCGCAATATTTCTATATTGCAATTTTTTTTGGGAAGAGTTATAATATCTTTCACTATCACTTTTTTCCTGAAGTTTTCATGGTTTTTATAGATATATATAATGTTATCATCAAATTCTACTGCTTGACATAGCCTTACCAAATGACTTCAAGTAGGACCGGTTGTACGCGGCCTGTGTCTAGCACGACTCTACGGTTTTAGTCAGATCTGGTGTTGCGCTTAGCGATACGGGATCTCCATTCTTCCACATTACGACACCATCGTCCATCGGTCCTTTAGTGCATTTGTAATATATCTATTAAGACTTGAGTTTTGAATTAAAATTTGAACCACAGTACACATAAATTGAATGGAGCGGGACATCTTCACTCTACTGATCCGTGTAGAGCGTTGGCAGCTGTACTCGTATGTGTTTTGGCGAGAGAAATGAGTTGAGACAAAATCGAATTTCACCTTATTCCCAGGGGTGGTGTTTCGGAAATGTTACAAAATGTGTGATTTTTATCGTTGACATTTGTTTTTCGTTGGTGGCAATTTAGTTACACCGCGTTTTTGAATGTTGTTATTTTTTATGACAATCTAATATTGAGCTATCAAAAATGCAGACATTTTCGGATACAGAGTCGTTCTGCATTCGTTAAAAGCTTTCGATGCCAATTCTTTTTTTTACCAGCTGGCTTGCATACCGGCCAATGATCATCGTTATGCAGGAATTGGGATAATAATTAATCAATGTATATCAATTAATCAATATGAATGTAAATGTTTCAAAACGCAAAACTCGAGAACCGCTTGACCGATTTGATTAATATGTTTTCGTATTTTTCTTAAAGATTTTTTCACATGGAAAGTTTTACTAAAAAAAACATCAGTGATCGTATAATCGATCATACATTGATTTAATATATAAATACATATATTCAGCACGAAGACACAGAACAAACACAAATCATCGTATAGCTATTTGTCCTGGTTGGGTATCGAACCCATGACCTTTGGGGTGCATAAGGTAGGATCACCACTATGCGCGCCTTTGGGCCCTAATAAATGTATGCTGATAAAAACAGAATTGGAACTGTCACTGTCATGGAATTCAGGAATAAAATTTCGATGGGCTCGATGGCACAGACGTTAGTGGTCCTGTCTTGTGTGCCAAGAGTCTTGAGTTCTATCCCGACCCAGTTTGTTTTGTGTCTGGTTGTGTGTATTTAATATTATATGTGTGATACCTCCGTCATGTTAATGTAGGATATGATATGTGTTAATTTTAATAACTTTATTGTTTACTAGAGGTTACAAAGATTGTCTGTCTGCATTGGTACCTCACTCTCACCTTTATATACTGCCAAATAGCAGTGTTCGAATTACTGGGTTCCAGTGCATATAAATGTTGAGAGAAACAGTAAAATAAACAATAAATTTACCCCATAAATGTGTGAGGATGTTGTGTGAATTTGAAAAGCGACTTATCACTGAGTCAATTTTATTAACCTGATCTTTTATAGTAATAATAATAATAATAACTTTATTCAACAACAAAAGGTAACTTAGACTAAAATACATTTTGATACTTAGGTACCTAAACTAGGTCTAGCCTGTTCTTATAGGCACTTATGCTCTAGTGTGCATGTAGGTGTGGATTTGTGTCTATATGGTCTAGTGTAATACAAAGCTTGTTAATTCAACACATTATTTACGCACACATTATATAAATACACAGAATATAATGCTAAGCCAGTACTTACAGTATACACCAGACATAGAGTATACACATAGTGAAGAGGAATCACAAATACACTGCTTAAATACATATATTTAAGACCTAGAGACGGAACAAACAGAAATATTATCATATAACCTGGGTGGGGATTAAACCCACAACCCTTGGAACATTAGATAAGATCACTAATATCTGCGCCATTGGACCGTCTCACCTACCATAATTACCCATTAAACAACTGGGTAATTGTGACAGGGTATTTTCAGTTCACAGGCTTGACTATCTGCTAGGTCACGTTTACCATCAACCGGACTCTATACTTGTTTGCTGACATAGTAAAATATTCAGAAAGGTTTATTATTAAGATTTAGTTAAGAGATAAACATTAATCAGAACCTTAAAATATTGAGAAGGTAACTTAAGAACCTTAAAACCATCTTCACCTTTGACCTTAGCATCTCGAATGTTCGATTGGAAGGAAACTAGGCTTTTTCTCATAAACCCACATCTCGTTTCCACGTCGAACAGATTATTTCCATGTCAATCGGCCGGCATCCGTTCGCCGAGGCTGCACATAACGAGGTGTTGTAACTTATATACTTCTGATATATAATAAACTAGCTCTGCGACTTCGTTCGCGTGGAATAGTTTTTTTAGGTACCATGCCTTTTTACCTTAACTTATATACACTTTGAATGTCATGTTTATTTATATCAAATCAATAAAAAATAAGTTTCAAGTTTCTATCTCTAAAAACAGCGATACTTCCATACAACTTTTCATACCCCCTTTTGACCGCTTACAACCCTTATTTCGAACACAAAAATAGCCTGTTTCCTTTCTCAGGGTCTAAAGATTATCTGTGCAAAATTTCATTAAAATCAGTTGAGAGGTTTAAGCGGGAAAGCGTAACAGACAGACAGACAGAGTTACTTTTGCATTTATAATATTAGTAGGGATAGTAGGGATAGACTTACATCATAATGTCGTTGTAGAGTGTGTCGATGCATTGCATTCATTAATTTCAAGGTGGATGTAAAGAGGTTTTTAAATGGTTGGCAACTCGTGAATTATCATATTGGCCATTGGAAGTCTATTGCTAGACATAGGTCACCACAAGAAAAGGGGAAATTTTGTTCATGATTGCCCTGCCGGGCAAGCGTCGATAATCGCAAAATAGATATTGTGACGTGGATGCTACTGCCCATCTCCGCCCTGAGCGTTTGAACTACGAAGATGTTGCAGATGAATATGCCGCCATCTGTCGGTTCTGGTACCTTAGTCACCTTTTACCACACCTGGTACGTACCTGGAAGTACTATTCTACTCTGCTAATACATGATGACTTAAATGATGCCTCACATGCAAATGTTGTCTCGGTATTGTAAACATCTATTACTAATTATTTTTCCGATACCTCATGGCATCACCTCCCCCTGTATCAGGTGTTGCAAGAGGCGACTAAGGTCCCAGAACCGACAGATGGCAATATATCCATCCGAATCAGTGTAGCTGTTGCCTACGACTTTGTCTGCATGTATATCGATATGAAAAAAGTATTTCGGTCCTTTCTAGTGCTATATTATCCATCGGCCAACGTCACTTACTTTGGCCCGCCTTGTTGTTTGCTACCGAGTTATTTTAAAATTATGATACCTCTTTAGTTGTATATTTAAACCAAAATATGTCAAGGGCATTTTATTTCATAATTAAATAATTGTGACGAATAACATATTTCTAAATATAATAATAATATAATAATAATATTGATAGATAAAAAACACTTCGCAAATAATGAACTGATTTCAGTCTTATTTGAACACCATTCAAAAGGTTGTATTGAGTCAACCTTAAAAGATAGACATATGCTATTGCGGTCTTTTTATATAACTTTTAAGACTAACAAATATGTGATACTCAATTTTGGCTTGAATTTTGATGAAAAGGAATATTTGTACGAATGCTTTTAACATTTTCTATTTCAATAGAGCTCAGCGAGATATTTTTTGACCAAAAGCCACCCTGGACAAATGGACTTTCACGAACAAAAAAAATTGTCAACTCCACCAAGCAATCAAACGAACTCTTATATCTAATATTATAATCAAATATATAATCTAATATTATAAGTATATTAGATTCTATTGTTTTTTATGTTAAACATATTGCTATTTTATTGAATTATCGCATTGAACTGTATCCTTCCAAAGATTTACTATCAGAATCAAGTGATCATGATCTTGTTTGGTATGTTGACAGGAACACCATTGTTTTGTTCACATCACCCTTTCCATTTCTAATTCAAATAAATTTATTGTAGGGCCAAGACAATTTAGCTCTGGCCTGAGGCAAGCCTTAATAGGCTCACCCCAATTTGTGGCCGGAAAATTTTGGTTAAGGGTATGTAAGGGACCCAATTTAATTGTTGGGGACTTTCAATATTTTGTCATGTTACTAATAAGGTAAGTAATATTGTAGTTATTATTGACACGTAAGAAAACTTTATTCAATCATTAAAAACGAGGATAAAGCAAGAAGCCAAGCAAGTAGATTTTTGTGACGAACTTAAACCTGGTTGCCCCAGACGTCAGATTCGTCACCATTGAGAAAAAAAAGCCAGGCCGCTCATTAATAAGTAGCTTTTTACACGTACCGTCTAGAGGGCAGCTGTGGTCGCTAAGTTTGCGGGAACAGATTAACGGCGATCACTAGAGGGCGCCTCTTAGACACGGACCTTGGCTTGAGTGGTTGTCATCTGATTTTAATGCAGGCATGGCAGAGTTTTATTGCAGGCTATCATTAACAAACAAGTGAAAATAATTACAAATAATTGTAGCTTACGTCGAACCTAATATTAAGACCTAATATGTAGGTCAACAGTACTTTGTTCAGGTTATCATCATATCACGTCATGTAGCTGTTCAATAAAACATGGCGAGCATTTTTAGATAATATCGCTGAATCAATACTTGTAAATATTATTGTTAGAAAGTTGAGCCCATAATCAAATATATCTTTATTCAAATAAGCCTATCATAGACACTTTGAATTCGTTAATAATACAAAAAAATAATCTATGAATATATAGATTTGCTGATTATAATCTTATACAAATGAGTGATAACCCTGACAGTCAGAGTTATAAGAGTAATTTAAACAAATAGGTCATTCAGTATCCTACTAAAATACTAGTATGCCAGCACCAGATAGGTCTTATAGCTGAGTTTATAGCACGTCCATTACGCGAGTTAACAGAAAAGAACTTGCAAGAAAAATTAATGGTGATAGGGGTTCCAATAACACCTAATGGTAGGTATTATAGGAACCCATTCCGGCGTCGGCACTATCAAACCGTTGTTTTAAATAGAGCTGCTAATATTTGCATTTTGTATATTAAAAAAATAACTGACTCCAAGAAGTCACTTAAAGTACCTGCTTGCACTTCCTAGGCCATGAACCAGGGCATACTTCTTTGTTGATAATTTTACGTTACCACTTCGCAACCACTATATACTATGTACCGCACCGTATAGCTACGTACGTGTAGCCGTATAGTATGTACGTGATCACTATGCATGGAAATGACGGTTCCAATTTTTAGGAGAACATCATGGCGATTTTTTTAAATTGAAAAACATATATAAACTCGTTGTCATAGTTTTTATCACTGCAGCCTATAGACACTCGTAATATTACACGGATATCACTAGCGCGTTGTGAACCTTGCCTTGAAGTAAATATGTTACATTATTCAGAAATTTCACTGCCCTCTTGCCTTTAAACCTAGAAACAGGTAAGAGTGAGGTACCAATGCAGACAGCTTGTGTGAGGTCTACCTCACGTAAATGAGTGGGGGTATGAAACCAAATTCAGTCAGTAAAATATTAAACATTAAAATGAGCGATTCTACAATTTTTTGCTCGAAAATAAACAGCCTGATGAAATGCATACGCGCTAATTTCCCAGGTGCTTGTATTCGGTTGACTCTTGACATGCCCTTGTACCACATTAATATGCAAAGTTGAGCGCTTGGAACCTTGGCCTTTGTGGCGCATCGAGAGGAAACTCATTGGAGATATTACGGTCGCATATGACGCTAATAGTAGCGGGAATCACGGCCCAGCTCTTTGAATGGCTTCCGTATTTTTATGTTTGCAGTGCTCTGTTACAAGCTTTCTCGACTCTGATACATTCCCATGGGATGTTTAGCTGGCATGATTCTATTAGCGTGATTAAAAAAATATACAATTCCATTAAATTTCTATCTTTAATGACATTTAATTAGTTTTTTGTGTAAATAAATTCGTCAGTACTGTGAGGCACCGGCAGAGTAGAAGAATCCCCCTGTACCACGCGGCTGAGGTGACTGAGGTACCAAAGCCGAAAAACGGTGGTATATCCGAAATAATGCAGCTTAAATGCACAGGGCGGGGATGGACAGCAGCATCCCAGTTGCGAGATCTGCGTGGCAATTATGGGCATAACTTTCCCTTACTTGGGGAGGCCTATGTCCAGCAGTGGACTTCCAATGGCTGTAATGATGATGATGAATTTCATTAATATTGTCATTTCAGCTGTAGAACGTCCACAGCTGATTATAGATACTTGGGTAGGGCTCATTAAAGGGGGATCTGCGCAGGCATGGTGACAATTGCAGAAAGTTTATTAGAGCTACATGGTTTCGCTGGGACATTCCGCTGTTTGTCGGTTTTGGTACCTACCCTACCTCTACCTACCATATCTGGTTTGGAGATATTTACTATTCTACTCTGCCAGTACATCATTTCTGTAATCTTTCGTAATCAAATTTGTTTACAATCTTAGTATAAGGCAATAATGATGTTAAATCATATTATATTCTGTTGATAGGATTTTTGTGAAATTGTAGTTAAAACTCTACTGTGCAGTGTATCTATTGTAACCATTATATCCCTGTTTTATATAGTAAAGCGTGAAAATTATAAGTAAAAGCTTTAAACTACAAATAATCTGTTCACTACGTCGGGTGTATTGTGTTAGTTAATAGTTTTTCTATCTGAGTTAAGCGTAGTTACTACGACATACAGACTGCTTGATGGTAAGCGTCACCGCAGGTTATGAAAATAATGTGAATCAAAAAGTCCTAACCTGTGTATGTTTTTCTCTATCGTTTAATGCACTAACGACATTCAATTTGCACACAATATCGAGGAAAAAAAGTTAATTATATTTGCCACACATTACATCGCAAGAAATTGCATGTCAAGAATTGCGGATTAACCTAGTAAAGCGATCATTTGATAATACTCCATATTAGTAATTTGTCAGACCTGATAGCGTAGAGTGCAGTGATCCTATCTTGTCCACCACGGGTGGTGGGTTCGATCCCACTCAGGACGAATATTATTAGAACATAAAGAATGTTTGTACTTGTTTTGTATCATTCCTGTCTGGTATCTGTAACTCGCTTTATATATATATGACTATATGTGAAAAACAATGTGAAATTACAAACAGACACTTAAATTTTATTTATATGTACAGACCAAGCAAATGTAATCGATTTATTACTTCGCCAAGTCATGTCGATAATTGATCAAAATTCTTTCAGTTATGCACAAAAGAAGACGAATAACACATCATCTATCAATAAGTTAAATCTGTTCGTAAATCACAAGACACAAGGCTGGCCTTGACTCGTGTCGTTGTACTCATCTACAGAATTACGGTCAAACTTCTTGGCGTTATTCCATAACGTTGCATTTGAATTCTAAAGTTTCATCTGTTAGAGCTGCCTTGTCCTAGCTATTGTTAGCTAAAAGCTAATGTGGTTTATGAATCCATATCTGCAGCAGTAGTTCCCACTGATATATAGACTCATTTAGAGTAGAAGTAGAATAGTACCTCCCCCTGTACCAGGTATCATAAGACGCGACTAAGGTACTAGAACCGACAGTTGGCGGTATATCCATCCAAAAAAGTCAGCTCAAATCCGTCGCGAATACTACGCTCTGCAATTGCCAACCGCTTGTCCAGCGCGGCAACTATGGACAACATACCCCTTTTCTTGGGGAGGCCTACATTCAGCAGTAGGCTTTAAGGGCTGGTATAATGATGTAGAGACGTGAAAATTAGACAGTTGTTTTAATGCAAAATGCAATCTATTGCAATTTCTATAAGGAAATGAAATAAAAGAATTGAAACCTTTAAAACTAGAATATCCAAACTTTTTTTTGTGTGTATCCCGTCACAGAAAATGGACATCTTAGATATCAGACATCAAAAAACTGGAGGTACAGTGTGGCGTGTGCCTACCCTATAGTATAGGTTAACCATAATATTATTAATCAGTGACATTTACTCTGCCCAGGTGCGTTTTTTGCTATTAAATTACATAGTAGCTTGCCACCTGCGACTTTATCTTTAAGGTCTATGTGGCATCCCTGAGGAACTCATGTTAATCCGAGAAAAATTCTATGTCGCTCCGTAATACTTCAACTTTTTTTAAAGTGGAAGAGGAGGAAGATGAACATATATTCGAGATATTAAGTAGTCAAGATCATTGCTAAATCAAGTACTAAATTTCACCTAGATGTGTTCAGGAGTCCTAGCGTAAAAGTGTTACAAACAAACTTACGCGTTTTTAGTGACATGGACAAAATAACAGTTTTTATTCTCGACTTCATTATTAAATTTAGTTAAAGATTCCTGTGAATGTATATGGAAATCATCTGCATAAAGGTGTTATGACTAAAGATTATTTGAAATAGAATTTATGTAATGAAAAAGAGTAAAGGAGACAAAACGCCACCTTGTGGTACACCAGCTGAAAAAGAACACCGAGACGATAAAGTGTCCTTTATGCAAATGCTTTGTCAGTGACCATACAGGTAGCCACGATACTAATGTGATGACAAGATTGGCTATAGGCTGCGGTCACCTTATCTTAAGCAGACCGTATTGTTTGCTGACTTCATAATATATATAATGTTTAAAATATAATTTATGTTCTCATTCGTTTATATTAAACACACAAGTAAATAAAATATCAATTTACGATACGAACAATTTACACATGAAAGATTATTACAAATGACAAAGAATTATTAAAGTATATATAGTTTACACGAATAGTCGCATTAATGAAAATCTTGAATGCAAAGATAAAACAAAATTACTCAGTTGGTAATGCTAAATTTAATAAACTGAATGATAAATAAAAATGCTGTATTATACTTTCACAAAATGTATTCAAATCAGTTTATATTACTTTTATTCGAAGAATATGTTTGGTAATTAATGCAAATAGTGTTATAAGAAATGAGTGCTACGATGAAGAATGAGAATTTTATGCAGATACGTTAACCAACTCGTACGTACTTTGAAATTAAAATGTAAATTGCACGTATTTCTAGAATTATTTATTCTAACGCACTAGGCATGCTTACATGTACGCGTCGGAGCTAGCATCAAGTTGATTGGTGTCGTCAAACTTTGAACTTCGTAAAGAAGTCTCGCACTCTAATGACATCGTTAGACTGCAAAATCTTTACAAGTTTGTGACTAAAAAAACGTACGTAACGTAGAAGTAGACTACAGGAATATATTTTTCTGAATTTACAGTCTTTTCTTTTATTTCACACTTAAATAAATTCACACAAAATCTTGTAATATTGGCCAGACTCAGGATATTTAACACTCAGATACAACAAAAACACAAATATCCATCAAAACAGACACACTAACAAATACGCCATCGATTTCATAAAACAATGTGTGTTGGGGATGAACTCAGAAACTATTTACGATTTAAATTTAGGAAGAAAGCTAAAATGTATGTTTTTTTCTATGCTAAACGGTAAAGATTATTGTTGAATTTGTTGGGATAAGTAATATCAAATACAAGCTTTACTAAAAGCGAAACGAATGCTTACTGCCTCTATGGGTCTAATCGTCATACAAATTCTGGCATTACTGATGCAAATTTTAACGATGGAGTCGTAAGGTTCCGGAATGCAGAACACATACCGGCAAGTGAAGCGTTGACAGACGACCTGACTAAAACCGCAGGATTGCGCAAGACGCAGGCCGCGTTCGATCAGTCCTATTGGAGATCCCTTGGAGAGGCCTATGTCCAGCAGTGGACACCTTACGGCTGATACGATGATGATGATGCCAGTTTTACTTCAGGTGCCATCGAGCCCTTCGTAGTATATTTGTTAGTTGATAATGGTATTTAGTTTTAAATAACTATTATCAGAGTTGATACTGAACCGATGAAAGATAAAATTATCATTAAAAACTACAAAACTAAGACAAAAACTTAAAGTTAATTAAAAATTAGTCCCAAGTTGTAAGAACCATCAATCATCGTATTAGAAAGATAAAAAAAAACTTATAATGAATATAATAAAAATAATAAATATGTTTTTACTCGAGTGATTTACAGTTTGCTGGGGAAAATGATAATAATCAGTTGAAAAGTAAGATTTTAAAACCATCACAAATCGGAACTCGTAACATAAATTTTCTTTTTGTTTCAGATACTTTTCTCCAGTATGGTCTGCCAGTGATGTCCATCAACGATGCCTCCAGAAGTGACTTAACACCACTTCAATGGAATGAACCTGATGGATATGAATTTCACATATCCATACAGCCTACAGGATCTAAACTGCCGCCTAATCCAAGGAAGGGGGTGTGGTAACAGCACCTACCTGGGCCTCGACTGTCAAAGCGAGGAGTCTCCGACAAACTTCGTTTGTGACTTAAACCTCGACATCCAAAATGAGACGACTTACAGTTGCTATTCTTGTCTCAATGATACTGTGGGTCTTAGCAACGGTACTCTATGCAACACTGGGTTCCAGTTGAACATGGTGACAGTTATTTTCGAGAGTGCATTAAAAACTCTGTGGTTGAAACTGCCGAATTACGACTTTTGCGAATGGGACGCGTTGTATTGCATCAGCAAAGGGTCGAATAGGACGTTGTATGTTACAGATGGGTCAGTGAATAACATTGAAGCTTACCAATGCAGTTGGAATTTCAGAAACGATACAGGGGAGGTGTTTGTTAAGAATTATGACTGGAGTTTCTTGTTTGTGATATTGTTTATAATTGCGGGCGGTGTTGGAAACATTCTCGTGTGTCTGGCCGTGTGTCTAGACAAACGGCTGCAGAATGTAACGAACTACTTTCTGTTATCGTTAGCGATCGCTGACTTGCTGGTCAGCTTGTTTGTGATGCCGATGGGAGCGATACCAGGATTTTTAGGTAAGACCTTTTTAAATTTACTTATTTTTTTACCAGAACAATAATGGAAATCAATTATATAAAAACTAGTTGTAGTCGTGAATGAATGAAAAGCACTTATATAGGTAATGTCCTTAATAGAATACGCGCGAGGAATTCGTACCGACGAAAAATCCACCCGAAAAGCCTAACCCTCCATATTTCTGTGATGACAATTTTAATGGGTCGCTCCGTTTCACCCTGGGAAAGATACAGATATGTCGTAAATTACATTTTATTGTTTGTTATTGTAACTTTTGCTTTATGTTCACGATTTCTGCTTCATAGGCGCCATTGAAGGATGCGAGTTATGTAATGTGATATGTTCTGTATCCAGAGGAAAACGTTGATGTACGTTTAGTAATTGAAAAGAAAATGACAATTGAATTATAATAAACTCAATGCTACATTGTATATTATAGCGGGCATTTGTAATATGTGTCATATGTCACGGTGAAAACTAATGATTCAAAAATGTTCAAAACTTATTTATTTCAACCTTTTCACATTTTCAAAGGAGATCAGTGGTAATTTTAGCTTTTAGTGATAAAATATTTATAAAATAGCTTACTCGTCAGAGATTTTCTTGTTTAACTATACTTATTATTATAACTATATTTATTATAGAGAAAATATTGAAACTATAAATTGAGGCTATCGTCTCAAGTTGGATAAGATTCTTTAAGTTCAAACTTTATTTCATTGCTCATTAATATTAATAATTTTCATATCTGCACTTGGAAGTTCACTATTAGATAGAAACTTACCCAAGAAAAGGAGAATATGGGTATATATTTATATATAAATATATACGAGCTGGGCAAGCAATCGTAGAACGTAGCATTCGCGACGGAAGGGCTTCTGCATCCCCGCCCTGTGCATTGGTGCTACACTGTTTTGTATGGATATACCGCCATCTGTCGGTTCCCATATCTTAGTCGCCTTTTACGGCACCTGGTACAGGGAGATACTACTCTGCAGATACCATATGGCATTATTAGATAGCATTTGTAGATGCTTAAATTGTATTTGCTTAGAAGAAAATAATAATGTGTAATGACATAGTAGATAAACTGCTGCAGCAAAAATAAGTTAAACCTCTTAGCTTATAGCACGGAATCCAATTCGCTTGTAACGAAATCATATCGGATATATTTCTGTATTTTTTTATCGAGATCTGATCCGAATCCGGGGTCACAAAAAATCGTGAATAGAAATGACTTAAATATTTTATGTGTCTTTAGAGCATTCGAATTTGAAAGTCTTCGGATGAATATTGTATTTGAAGCTGGTGAGTTTTAACGGGGCAAAAGCATATAAGCATTTGTTGTCTACCAAGATTGTCTTTTGTGTTTATCCGTCGCCAACCGCTTCGCTTTTATTATTACTCTATTTATTATATATATTTCTGGGGTTTATCAGTAATGTTCGCTTTATTTAATCTTCTAATTAGGTTTTATGCATAGAACATGATGGATAATATTTACTAGAAAAAAATAAAAACAGGTGGGAGAGATGCAGGTTGGGGTCTCGCCTGATATTGGAGACAAGTTTTTTTCTAGCAAATATAATGTGTAGAGGTGTTAGTGGTGTATGCGAAAGCTACGCTCTGCGACTGCCAACACGCTTGTCCAGCGCTGCAACTATAGGAAAAAAAAATACTTTCCTGGGGAGGCCTATATCCAGTTATCTACATGAGGTGGACCATATAGGTCTCCAGCGTTGGTACCTCACTTGCACTCATTCCTACCGCTAAATAGCATTGCTGTGTTCCGGTTTGGAGGGTGAGAGAGGCAGTGAAGTTATTGGATAATGTGACATATTATCTTTAAGTCACACGGTTCACGAAGCGCTAGTGATATCTATGTGCCTATTATCACTGGGGTTGTATGTTTGTTTGTAAGTTTATATATAAACAAATAAGCAGTGGACTTCCAATGGCTGATATGATGATGATGATGTGTGGTGTATGTGTAATGGCACAGAAGTTGGCGATTTGCCGCAATCTTGATTGAAATAGGAGAAAAAAAAACCTCTTGTGTGTTATTAATTGCATATTTATTTGTCCAGGTTACTGGCCGCTTGGAGTGGTGTGGTGTAACGTCTACGTGACCTGTGATGTCCTCGCATGCTCTGCAAGTATCATGCACATGTGCTTCATCAGTATCGGCAGGTTAGTTTGTTCATCAGGACTTAATTCTGGTATTGTTTATGTATACTATCATATTAGTCGTAGGGTACCTGCAGAGTAGTACCTCCTCCCGTACCAGATGTCGTAAACGGTGACTGATATACCTAATCAGATCAAAATATTTTATATTCAAATATGCCTGTTACAAGCACTTTCAAGTCGTTAAAATGATAAATATATCTATTATTTTAGGAATTTGAAGTACTAAATTCTACCATACTCAAAATATCGATGATATAACATTTAAATTAGGCCTACATTATACTGATCTGCTGACACCAGATGGGTCTTAAAACTACGTTTAATGCACGTTAATTACATTAGGCACCAGAAAGGAATCTACAAGAAAAACGAATGGTGATAAAGGTTCCATCAATACTAAATAGTTAGTGTTAATGAAACCCCTACATGCGCCGGCGCTAACTAATCGCTAGATTTAAGCTAGGTTTGAGCAATTTAATCCCAGGCAGTTTCATCATCAATATAGACTTTAACAATATAAAATGCTTTAGAAATACGCTTTCTCTTTTCGTACTGGAGCCGAGAGATAATGGTATGGTGTAAACAGCCAAGCTTCCATACAACATTTAATCGGAAGGGCATGTCCAGCAAAGTACATTCTATAGCTGTTATGAAGATGATAATGCTATCAGGTGCCGCCTTTATCGTCATCATATTATCTAACGGAAGTCAACAGCTGGTAATGAAACTCTTCAATATAGTTATATTCTAGTCTAAAAATTGATTCAAGGAAATCAATCTATAAAATAGATTGATTTCCATGAATTGGGCTCCATGGTGCATGTGCACCATAGAGGTAGTGATTCTATCTTGTGCGGAAAAGGTCGTGGGTTTGACCTTATCCCAGGACTAATATTTATATGATGATATTTGTGTTTGCTCTGTGTCTGGGTGTTAAATATATGTATTTAATTATTATAATTGTGATAAGGAATTAAATTGTCCGTAATAAAAGTGCTTTAAGCGACTTATGTTAAAGTTAGTTCAATGTATGAGTCATCCCCGCCCTATGCATTTGAGCTACACTGTCTCGGATATATAAATCGCCATCTGTCGGTTTTGGTACACCTCACGATTGATGATATTAACTAGAAAAAAATTCACTTGAACTACTACTATACTAACCCATAACTATTTTATATTCGCTTCGAAATAACTTCGTATCAAAACATTTATCTCGTAGTATTAGACACGTTTCAGCAGACAATTTTTGTGATCATGGCTTATAAGTATGTCGTGAACTGAAGCATGATATTTATTTACACACTCCTAAATTCAGCTATGTTAACGTTCTAGATAAAATAGAGTCGTAGCGAAAATAACGTAGCAATATACGCGTAGTAGTTATTTTTAGTATGATATTTTCAGTTTATCTAGTAGCTGATAAGAAAAAGACAATGTTTAGTCTATAATACCCTTATCGACCAATTTTACGGGGACTCCCGTCTTGTACCATTTAACAAGCGTCATTGCTATATCTTTGGCGCATGGTGGAGTGGGATAAATTTGGTTATATTAATTTGCTACGCCGTGAGGTACCGGCAGAGTAGAATACTCGTAGTACCTGCCCCCGTACCGGGTATCGTAAAAAGCGACTTAAGTACCAGAACCGGATGGCGGTATATCCACGCAAAAAAGTCAGCTCAAATGTACAGGGTGGGGATGGGCAGCAGTATCCCCGTTGCGAAAGCTGCTCTCTGCGATTACCAACTCGCTTGCCCGGTGCGGCTATTATGAGCAACATACCCCCTTTCTTGGGGGGGCTTATGTCCAACAGTGGACTTTAATTGGCTGGTACGATGAATTTGCTGTATTGATAGAAATACACTGGCCACATACATCTGGTCCAATTGGAAATTACTTGGAAGAGCCTACGTGGACGTCTTATGAAATGATGATAATAATGACGATTGAATGAAATTAGGCCTTCTTGTTTTTTATTAAGTGACCAAGACGACAAACAAGGTGATGGTCCTCGTAATGTGGTCAGCGCAGCCTGTACACGCTTAAATTATCACAAGGACTTGTTACTTATGTCATATGTATATCACATTACCTAGAGATTTTGCTGCCTCTCATATCCTTCAAACTGGAACACAACAATGTGAATACTGTTGTTTGGCGGTAGATATAGGTGAGTGTGGGGTACCAATTCAGACCTTTAAAAGAGGTCTACTTCTAAGTAGACCTCGTGTTTTAACTTTTTGATTTGATTCCCGTTTCTTTGGATATGTTTTCAAACACACTGAAAGATAAAAACAATGATATGAAGGAGTTAAAATTTTAGCATATACAGTTCTTATAGATTTGAAATAAAAATCACATCACGTCACAATTAAACATTCAACTGAGCTTTGATACCTTTCAACCACAATATTATGATAAAGTTTGATTGTTTTCTTTTTATAACAATTTTAAACAATGCCTAATTGCAACCTGAGCAATTTAAGTAAAAAGAAAATAAGAAAGCGAGGATAATGTTCTTTTAGAGTACAATGATAAAATAAACTGTAGATTATAAATCATCAAAGCAGCCCTACAATACCCACTTTTCCCGTAATTACCGCGTTATGTTACCGCACAATCACAGTGCGTAGCTTCGCAACGAGAATGCTGCGGATCTTGGAAAGGCATTCGAGCTATACTGTTTCGGATGGCAGAACTGATTACTTGCCCAATTGTTTTAGTAAATATTTATTCTTGTTAGTGTTATTTACCGTGTTTGTAGAACATCCAAAACCAGATAAATTCTTAAAACAATTTTTTGCTTTTAGCTCAAGACTCTCTTGAAATTTTCTTATTTGCCACATTTATAGGTTAGGTTGGGTCAGAGTTGTGACCACTGGCTGCTAACGAGTGAAACGAGTGGTGCTTAAAATTTTTCCATTCAATGAAAACATGGAAATGATAACTGATACACGAGCAAACCCGCTTTCGACCACGTAAAAAAGGAAACGAAAATAAATGTGAAGTTTTCTAGCAAATTATAAGATCGAATTTCTTAGACGAATTGAATTAAATAAAATTCTGTTTGGTATACTTTAGTGGTTATACTGCCTTTATCCAGTACATCAGTAATCACTCAGGTGTAGACTTAGCAGGGTTTGGTAGTATACGCTGCAAGTATCACGTCTACCTACACTATAAAAAGAAAGATTTAAATTATCCAGGGTAGCCAGGATCACGGGTGTATCATCATCATCATACCAGCTTTTGAAAGTCCACTGCTAGACATAGGCTTCTCTAAGAAAGAAGGAAATTTGCCCATAACTGCTGCCCTCTATAAGCATGTTTGGCAATCGCAGAGCGCATTTGAGCTGCGCTGTTTTAGATGGATATCCCGCCATCTGTCGGTTCTCATCTCGTACTACACCAGATGTAACAGAAGGTACTATTCTGCTCTGCCGATATAACACATTTTTTTTATATATAAATTACAATAAATTGCCACAACATTTCACACATTGACCTGACTCCGTGGTAAGTCGCTTAAAGTATTGCAGACGCCAGAAGACAGAAGAATCACAAATTTACTGCTTAAATACATGTATTTAACATAGAAATACAGAAAAAATACAACTATTATCCTATAAATATTTGCTCTAGGTGGGAGGGGGATCAAACCCATATATAGAAACTAATGAACATTTTTAAGATACGAATATCTCCCTCAAGATGATAAAAGAAAAGTAATTGGAATTGCTATAATAAATATAATTCTATAAAATAATGTTAACTGACCCTCGAACTTGGAATATTAGCAAAAGCTCTAAAGTCGAGCTTCCAACCAAAAGCAGCACTTATACCGACACCAATACGTATCAAAATAGCGTAATATGTATTTTTCTTATCTTCTATCTTTACGAGTGCATCCCCCCATAACGTTCAATATTATTTCGTTATCGCATGTGGGAACCGACTCGGTATTATTTTTGTTTAGCGAAGTATGAAGGGGATTTAGTGAAAGCTCCGTTCACGATGCACTGCGGAAAAGTTTTAGAGAAGTTAGTAAATAAAGACTACGAATTCTGCGTCTAAGACTATATGTGATCATTTATATATTATATAGACAATCAGAAATGTAATTGGCATAAGGGACATATAAGCAAACATTTTTGTATTTATTTAATTCTCACTTTTGTTAATAATTTCAAGTAAAACAGGACTAAATTACAATAATTTTAGTTAAAAACAGCTTACACATAAATAAAAATAGGTTTCAAATAACAAAATTACAACGAATGATTTGTTTTATTTTCTTTTTTGTTCTTTTGAACCTACACGTCTTTTTCAACAGGTAAATTTATGACCGTCGATATATTTTTGTATGGTTACACAGGTTACCCATACAGTTCCTGTTACTATAAAAAATTAGGAATAATATGGCTAATGTTTATTGATAATAATGTAACTTTCTATCAGTAAAATAATTTAGGAAATCAGTAATTTTTGAGTTTATTCGTTACAAACGTACAATAGTTAAAACGTGCCTCGACACTTTTCATTTAAAGAGTTTACTGTAGTTAGACATTAATGTTTTAGCCTACACATTGCATGGGTTCTCGTTATATTCTTTTATTTTTTATCAACACTTTTATATACCGATACAACGTAGTTCAAATGCACCAGGGCGTATCAATGCCTTTACACATAAGGACATCTATATTAATATTAGGAAAAGAAAGCATTTAACTGTTTGTTTGTTAAGTACCATTTAACTAAATATCTACTTGACCAATTAAAATCTTTCTATCATCTATATTTACACTAATCTACACATATATTATGAAAAGGAAATGTTTTATTTTTGGAGGTTTGGCACGCAAAAAATTCCCTATTCAAATATTAGAATATTTAGGAGCAAGAAAGGCTATATTTTTTACTAGAAAAAAATAGGGATCCCTACTAAAATTTCAATAATGTAATCCAATTCACCGGTTGAATTTTCTTTCTTATCATCTTGTTAGGTTTGACATTTCTTTTTGTAAGGTTTTCGATTCCGGCTTCGATCATGGGTACAATATTTTCAAGACTGATCAGTTTAGCCAATTCATATACTTTAAACCCAAATGTTTCAAACAAAGATGCATTGCACCAACTGGTTAATCACATAATTATTAATTTGAACAAATAGAAAAAAGTTCTAGCTACATTTTTAGATATAGCAAAAGCTTTCCACACTGTATCTATCCAATTATTGCTTGGTGAACTAGAAAGGTTCAACGCTACAAAGTAGCTTAAATGCACCGGCGCCAGGCCGGGAATAGGAAGAAGCATTCACGTCGCGAAAATACGCTCTGCGATTGCCATTACGCTCGATAATTTTGGAAGGCAACTATGGGCAAAATTCCACTTTTATAGGGAAAGCCTATGACTGATAAATAATCATAATAATTATTAACATTACTTAATCACAATTTTTTTATTTTATGATATAACGATTAAGAGATATCGTGTAATTCATTTACGTGCTTATTAAATAGTTAAGTAAATGTTTTCTTTTTTAATATAGTTTTTTTGTAATTTTAGAAAGACGAATTCTAAAATTGATCATGTATCAGTTATCATATCTATTAGTATTTATTTTGGAATATAACTTCTTATAGATTTCCTTACCTTTAGGATAGTGGTTCTTAACATTTTTAAGTCCAATACCCTTATGACCTTACTAGGGTCACTGATTTTATGCCACCCCCAAACAATGTACTCAGAGAATACGCGTTAATACAAACACATAGACTTTATTAAACATCAAAATAATAACACATAAAAAAATTAAGATATTTTTACTACAAATTACATTTTTAAACTAGAATTGACTAAATAAATATATAATAACTTTGTACTTAAAAAATAAAATAAATTCGGAGTGATTTTACAATCGTCAGTTAAAAGTTTGAGGTTAAAGCAAATATTGGTATCACGAATGCTTGTGTATCATTATCATCATATCAGACATTAAAAGTTCACTGTTGAATATTGGCCTCCCCAAGTAAGGGGAGTGTTGATCATAACTGCTGCGCTGGGCCAGCGTATTGGCAATTGTAGAGCATAGCTTTTGCAACAGGGACGCTACCCATACCCATTTTGTGCCTTTGAACTATGAAATATGTATTAGTATTATAAGTAGAGACGGGATCATCTGCAAACAATTACAATTTACCTAAACAAAGTCTGGACAGATCACAGGTTTCTTATACATTTCATTCGATAACGATCGAGTTAAATACACTTTCTACAGTATTAACTTTCTAGTCAGTGTCTTTCTCGTCGTTAGTTTTTTGTCGTCTCGCTCTGTGAACTTTATATCATACTTTTTCTGTTCAATCGTTCATTTGTCACAGATGTTCGCTTCCGACTTTGTCTGCTTTAGAATATTGCTTTTCTTTATTATTAATTTATTGCATGACGGGCCAGATGGTGCAGATGGTAGTGATCCTATTTTGTACCCCAAAGGTCATGGGATCGATATTCATCTAGAACAAATATTTATATAATGATATTTGTGTTTGTTCTTTGTGTAATTTATATATATATTTAAGTATTATATTTGTGATTCCTCTATTATCTGATGTCTGACAAGTGCTTTAAGCGACTTAACACGAAGTCAGGCTAATGTGATGTGTGAATTTATTAATATTATTATCATATTTTAATTATCACTGTATATTTCTATTTTGTATATAAAATAAAATAAATTATATGAAAATAGTAATAAAAATAATTTCTTTTAAATGAGAAGAGAACATGTCTAAATACAGGAATATAAGGCCGTCTAAATACTGGGGTATATGTAAAAATTAATGACAGAGACGATGGCGTAGATGGTAGTGATCCTATCTTGTGCTCCAAGGGTCGTGTTTTATGTTTGTTTTGTGTCTAGGTGTTAAATATTTATTCAAGTCGTATATTCTGTTTGCTTTAAGCGACTAACCACAGATTCAGGTCAAAGTATGCGATAGAATTTATAATTACTTTAAATACCCATTAAACTTCAGCCTCTCTATCTTTTCATAGAAGCAAAAATAATTACGTAACCAATACAAATAAGCTTTTTTTTTAACCAAAAGCAGAGTTCACTTCGATTTTCCTTAAGATCCTGAGTATTTCTGAAATAGCACTGTAAAGCGATCTATTATCTTCGGGAAGCGGACCATTGCTGTGTTCTTGGAGCAATCTTTTGTTCGCGTATGAACACGGACTCTTCTTGGAACATAAGAAAACTGGCATTTCACTGTTTCAAATAAAAATACTTATAAATTGACGATGATCCCGCAGTTTCACCCGCATCGTCATGCTAACTATTGAAAGTCCACCGCTGGACATAGGTCTCTTGAAGAAAAGAGGTTTTTTACCCATAACTGCCGCGCTAGGTAAGTGTTTTGGCATTTGTAGAGCGCAGCTTTTGCGACGGGGATTCTACTGCCCATCGCCACCCTCTGCATTTGAGATACACTGTTTCTGGATACCGCACTTTGTCGGTTCTGGTAACTTAGTTGCCTCTTACGACACCTGCACCTCACGCCTGAGAATACAGGGATAAAATATAACTTGTTAGGTATTAATATAGAAGCTTTTTTGAGTAAGTTTACCCGTGGGGAACCAGCGAAGCAGAATAATGCATAATACCGAGTGTTGTAAGAGGCGACTATGGTGCCAGAAGTGACAGATTGCGGTATATCCACCTGAAATAGCGCAACTTAAATACTACAGGGTGGTAGCAGCATCCTCGTCACGAAGTTGTGGCGCGGCACTTTCTATGTCTAATATAATGATGAAAATGATTTTTTTAAGTTAAATTTTTCAATCTGTTTAGTAATTTAGAAAAAAAATACAAATCTTAAGTACATATGTACATCAATTTTAGGTACGGATCTCTAATTTAAAATAAATAGCTAAGATGTAGCTTTTTAATGTTGAAAGATTTTTTTAAACAAACAATATCTTTACATCCTCATAAATTTTTCTGATATAAAAATGTTTTATACGTGATTCAAAAACAGCAAAGTTTCATGTTAACTTCGCAACCCACTTTAAGGGCCTTTCTTGTTTAGGCCCTGCATTGACATCGGTCGTTTTCTCATTTTAGCTATAATGTCTTTATACATTTATGCAGATTTTAGAAGTTTTAATTATGTTTCCATTTAATAAAAAAATATTGCTGTATTTTTTTGGAATGTAGACATTTTTATTACTCTCTAGGGTATATTTTATTTTCCTACTAATTTTATAACCACAAAAGTTTGTTTTGTTGGGTGTGTACTAGAGGTGAACTTAATAAAATTCATGCATACCTTATATTCGTCTGCATTATCTCCTCCCTCCTCACTCTCACCTATTTCTACCGACAAACAGCAGTAGTTACATTGCTGCGATCCAGATTACATGATGAGTGAACAAGTAACGTTACTGGATAATGTGACGTAATATTTTCAAGCTACAAAGTTGGCCAAGAGAATTTGATATCCTTGTGTTAAAAGGCTCCGGTGGAGCATCACGCGGCCCGTGTGCTTACTTGTTGACCTTGTTGACCTGATCCCGTAATAAGTCGCTTAAAGCACTTGTGTTACGGATATCAAACCACTGAAAAGTCACAAATATAGTACGCAAATACACATGTTTAACACCCAGACACAGGACAAACAAATAAAATGTATAAAAATATTTGCCCTGGGTGTGGATCGGATCCACGACCCTTAGCGCATAAGGTAGGCTGCCTACCATCTGTGCCATCGGGCCTGTTATATTAGTGATACCATAAAGAATTGAGATGAACGCGACTACGCAAAAAGTACTTTTTTTATTTCAAATGAAACAGTACATTACTCAACTGCATAATAACGCGTTAAGTCCTCAGATAATTAACCGTCTACCTTACCCGGATCTCTGGATACATCTCTGCATAATAGGCATTCCACGTCAAATGAGGTTGGTTAACGGCACCCAGTGAAGAGACCCAGCTACGTAAACTTTACCGGGTTATCCGGTTTGAGAAAATTTTGGTCGCCATTACCCGGTTTATGCGAAAAGATAAAATGTGTCACTAGGAAAACTCGCCTGTTACATAGCAAAATAGTAAAGGTATTTGTGGAAATTTGTAGGATTTTAATAATATTAAAATGTTTAATGCCCGACTCATTTGTTATTTATTGATCTATGTTTATCATTATCATCATCATAGCAGCCATTAAACGTCCACTGCTGGGTATAGGCTTCCCCGTGAGATGGGGAAACTGCCCAGATTTACCGCGCTGGGAAAGCGTGGTGGCAATTGCAGAGCGTAGCTTCGCGACGGAAATGCTGCTGCCTATACCCGCCCTGTGCATTTGAACTGCTCTGTTTCGGATGGATATACCGCCATCTTTTGGTTCTGGTACTTTAGTTACCTCTTATGACACCTGGTGCAGTGGGAGGTACTATTGAAATCAATACCTCACAGCAAAATTTAAGCAATACTTTTAAGGATGGATAAACCGCTATTTACCAAATACAAATCCTCAGTTAGCAATGAATGTATACAAAATGTGATTTTAGAATTCAGGAATCTCTTTTTACGTAACATATTTTGTCAACTTCTTCGTGGTATTGTAACAATATAATCTAATTTAATTATTAAATAGTAACAGTGCTCTGAGTTTTCACGCGCGCACTTCATTCTAGTGAGAATGTAGATATAAAATGTAGCTTATGTCTATCAATGATTTATTTCTTTTTTTAAGTTGACTCGTTTCTTTAATATAAACTCACTAAACTATTGCAGGTAAGAACTTTTTGGCAATATTATATTATCTTTGTTAACTGCGTATGTATACTTGCTAAATATGTAGTTTTTTTTTATGGTAAGAGAATAAAAAAATTGATACTGTAGTTTTTGATTTATATTCGTTATATACGTACAATTTTGTAAATCTTTTCTCTTTGTAATAATAGTGTACTATATTAATATTTACAGTAATAGCTTTTAAAAGAATGAAGTGATGCTTAAACTAGGATATAAAGGTGGCATCATAGGTGCCTATAAGAACAGGCTAGACCTAGTTTAGGTACCTAAGTATCAAAATGTATTTTAGTTTAAGTTTCCTTTTTTTTGTTGAATAAAGTTATTATTATTATTATTAAAGGGATTAAAAGCTATTATTTTTACATTTTTGTGATGGATTAACTGTTAGATAACTAAAAATTTGTTGATACGGAACCAATGCGCAGTCGACTTTGTGAAACATTTTTCCACAAGTGTTTCTCTTAGGTCTTATCAGGTCTCAAATCTCGCTCGATCAAGGTCAATAGCATAATTTGGCTAGACTCGACGCACATTACGTGAGTTAACCGTTTGGAATAATTCCCATTTGGTAATGTACCTCGGAACTTTATTATACGGATCATTATATTAGCCATTGGAACTCCATTGCTGGACGTAGGCCTTCCAAAGAAAGGTGGAATTTTGTCTATAATTGCCGTGCTGGGCTAGCGTGTTAAGATCGATATACCGCCATCTGTCGGTTAAGGTAGCTCAATCACCTCTTACAATACCTAGGTATTGTAAGAGGTGATTGAGGTACATCCGTCAATCTTAGCATTCCGCTCATTGTTTGCCACCACGCCTGTCGTTAGGCACCGGCAGAGTAGAATAGTACCTCTTAATGCTCCAGGTGTCGTAAGACTAAGATACCAGAACCGACAGATGGCGTAATATTCATCCAAAACATTCCAGATCAAATGCACAGTTCGTGGATGGGCAGCAGCATCCCCGCCGCGAATGCTGCGCTCTGCGATTACCAACACGCTTACCCATCGCGGCAATTATAAACAATTTTCTCCCTTTCTTGGGAAAGCCCATGACGAGCAGTGGATTTCCAATGGCTGATACGATGATCCCTAAAATCAAGTTCTAAGGTAACTTAGAAAATAGGGTTAGATTATTCTAAACGAGTCGAGTCTAGCCAAATTATGCTATTAACCCATCGGGGAAATAATGAGTGAATTAGCATCCTATCTTGAAGAGGCCTCTGTCCAGCTGTGGATTTTAATGTCTAAATGATGACGAAGACGCTTTCCAAGCGCCAAGACGTCTAGGTCCATCGGTTGATATTTTACGGTTGTTTTGATGATTCCGAGGATTGGATCATAAGGATGCTTTCTAGGAAATCTTAGGAAAATAGTTTAATCACTGAACATCATCCAGTCATAGGATAATACATTTTAGCTTTACCCATATAAGAATATTAACAATTTAAAGTTTCCAACAAAACAATGTTAGTCCAGCCTCAGTTTTTGTTTTTCCACAATAGTCTAGAACAAATTATTTTCCGATACAATTTATTGCCCGACGTCTGCGCGTGACCTAAGCCCCAATGACGTATATAAATACAAGGCATCGGGAAAATACAAAGAAAAAATACAAATTCAAGGGAAATAGATTAAATAGGTCGTACGTAAACGTGGCCTTTGTACGGAAATTAATGATTTAAGTATAAGTGAATGCTTTTGTTTGTGGCATACAAATGTGTTCTGCTTGTTTTGTCTTAGACTGTTTTAACCTCTGATATCAGCAAACTGTTTGACGACCAGTCAACTTTTATACTTTCGGTAAAAATGCACGGGACGCTTGCACCAATTTTGACCAAACGGAAACTAGAAACTATAAAGATACTACAATTACCTATAATTAAAATTTTTGAGGTAAATCGTTGAAATAGTTATATAGTTTAATTAATTTTAGAAATGACAGTGACATGTAAAAGAAAATACGATAGGTTGGAACCATGCGAATATTGAACTAATGAAAAATAGCATAAGGATATATATAGCGTTGTTTTCTCTTACATGTAAACGTGATCAGCTATAGAAGACTATTATTTAGCAATAGATAAAGATCATTTCATTTCATAGTAACTAATAATTTAATCAATACATTATTAATTTTTTTTCGTCATCGTTTATTCATGTATATCATTGCTGTAAGGTACCAGCGGAGTAGAATCCCTCCATACCTCCCTCTGTACCAGGTGTTGTAAGAGATAAATAAGGTACCAGAACCAATAGATAGCAGTATATCCATCCGAGACAGTGTAGGTCAAATGCATAGTGGGATGGGCAGCAGCATCCTCGTTACGAAAGCTGCGCTTGCCCAGAGCGGCAATTATGGGCAAAATTATGCCTTTCTCAAGGAAACCTATGTCGAGCTGTAGACGTTCAATTGGTGTAATGATAATATGGATGTTATCTTGTGCGCCAAAGGTTGTGGGTTCAATTCCCACCCAGAAAAAATATTTATGTGATGATATTTGTGTTTGTTCTGTGTCTGGGTGTTGAATTAGTATATTTGTCTGGCGACCGTAACGCAAGTGTTTAAAGCGACTTACCATGGAGTCTGGTTAATGTATGAGATGTTGTGGGTAAGGAAGAAAGAAAATATTTCAATATTTTCATACATTGTCATTGGTTTTCAAGCTTAAAAACCTGAAGTAAGTTTGGCAGGACCGGTAAATCATTCATACCCGACGGCGGTACTCCATTATGGTAGAGAATCTCCTATAATTAAGCGCAGTTTGGACGCGCTAAAGTTATTTAATGGCATTAGTTTCCCGCCCAAGTAGCGGATAATTTACCAAGTCGATTGCAACAGACTATCTGTGTCCCAAAAGTGCATCCGATCCCTGGAGACCGATCAGATTAACTGCAGTTATTGTGGAAGAATAGAGAATTGTTTGCAGTTGCTCGTCTCTACTAACTATTAAGTACTTTAGTTTGTTATCTTCTGATTGTTGTATCTTCATTGTTATTTCTCAAGAATATAACCAGCATATATTTTTACCGTATTATAAATTTTCTTTACTCGGTCGTGTACCTTTGATAACTTCTCTTCGTCATCATATCAGCCATTGGTAGACCATTATAGAACATAGGCGTCCCCAATACTTGGGGATTCTTGTCCGTAAAGCGTAGCTTTGCGACGGGGCGCTGCTGCTTATCCTCAGCCTGTGCATTTGAGCTAGACTTTTACGGATGGATCACCGCCATCTGTTCTGGTAGTTTAGCCGCCTGTCACGACACCTGGTACATTCGGAGGTAGTATTCTACTCTACCAGTACCACATGGCAAAACCTCTTTTATAACATAACTGAAATTAGGCCTAACTTAACATAATTTTTCGGAAATCGTCGGGTTTTATAACTAAGTTACAGCAGGTACATTATACGTATCACCAGAATGGAACCTGCAAAAAAAACTGGCGGTAATAAAGGTGTCATTAACACCGAGTAATTAGTGTTAATGGACCCAATACAATTCCAAGCTGTATTTTTAATATAGGGTTTTAGAATTAAGCTCTTTTTTAATGTAATAAAAGAAATAGAATTGCCTTGAATGATTTTTTAGTTTATGGGTAGAGTTGTGCGAGTATTTTATTTCTAGGATTTACATTCTCCATGTTATAGTTTTTCTTAAGCATGCTTTGGTTTTTATGAACATACATAATATTTTGGTATGCATACTGATTGTTTAGTCATATTATTTATGTGTTCGGGTTTTTTTTTGTAATTTTATAATAGCACGCATTTTCCAATAGTTTTTTCGTCACAGACACATAAGTAATTTCCTTTTTCATGATATTTTGTATAGGCTCAAATTGTTGATGTTTGATCTGAATCCAATTTAATTATTACACTTTCATTATGAGAATAACTATGTATAAAACAATATTGACTATACTGCTGGCACAGGCAGCTGTGATTCTAGTAGGTTTCAAGAATAAGTTACTCAAATAAAATGATTATTTAGACTAATAACCGTAAGATTTATAGTACAAAGTTGTAATATATTAATTAAATTCCAACACCTTTTTAAAATATTAGAGATATACCTTCTTCAAATGCCATTTACATGGGTACCTTACTCTTACCTTATGTATATGTTCGCATTGCTGTTTTGGTTTTAAGGGTGAGAGAGGCAGTGAAATTACTCGGTAATGTGACATAATATCTGCAAGTCACATAGTAGGCAACGTGCTAGTAAAATCCTTATGATAAAAGTGTCTATTAGCTGCGGTGATGCTCACAATCACGCGGACTGTATTCTGGTTTGTCAACTTAGTCATATAATAAATCTATATTTATCCGTTTTCCAGAGGGGCCATAATGTTTAATTTTTCAACTTAATACAAAAAACAGAACTGTACTTCATAGATTGATAAAACTTCTTTTTTTTAGACCAAGTCGATAAACTACAACCTGCATCATAGTAAGTATCCCTGCAGCCTATAAACGATTGATATATCACAAGGATAATGCGTTGCCAACCTTGTGCCTTGAGGATACTATGTCACACTACCCGGTAAATTCACTGCCTCTCTCAGACTTCAGACCGGAACACAATATTAAGAACGCTGCTATTTGGCGATATAAATAGGTGAGAGTGAGGTACCAATGCGGACAACCTTTTGTATAAGATCTACTCTATGGCTTATTGTTTTTTTTTATTTGATTTTTTTTTCTCTAAGGGGATATCGTTTGTAACTAACGCGGGCCATAGCCACGCGATAGAAGCAAGAAAATTAAGTATTAGTATAAAACATTAGACACTGGAAGAGGACCATAAGTTTTCTTGTGATGCGACGTATGTTTGGTATAGTGGCTTTTTAAAGAAAGTAGAGTACATATGGTGGTATAGATAACGTGTGGAGGCTTTGGGATAATGATTTGAGTTTATTTGTCCTATTGATACTCAATTTTGGGATAATGATATGAGTTTTTTAGTCCTATTGATACTCGTTTTTGGGATAATGATAAGAGTTTTTTAGTCCTATTGATACTCGTTTTTGGGATAATGATATGAGTTTATTAGTCCTATTGATGACAACACTATTGCTGCTCGTTTTTTATTGTTATTTGACTAAAGCTCTATTTTTAACATAAATGAAACTTCCCAAATAAATAAAAGCATTGTAGCTGCAAAATAGGAAGATTCTGTAAAAACGAATCAGTCTACTACTAATCAGGTACTCTCCTAACCACAGTGCTAATAAGAGACTGAATGCAGCCTGTTTTAAGTCCGAATTCATTAGTCAAGAACGTGTGCCGAATGAAAAACAATACTTTTTTAGTATTCTGATCATTATTGCAACGAAATTCAACTGTCTCTACAAACACTTTATGAACTTGGCGAATTCAAAGTTGCTATTGTATAGTTATAATGATACTAGCAGTGCCCGTAACTTTGCCCGCGCGAGGAATAGTGATTTTGGGAGTATAGTAAATTTTCTTGATCAATGGACTACCAAACACTAAAAAAAATGTTCAAATCAATCAAACCTGTGATTTGCGAGTTTAAATAAAGAAACAAACAAACTTTCAGCTGTAAAATATTTATATGGATTTGATTTTTTAACAAAGACAGTGTACACATGTAAGAATAATAATATTACTGTTTTTTTATTTGACTAGCTGATCCTATCATGTGCGCCAAATGTCGTGGGTTTGAACCCTAAATATTTATATGAAGATATATGTGTTTGTTCTGTGTCTGGGTAATGAATGTATGAATTTAGGTATTATATTTGTGATTCTTCAGGTCTTAACGTCTGATTTTCGTAAAAAAAAAATTGAATGAAGCGAACGGGCTTCCCTAACTTTTTTAGAGATATATATTTTTTTAGGTAGAGAATCGTAGTTTACCTTTATATGGAGCTTTTTTGTTTTATATTTTACATTTATGCGCTGTGCTATGTATAATATATATATCTATATATTGAACATGATACAAAACGCAGTCAGCTGTTTAACAGAGTTGGCGGCGATCACTTCTTGCGTGATTTTATTTTATATTCGTATGTATTGATTATAGGATAAATATTGTTATTTTTCAACATGACGAGTGTCAAGAAAAATTGCATTCCATGAAAAAACAGCCAGAACACTGAATAATATATAGATAAATGTACCGAAATTACCTTGTATTTTGAGCATGAAGTTTTCTGATGACTTGTAATTACTTCAGGGGGTACAAACGTTTTTAAAAAAGTTCTTAGTACAGTAAAAACAGAATTATCATTCTGGGAAAGCGAATAGGGAGTCAATGAAATTAAAGACGTGATCAAATTTATGTAATCCGAATAGTAACTTTATAGAGAAACTAGTAGCGCCCCGCAAATTTACCCGCATTAGTTGTAGAACAAACAAAGTGACCTGCTGCACTGTTATTGGTCCAACCGTGATGTTATGTTGGTATATATGCCTATCTCGATAAGTAGGCTTTTTCTGACTTTATAGTTTAATCAGGCAGCTTTTATATGTTATTTTTTCAGAGAAATTTCATATAAACTTGGGGTACAAAGTAAGTACATTTTACATCCTTAAGGGATAATATAAAAAAATATATTTACACGTGATTCATGAAAATTTATTAGAGAACTTTTATACTAAATTTCATTTTTGAAAAATCCTTCATTGCTCCCCTATGTTATAAAAAGGACATTCTTGACCGGCCCGATGGCGCAGATGGTAATAATCCTATCTTCTGCGCCAATGATCGTGGGTTCGAACCTCACTCAGGACAAATATTTATATGATGATATTTATGTTTGTTCTACGTCTGGTTTACGGTTACGTGTTTAATATTTAAGAAGTATATTTGTGATTGTTGTCTGATATCCGTAACAAAGCTTTGCTTTTTTGCACGTGCTTTAAACGACTTATCACGGAATCAGGTCAATGCATGAGATGTTGTGGAAATTTAATATTATTATTATTGAGTTTATATGTTAGTCAGTCAGTCAGATTCTCCTTTTATATATATATATATATATATATATATATCTTTTAGGCGATCAATCTTCTAATATTGATCTTCCGTTAGATTTATGTAGCTGACAACCACACAATCAGGAATAGTCAAAAGTGATTGCGCTAATGGAAATTTGGTGGGGGTTGGGAGGAAGTTCCGGGATCTTATCAAAGAAGCTGCATAGGCAAATAACTTACGTTTGACTTCCTTGAAAAGAGAATTTCTAGATATCAATTTCCTTCATAAGTATCTGAAGTGTTTAGAAGTTTTATTGAAAGGTATTTGAATGCCGTCAAAACAGACTTGATGGATAGCGACCAATCGTTCTTTGAATTCATTCTTGTACCATATATCTATGTTTTGTCTTATTACCTTGAGACTAAACATCTTACTCGTTATTTCATCGCCGTTAATGGCGTCTATAGCCGATCATATTATCGTGAGGTACCGGCAAAGTAGAATAGTACCTCCCCCTGTACAGAGGCGGCTAAGGTACCATAACCGACAGGTAGCGGTTTATCTATCCGAAACATAGTAGTTGAAATGCACAGGGTGAGGATGGGCAGAAGCATCCCCGTCGCAAAGGCTGCACTTTGCAACTGCCAATACGTTAGGTTATTAGGGAGGCCTATATCCAGCAGTGGACTTCCAATGGCTGTAATGACTATGATGATAACCTTTTTAACATTTTATAACATTTACGCGTCCACCTTTCATAACGCAGACATCATAGTATAACGCAGCTTTCGCAACGGCGATACAGCTGCTCATTCCCGCCCTGTGCATTTGAGTTACACTGTTTTTTGGATGGATATACAGAAATCTATTAGTTGTGATACCTTAGTCGCCTCTGACGATACCTGTACTGGGAAAGTACTAATCTACCCTGCCGGTACCTCACGGGTTATCAAATACATAATATAAATATTTCAGTTGGCTTACTAAGTAAATAATCCGTAATGTACCGTCACAGTGGAATAGTACCTACCCTTACCAGGTGTCGTAAGAGGCGTCTTAGGTACCAGATCCGACTGTTGGCAGTATATCCATTCGAAACAGCCTAACTCAAATACAATAGGGTGGGATGGATAGTAACCGTCTATATCCATACTTCCTACAATAAATTTAAGGTAGCTGTTAGCTGTCGCTCACCGAACACATTTATACTAATAATATAAAGCTAAAGAGTTTGTTTGTTTGAACTCGTTAATCTCAGGCACCGCTAGTCCGATTGAATTTTTTTATCAGTTTTAAATAATTCATTCATTGGAAAAGACTATAGATAAGAAAAAATACTCTTGGATTAATAATAGCGAAGCATAAAAGATACTAGGTTTGTATGACAACTTAATGCGAGTGAAACCGCGGTGCGATGCAAGTCAAGAATAAATCAATTTCATATAATCGCGTAACGTCATCATCATCTGCGACTCATGAACGTTAACATTCCCGCGTTATAAATAGAAATAAGGAATGCGGTTTTGTTACATAATATTCCACTATATTCATTGAAAATTCATGACGCTGAAATCTAGGATATGTCATCTCAGCTTTGCCCTATTAGATGCGGGCTTCGTGTTCTAAATAACTTTGAAAATATTTTAAAATTCAGTGTGCATTCAAGTACATTTAAGTGAAAGTGGGCGATGATATAATATTTACAAATTTACCTTTCATCTTACTAAGTTTTAGTGATATGGTATTTAAAAAACAATACAACATTTAAAATACATAGCCATTAGAATTCCGCATTCCAAGAAAGGAGGTTTTTTGCCCATAATTGCCGCGCTAGGCAATCGCAGAGCGCTGCTTTCGCAACAAGGGTGCTGCCTCCTATCCTCACCCTGTGCATTTGAGCTGCACTGTTTCGGATGGATATACCGCCATCTGTCAGTTCCGGTACCTTAGTCGCCTAACGACATCTGGTGCAGTGGACGGTATAGTCTACTTTGCCGTGAGGTACCTCACAGCAATTTGTGGCTCGTGGTTTACTCGTATTATGTTGACCATAAGTTCTTTTTTCCTAGTGTTCTTTTTCTGCTAAAAAATAAAGGTACTGGCTGAGCAATATAGCTTAAATGCACACGACGAGGGTGGGTAAAAGCATTCCCGGGAAAGCTGTATTATGCGTTTGCCTACACGCTTGTCCAGCGCATCAATAATACGCGAAATTCCCCTTTCCTCCTCCTATATAATGATAATGAACCCACAACACTTAAATATCAAAATTTTACATGTTTAAATCAATCGATTAAGAAGAAACAGTAATTTAATTATGTTTGAGTTTTTATGCAAATGTTAAGTTAAATTTAAAATAATATTTATGTAAAAGAAAAAAAAAATTATGTCAGGCTTTAGGCGGGACTTAAACCTGCATTTTTCGTATTTTGCATACGGGCTTGGTAGCGCAATGGTAGTACAGTTCTCTGGTATGGAAAAGATTGGAGTTCCGCCGGAATCCTGAGATGTGTTGATTTTTTTTAGTTAGAATTACATTTTAAAATCTCAGTAAATCTTACTTTAACCCCGCGGACGGATGAACGGCCTTGCCCCATTATTGCGATCGTTGAAAACTCAATACTAGAAGAAAATCTTTTACGATGATACAAAACATGATCTTGTTACTGTATAATGTTCTGTTTGAAGAGCAAGTTTAACCTTTTATATTGTAAAACCAATATAATACATACATACATCACGCCTGTGTCCCATCGGGGTAGGCAGAGACTATTGATCTCCACTTGTTATGATCACGATCTTGGCATACATCTCTTGCTACCCTTACTCGCATTAGTCCGACCTGGCTTTTTTTATACTTCTTCTACCTGGTCGATATATGTTCAAGGTCGTTCTGTACCAACTTTATCATTCACTTCCGCTCTATATATTTATGCAGTAATTATACTTTTATCTATTCTTTCCAAGCCATCTCAACACTCCTTTATCTATTATCATCATCTTTTACATCACATCAATCTCTTATCACACTATTCTTTAATCTATTTCATAATCACATTATATATTTGAAGTGCTCTCATTTCAGCAGCATTTATTCTACTCGCGTGTTTCTTCTGCCATACCCAACATTCACTATATATGTCAGTGTTGGAACCAACAATAATAATGCGGTTGTATATTAATTCGATAAATCTTATTTGCATATAGTGAGGGATAGTTCACAACCGCGTGTAAAAGTTCTAAAAAAATATACATTTCAATAAGGAAACCTAAAATTTGAGCCTTATACATTTAAGCTTCAATTTTGAAGTGACATTGAAAATGCATTTGTTTTGTGGAAAAAATAACATATCTGGCGTTGGTTACGTTAAAAAAATTTTTAAAAAGTCGGTTTACTGACGATAGTTGAACGTAACAACGTCATAAGAAAATACAGATGGAATGATTGCATTTTTCAAAAGAACGTTTTAATTTTATTTATGAAAATGTATTATTGTATAGCAGCTGTCCGCTCGGGCGCATCGCTCACTCGAGTACGAGAGAGACAGATGTCGACCGCGGCCGAACGCGGGGCCGATTGTGCCTCTTTGTCGCTCGTCCCGCGCTCTCGCTTGCACTTCAAGCTTTAAACGGGACGCCTCAGAGCGAGGTAACGCCGCATGAGTCATGTTTTTTCGTGCGTGCAGCCAACTGTATCGAATTATAAGACGTAGTCACGTCAAAAAATTACCAACAAAAATTGAGATAGACTGGCCACATCGAGTATGGAAAAATGGTGTAAAACAATAACTGAATGGTATCCTAGGGATAGTATATGTGGCAAGTGAAAACAAATAATAAGATGGGAGGACAAACTAAAACAAACAGCGGTCTCTCACTCGAGGAGACTAGCTTATAACCGAATTCAGTGGAAACTATAGGAAGCGTTTGCCAAAAGGCACATTGAATTGAGGGATATCCTGTAGCAGCTCATACACAACTAATAAACAATTACAATACAAAATAAAAAGGCATTTTAACATTTGGTTAAAAGACATTTTTTTAGTGAATTGTGAATAATAAATCCATTCTGCTAGGAAAAGAGAAAAAGTATTTCTCTTCATTAACGAATTATAAAGGATATTTTAACGTCCTGAACAGTCCTCGTATAAAATAGAATGACTAAGTGCTCTCAAACGCGATCGCCGACAGCAATATGCATGAATGCTTAAAGAGTCTGTTTCTATGTTGAACACTAGTTTCGTCTCACTACAAACTAAGGATAATATTGTTACACTTTGAAGCAATATGTTATTATATATCTTAATTTTTAACTACTTTTTAACAGCTTTAAAATGCAGTTAAGTTATTACTCAAGGAAACTTTAGAAAAAAGAATAATGCTCTCAATATAAATTGCCTGAGTTAATTCTTTTTTAATTTGGTCAAGAACTCACTCCACTTTTTCTTTCTCTTGGAGTTATTGATACTTTCATTTTGCATTCAAAGATCATGGTAGTATTGTTTATAGACAATTTTACTATCTCCAATATTATATGATCTTGTATATTTAACTTTTTTGCCATTATAACGTTAGTATGCTGTGGTGAACCAACGAATTAGTATAGTACCTCTCCAGTACTAGGTATCGTAAAAAGAGACGGAGGAATCAGAACCGAAAGATTGCGGTATCTCATCCGTAACAGTGAATCCGCAGCAGCATTACCGTCGCGCTAAACTATGTGATTGACAATACGCCAGAGCAGCAATTAAGGGCAAAATTCCCCCTTTCTTGGCCTATGTCCAGCAGTGGCTTTCCAATGGCTGCTGTGGTGAAATAAAAAACATTATAGTTTGCGTTCAATGCTTAATGTCCAAAATCCAAAATTTTGCTTCTAGCGCTTCGTCTAGATGTTTGACAAAAATCACTTCCCTGGATGTAACGTCAGGCGAGCGTGAATCGCTACCCTGCCTTGCTCCATTAGATGCGAGCTTGGTGAACTGAATTTATATGCAAGCACTACTAAAATGACACTGCACGAGAAAATGTAAACGGGTTCGTTTTTGGAAGGAAGCATGATTATAGGAGGATCAAATTATGTTCTTATTTACTTATCTGAACTGGAAAGTGTTAATTTGCGTATCTGATCTTATAAGGTTTTCAAAAATAAACTTATTAAGTTATGTTAAATATATTCGAAGTGTACTTATTTGTGTTTTTAACTTGTGCATCGTAGATTCAACCTCAACAACGTTTATTGGATGACTATTTGTTTTATATCTAGGTGTTAAATATCATTATATCAGTCATAGAAGTTCACTGATGGTCACAGGCCTCCCCAAGAAAGAGAAAATTTCACCTATAATTGCCGCGGTTTGTGAGTGGCAATCGCAGAGCACAACATCGCGACAAGGGTGCTGCTGCCCATCCCCACCCTGTAGTATTTAAGATGCGCTGTTTCGGATGGGTATACTGCCATTTGTCAGTCCCAAAACCTTAGTCACATTTAACGACACTTATTACTATTTTACTCCGCCGGTACCCCACTGATATTAAATATGCAACGATGTAATTGTTATATTTGAAATTTCTTAGTCTAATTTACGTACAGTCAATTCGGGTAACATTGAACTATCCGGATAACTTTGGCCTGTCCTTTTTATAAAATAAATTTAACTAACCTTTAAACTATCGTTTCAGATTCACAGTTCTTGGAATCAGTAAAAACCTTAATTTACTGTAACACAAGTGTTTTAAACGAATTATCTTGGAGTCAAGTCAATATGCGAGATATTCTGTGAATTCATTTATAGTAAAATCTTCCTTTTAAAATTATTTCTTCGATGTTACAATAGTAAATTGCAGTGTAAATGATATCCTTGTATAGCCTGTCACTAGACGAGCGCTCTGCACGGCCTTGGACCATTAGAAGCGGGCTCCGTGCGCTGAATACGGTAGAGATACAGTGGCGGACTGTTGATACGACATATATTTGTAACTAGCGTCGCCCCGCGGTTTACCGCATACTTTCCTTAAAAATAATAAATAAAATAAAGGTTGTAAGTTACTTTCTATAACAATAGTTATCTACTAATAAGAGCCAGATTATGATCACATAAAAGGATATCTACAATTGTCTTTATTAAGACCTCCTTTCTTAGTGCCTCCTCCTCTACGTTATAAAAAGAACTTGTGCAAAATTTCAAGTTAGGCTCTGCGTTGGTATGACAGTTAATCAACTTCTCCTCGGCTCATCAGTTGTCAGCTATCCACTGCTGGATATAGGCCTCCTAAAGAAAGGGGTATTTTGCCCATAACAGCCACGCTGGGAAAGCGTATATTAATTACATTATATCTCAAATTTCTTTGTTCCTAATATTAAAAACAATATGCCATAAGGTACTAGCAGAATAGTAACTCCCACTGCACCAGGTGTCGTAAGAGGTGACTAAGTTACCATAACCGACAGTATATCTACCCGAAACAGTGCAGCTCAGGTGTATGGGCAGCAAAAGCTGTGTTCTGCTAATGCCAACAAGCCTACGCTTGGAGATTCCTAGGTCTAGTAGTCGACTTGCAATAGTTGGTATAATGATCAACTCCAAAAACCATTTCACTAAATAATCAATAGCGTATTAGGTAGTATTCCCATTGGTGGCGCCAAAAGGGTCGTAGATTCGATTCCCACCCAGGACAAACGTTTATTTGTTCAATATTCATATTTGATATATATCTGTTTAAGTAGTACATTTGTGATTCCTCTGATGTCCGTAACACAAGTCAGTAATACATAAGGTCCGTAGTATATAACTTATTTCTACCGCCAATTAGCCGTGCTCGTATCACTGTGTTTCGGTTTGAGGCAGTAAATGTGACATAATATATCTTAAATGACTAACTCTCACAGAGTTGGCGACATACTAGTGATATCTTTGTGATGACACGAGCGTATACAGGTTGTGGTCACGTTTACAATCAAGAGGACCGTATGCATTTTTGCTGACGTCATAATATAAAAAGTGTTTTCAGCCAGGTCAATGTATGAGATGTTGCATGAGAATCTAGAATGTGCCAAGTGTTTGCTAATAGATCATAAACATCAGATAATTCGCAAAGTCGGTTAATGGTACGTAAATCAGCATAAATCGGTTTGTTTCCAAAAACTCGTTTCTCACAGATTATGCAGATCAGAAGTTGTAGCGGCAATTAGGTAAATTGCCAACATCGTGGGTCAAGTCTCGTTCTTGATAGGATTTCTTTTGAAGGGGATTTATTTATTTCTAGATGCTGAATAGCGAGTCTTTAACAAGCGTTTATCTTATTTATGGAATTAATGTTATAATTAATTCGCTTTACAATAAAACCCAATTTAAAAAGTGTGGCTTGTGTTTGATTTTAATCCGCTTTACATTTTATTAGTTGTTAGCTAGCTACTTTTTTACTTTTAACTTCGTACCTTTTGTCTGTCTGTCGGAGAAATCCCTTCATATATAGAGCATGTAGAGATATTGAGTTGAAATGAAATCCATCTACCGAAATCTATTAGGCATGAGATACCAGCAGAGAATAGCCACGCTGGGCAAGCATGGTGGCAATCCATCCCCACCCTGTGCATTTGAGCTGCACAGTTTCAGATGGATATACCGCCATCTGTCGATTTTGGTACCTTAGTCGTATCTTACGACACCAGGTGCAGTGAAAGGTACTATTCTACTCTGCCGGTAGTTTACGGTAAGACTGGATACATGACACTTCCATAAATTTACTGGTACACTACTCATTATGAAACATTTATTTGAACGGGCTTAAAAGCCGTTATAAGTAGTTATAATATGTGGAAATATATGTGGGTAATTATCATATTCTTGTTACAGATACCTCGGTATCCGAAATCCGTTGAAGAGCCGACATCACTCCACGAAGAGAGTGGTGGTCATCAAAATTGCTCTCGTCTGGTTGCTCAGCATGTTTGTGTCGAGCTCCATCACAGTCCTGGGTAAGTTTTCCTGTCATTGAAGTGGACCTTGATATATTTATCGTGATAGATTTCCACCGTGTCTCTGTTGCTAGACTAGAAACGAGGTCACAATAGCAAAATAAAAAAATCACGAATAAAAACTTGTTGCCCGCCCTCATACACGTAGCTACAACATTTAGCTACACTAAATGTGAGACCTCACACAAAGGTCGTCTGAATGGGTACACTCTCACCTATTTTCACCGTCAAATAGTAGTGATCGTATTAAAACTCTGTTGTTAACCAGTAGTGATAATAATAAAATAATAATTATATTAATTCCCACAACATCTAATACATTGACCTTACTCCATGGTAAGTCGCTTAAAGCGCTTGTGTTACGGACGCCAAACAACAGAAGAATTACACATATACTACTAAAATACACAGAACAAATACAAGTATAATCATAAATATATTTTCTCTCTGGTGGGAATTGAACCCACGACCCTTGTGGCACAAGATAGGATCCCCACCATCAGCGCCATCGGGCCCGTTCTTGTGAGTCATAAAAGTTGGCAATGAGCTGGTGATATCCTTCTGATGATCATACAAGCGTGTATAGGCTACAGTGACGCTTGCTATCATGAACGTGTGCTTGTTTGTCTACTTCGTCGTATAAAAAAACACTGTTTTCGATTACAAGCTGAAAATTGTTTCATTCAAACGATTTATTAATCGTTTAAAGCTTTTGATTTGATTTGTGTTCAATACATTTTAGAAACATTGGAAATGAAGGGTATACGCTCAAAGAAATGAATTCCTTAAAATGTATCAGAGAAAGATAACTTAATTTGGATTCATTTTGTTTCTAGTGTTCTTGTACAAAATTGGCTGCTTTGAAGTTCAAATATCTGTGAACCGAAATCGAATGGTAGTTTCTACTTGAATAAAGATAATGCGGCAAGTAGATCTTTTCAGATTATCGTACATTTCTTTGCTGTCTACATAAAGATCATGTTTTTATTTATTTAGATATAAAACAGCTCAGTTAGCCAATTGTTTTAGGTGTCTATAATAAAAAAATATCAATTCATCTCATGCGTTAACCGGACTTCGAGATAAGTAGCAAAACACTTGTATTACAGATATAGAAACAACTCTAAGTCTAGCAGTACCAGATAGTTCTAAAAAATTTCAAATGACACTTCAAAAACCAGAAATGATCAGGCAAGAAAAATTCGTTGTTTGATAAACAGCTGGTAACGTAAAACTTAGATGAAGTCTCATACAAAAGTTTGTCTGTGTTGGTACCTCACTCTCACCTAATTCTACCGCCAAATAACAGTGCTTGCATTGCTGTGTTCCGGTCTGAAGCTTGATAGAGGCAGTGAATTTACTGGGTATTGCGGCATAATATCCTCAAGTCACAAGGTTGGCAATGAGATAGTGATACCCTTGTGATATTACGAGCGTCTATAAGTTGCAGTGACGGTTACTATCAAGCGGACTGTATGCTTGTTTATCGACCTGCCTAATAAAAAAAAGTTTTCTGATATCATTTATCGTACGACACACTTCAGTATCTCAAGTAAAAATCTTCGATCAATATGTATTACTAGTGATGATTTATGACAACAAGACGTACTTTTTTACTATTAGCCTTATAAACCAACTATGAATAGCCCAACGAGCAGCATAGCAATACTCGGCGTCCCTTTGCGCATTGAAATCAGGTTTAAACCAATCCGCAAAGTTAACGACATAACCCGGCGACTTAACGAGTTGAAATAGCAATGAGCGGTGCAATTAGTACTCACAACTGATGGCCGATAGAATGAAATTCTGGCATGGAGATCACGTTTTCACCAGCGTAGGATGCCTATCCAGAAATTGGAGTGACGATCTGACTAAAACCGCAGGATCGCGTTGAGCGCAGGCCGTGTACAACCGATCCTTTCGGAAGCCTTTTGGGAGGCCTATATTAGATATTTAGGCAGTGGACGGCCTACTGATAGGTATGAGGGTAATGGCGATTATTTTCTAACCACAATCAAGTATAAAAATAGTGTGCATAGTATTAAATTATATTATTATGGTTGGGAAAGCCTAGAGTCCACATTAGACGGAATACTACTTCTGTATTAATTCTAATCAAATAAAAATATTCTTTACTCTAGTAGACCCATTACAAGCACTGTAAAAACGTTTCAAGTTAAGGATAAAACAATTTTAAATACAGAAATATAAAGTACTAAAATATATAATATTCATGATACTGATGACCTTCATGACTCGACGGGATCATAAGGAGTCATCTAACATTAGATCTACCTCATTCTAATCAGCCGGCACCAGGCGGGTCTTAAAACTAAGTTTAATGTAGATTGATTACATGAGCTATCAAAAAGGAACCTACGAGAAAATCTAGTGAAGGCAAAGGTTCTATAAATACTAAATAGTTAGAGTCAATGTTACCCCCACCAGCGTTAGCGCTAACAAACCGTTGTCTTAAAGCTATGTTGGAGCAATTTTATCCCAGGGAGTTTTATCATTAATAAAATCTTTAACAATATAATATGCTTTAGAAATAAATTTACTCTTTATGTATTTTCAAATTTATTTATCGGTAAGCCTGATATGTTGCCTGGTATGTTATGGTAAGATCTCAAGGTCTACATCAGAGTTAATAATATTTAAATGGTTTACAAAACACAGTATATGAGTAATACCAGCCATTCGAAGTCCACTACTGGACACATGCCTCCAAAGAAATGGGGAATTTTACCCATAATTACGGTACTGGGCAAGCGTGTTGGCAATCGCATTGCGCAGCTTTTGCGATGGGGATGCTGCTGCCAATCCCCCCCCCTCTGCATTTGAGCTTCACTGTTTCGGATGAATATACCGCCATCTATCAGTTCTAGAACCTTAGTCGCCTCTTACGACACCTGGTGTAGTGGAAGGTACTGTTCTACTCTGCCGGTACCTCTCAGCTTATTTTACGAGTGCATCTGTCGTAGCCAAAGGTGGCGTCTATGATACTAAAGTTAAGTTCTTATTGTAAAGTGAAACAATTTGTGCCATACGAGTGGGTAAGAGAAACACAAGCCTAGTTCTATGAACAAGAAGCAGCTATAGTTGTTTACGGTGAGGGAGAAAGCGGGCGCGGACACTTATCCTGTATTTTATCCTCACCACATTTAGCTGTGAGGTACCAGCAGAGTAGAATAGTACCTTCTCTTATAGCAGATGTCGTAAGAAACATCGGCATCAACGGGTCTAAAGGCTCAAATAGTAGTGATCTTTTCAAATGTTTATATGAAGATTGTTTGTTCTTTGTCTGGGTGTTAAATATATGTATTTAAGTAGTGCTGTGAAATACCAGCAAAGTAGAATAGTACCTTCTCTTGAACCGGGTGTCATAAGACACTAATGTAACGGAACCGACAGATAGCGGTGTATCCATCCGAAACAGTGTCGTTCAAATGCATACAAGATGCGCTCTGCGATTGCCTACACGGTTACCCAGCGTGGTAGTTATGGGCAGAATTCACCCTTCCTTGGGGAGGCATATGTCCAGCAGTGGATTTGCTATAGCTGTTATGATGATGATGATGTTAGACATTGAAGGTAATTGCGGGGCTAACATTTTTAAATTTGCCGTACGGATGCAATCCTAATGGGAACAAAATCGGAGGACACAGTTTGGTTTAGTATTTCATTTGCATTATATGTAATGTATTTCGCGATTATTTTACTTCGTATCTAGATTTGAAATTAGCCCATTAATTATTTAATTGTGGTAGGTGTTTTTAATGTAAATGTACTTAAATACAATATATTTCCGTATCCATTACACAGCCACATCCCTTTTTGGGTATAATTGCCATTATGACTCTCTTTTCGCGACGGGGATGTTGCTGCCCATCCCGACCCTGTGCATTTAACCTGCAATGTTTTAGATACACCGCCATCTTTCGGTTCTGGTACCTTAATTGCCTCTTATGACATCTGGTACAGGGGAAGGTACCATTCTACTCCAATACCTCACAGCACTACTTACAAACATATATTTGACACCCAGACACAGAAAAAACATAAATAACATCATTTAAATATTTGTCCTGTGTATCTACAAGATCTCTACTATCTACGTCATGGGGCGTGTTGATGCCATCGGTATTGTTTACTTGATTCATCCTTATATTTATAAGAAAATAATTGTATTTGTTTCGTGTCTACGTTTAAGCATTATATTCGTGATTCCTCTGCTGTTTGATGTCCGTAACACAATTGCTTTAAGCGACTTATCTCGCAGTCAGGTATGTATTATTAGATATTGTAAATTTATTTGTAACATTTATTCGTAATACGCTCTTATCGCAACCCCCGCCCGCATTCACTCTGTACAGGCAGAGTAATCTATCTATAGCTAAGTGGTAGCAGATACCCGGCTGCTTTGTAAGTCAAACTGCGGATTGTTGCTTAGGAACAATTCGACCGCGCTGTGGCGTTGCTTTGAGAATTACGCTCGACTTGTGCCTTCAGGACGTACCAACGTATTTCACATCTAATTTCCATTTAAAATTTATTCACAAAAATGTACGTATATATATTAATGTGGGAAGGAAAACTTTTGAACCCCTTTTTAAGGAAATTGCTCGAATGGATGAACGTTAAATTTATCGCTGTAAAAGTAATGAAGAGAAGAAGTGCATAAAGCTATTTTTACAAATATTACACATACTTCTGTTTATATGATACTAACCACTCAAATTAAGACTAAACATTTCAATCGTCCTATAGATTTCAATGTAGAAATTAAACCTAAAAATTTAATGAATTATAGTCGTATTTAGACAACCAGGCGACAATTGATAAATCATAATCAGTATTTTTGACATCAAGCCTTTTCAAAAGAGAGGAAATTTAGCCAGTAGCCGCGCCGGGTGAGCATGTTGGCAATCTCAGAATGCAGCTTTCGCAACGGGTATGCTGCTGCCAATCCACCCTGTGCATTTGAGTTGAACTGGAATTAATTTGTGTTGAGTTGAACTGTTTCGATGGACATTCCGCGCCATCTGTCGGTTATGGTACCTTGGTAGCCTCCAGGTACAGAGGGAGATGCTATTCTGCTCTACCGGTACCTCCCGGCAAAACCCTTACGAGGAGTTCTTGCTATATAAAGATAGACTTAGTTCCTCAATATAAAACCATATTGTAGCATTCCATTTCCAGAAATGTATTCAAACAAGCACAGTCTGAGGAGACGAAACTATTCCTAGAATCGGAAATTTGCCAGCAAATTGCCGACTTGTACTATTTGTATTGAAAAATATATTTAACTACAAATTAGGGAGTGCACTGAACAAAGTCTGACATAACCGGGTCTAACAAAAGGGCATCGTTTAACGGGTAGACACCGCTATAATTTGGTGCTAAAGATAAACCTCGGCGTCATTTTAACTGTGCAAAATATTTAATATTTGTAAGTATAGTTCCCAACAATCCTTATCCAAGTCAGTATTTGTAAAAACACAAGTCAAGAAAGTTAAAGGGCCTTGAAAAATCCGATTCTCACAACGCGTTAAAATCAAAAGTTATACTTGATAATCCCCCTCCCCCCCGCTCCTCCGGGACCTAGGAAATTTGTATTCTGAACCTCTTTGCTCCCAAGCACGACTCGACAAATCAAGACTGTGCACTCATTATTTCTTTTGATTTGCTTTCAAGTGTTTTTATTGAAGATACAATTCTGTATATAAATGTTTTCTTATAGAATTGCAATTTAAATCTATATTGTTTAAAATATTTATATTATGTTTTTTTTTTGTGTTCTTTACCTCGATATTCTTCATATCAGCCATTAGAAGTCCACTGCTAGACAATGCCTCTCCAAAAAAAGGGGAATTTTGCCCATAATTATCGAGCTGGGAAAGTGTGTTAGCAACTGCAGATCGCAGCTTTCGCGACAGGCCATCCCCACTCTAGGCATTTGAGCTATATACCGCTATCTGTCGGTTTTGGTACCTTACTCGTCTCTTACGATATCTGGTAGAGGGCGAGTTACTATTCTACTCTGCCAGTAACGCACGATGGTGTCTCGACATTGTATTATGTATTTAAGTATTATATTTGTGGGTTTTTTCTGTTGTCTGATTTCTATAATATACTTTAAGGGACTTATCAGAGAGATATCAATATAAGAGATGTAAATTATTATTTATATGTTGACTTATATTTATTTTTATTTAATATTATCTCATTCAATAAGGTTTTTTTCTTTCGCGCTAGTTATAAACAAAGGCTTGAAAGTGTAAATTACAGAAAGTGTTAATATAACAGGCATTAAAAGTCTACTGCTGGACATAAGCCTCCCCAAGAAGTTCATAATTGCCGCGCTGGGCAAGCGTGTTGGCAATCACAGAGCGCCCTGTGCATTTGGCTTTTGGATGGATATATCTCCGTCTGTCGATTCTAGAACCTAAGTCGCTTCTAACGACACCTGGTACAGGGGAAGGTACTGTTCTACTCTGCCGGTACCTCTCGGCACCAGAATATTGTACGAGTCAGTAATTCTAGTGATGCAGTTATGCGACATGTGTTAAGGATTACCATTTTCTTTAACTGTTCGTTGGCATTGAAATGAATTTGCAACATGTCCATACTTTTGGGTATTATACCATTTGATGATAAAACTGTGGTAACTATTTGGACGGATTAAACTTTCAAATGCATTTTTAATTGTATAAGTAATTCTGTGTATTTGGTTAACTATTCGTTTATTGTGTTTTGGATGTGATGGGTGTTTCGTACAGCAATGTCTATTACATAAACTTATTATTATTTTATTTACTTATTATTCTTTGTCGTGAAGTGTGATATCGGGCCTATTGTAATATATTGTTTTGTTGGTTATGTTATCGGTCCCTATAGATCTTGTATTGACGATTATTCAGAAATTGCCAAGGTTTATATTTGTAATAGAGGAATTGTTTTAATGAATTTAAATCGTTGTGATAAGCATTGATGTAAAACTGCGGCAACCTGATCGTATCGGAGTTTGTAATCAATGTTCATTGGCACTGGTTATGTATTGTATGGTTTCAAAAGTTTTACAATACATCTTTTATAATACATGAGTATTTTCCCGCTCAAAAAAGGGGTATTCCATTACACTATTCCATGCGGCTGAAATCGCGGGTATTGCAAGTAAAATACATAAATAAACTTATACGTTGACCTGATACCTGACTCCGAGGTAAGTTGCTTAAAAGCACTTGTGTTACGGACATCAGACTATAGAAGAATCCTAAATGTAATACTTAAATACATATTTTTAACACCCAGACATAGAACAAATACAGATATTAACATATAAATATTTGTCCGGAGTTAGTTAAGTTAAACTAAAATTATGAAAATGGATTATGAAATTAATATCACTTACTTAATCACAAAAACTTACTGCCCTATAAACCTAATTTTCTAGTGGAATAAAAAAAAGAAAATTTTAAGAGCGTCATTCCAAATTGAGTGGCTTTGAAAGTTATTTCAAAGTGGCGACGAAAATTATTTTGAAATGAAATAACCTCCGGCGGCACTTCATTAAAAATCACTTATTGGGCCCTGACGGTGGCGGCGCTCACAAACAGCTAATCGTCTCTTTTTAACCTGTACGAGAAAGAGGGAGAGGTCAATGTTGATTACCACATTGTTAGGTTTTCTACGATACAAGTCTCATGCCTGAATAGCTTTAATTACTCCGAAATGGAATGAGCTGCAGCGTGTTTCAGGAAAAGGTTAACTTTATTTAGAACCTAGGTATTTCCGGAATGAAAAACTTCTCGGCGGAAACAAATCAAATGAAGGTCTGAAAATATTTTAGAGTATGGGAATAGTAATGGAACTTCCAAGTTATAAGCAGTTGCCTTCAGAAACTTTTCGAGGTAGTGTTTTTAATCTCTTCAAAAGATCACCATACTAATATTTTATGTCCTCTTCTGGCATTATGTACATGAAAGTGTAGGAAGGTAAGAATTTTGAGACTTACTACGGTAATCTATCCTATTATTATGAAGAGGAAAGATTTTATTGTTTGTTGGTATGTAACGTTTATGTAACGATTTAACGCAAAAACCACCTAACCGATTCTAGAAAGTATTTTACCATTAGAAAGTGACTTTTACCAAAATTTTAAATTAATAATATAGAACTCCTAAAGATATTTTTAATAGGACCAGTTGGCAAGGTAATTCCACGGTTCTAGACAGATCGTCCACTATGATGATCGTCTGTCATCATCATTATCATATCAGCCATTATAAGTCTACTGCTAGACATAGCTCTCCAAGTAAGGGAGTTAGTTGCCTATAATTGCCACGCTGTGGAAACGTGTAGGCAATCGCAGAGAACAGCTTTCGCGACGGGGATACTGCAGCCCATCCCCACTCTGTGCGTTGCTGCAATGGTTCGGAAGGAAATACCGCCACCTGTCGGTACTGGTACCTTAGTCGCCTTTTATTTGGCACTAAACTTGGTACAGCCCCCTGTACCAGGTGTCGTAAGAGGCGACTAAGCCTCTCAAGGTACTATTCTACTCTGCCGGTACCTCACGGTCAAAAGTATTTAAAATAAAATATTTACTTGAGACTACACGTATTTCTAGTACTAAAGTTACAGAAGTAGACTTACTAGCCGCGTCCCGCGGTTTCTCTTGAGTAGTTCTATACTAATATTATAAAACTGAAGAGTTTGTTTAATCGCACTAATCCCAGAAACCGCTTATCAAATATAAGTTCTTTCAGTGTTGGATAGTCTTACAACCAGGAAAGGTTACATGTTTTATCATATTTCAAAAACATTTCATATAATTTTTAAAGTCAAATAATATTATCCAAGGTTAAAAAATAACCCGAAAAATTCTATAGAACAAAATAATGTACTATAACTTTACATAGCATATTATTGTATGCCAAAATTATCGCAACACCACTTGTCAAACTATTGTAGTTTTTTGACAATAAGTGTTTTTTTTATTTCTTTTTTTTAGTCAGTCTTTGCATGAGAAAGTAAAAAACATATATAAAAAACATATAGAAACTTCGCGTTTATAATATTAGTAAGACACGATTTTGATGCAATTTTTTGATATTTGATATTTAAATAGCATTAAATAGCACCAACCAACAAGCTTGCCTAGCGCAACAATAACGGGCAACAAACCTCCTTTCTTGGAGATGCCTATGTCCAGCAGTGGACTTTCAATGGCTGGTATGATAATTATGAAATAGCACCAAACGTCCATCCTAATAGTTGAATCCATCTGTCATAACAAACTATTCCATTAAACGTATTAGTTGGTTCATATCTTAATGCACCTGCAATTAAAACAATCCGCAACTTCCATTCTGCGCAGCAATGTGCGGACAAAGGAAAGACTAAAATGTGTTCACTGTACCGTCGGCCATTTTCCTAATGCACTAGCTTCATGCCAGTTGCAGTTGTAAAACAATAGTGGAATTCTTCATATTCCTAATGACGGATCTGATGGCGTACCTTGTGCGCCAAGGGTAATGGATTCGGTCCCTATCCAGGACAAATATTTACAGGATGAATTACAATATGTTGAACAAGTTCAGTTATTGGACAAACTTGTCTTTTCTAAGCTAAACTAGAGAAGTTAATTTTAAATTTAAATTCTTACTATTAGATATGTAGCATAAATCACTTGTGTTCTGGATATCAGACAACAGAGGAATACTTAGATACATATAAATTACACCCAGACCCAAAATAAATACATTTTTTTATATATATAAGTTAACCGTGGGGTACTGGCAGGGTAGAATAGTACCTCTCCTAGTACCAGGTGTCGTCAAAGGCGACTAAAGTACCAGTGTCGACAGATGGCGGTATATCCACCCAAAACAGCGTAATTCAAATGCACAGGGCGGGGATAGGCAGCAGCATCCCCGTTGTGAAAGTTACGCTCTGCGATTGTCAACACGCTTGCCCAGCACCGCATTTACGGGCGAAATTCTGCCTTTCTTGGAAAGGCTATGTCCAGCAGTGGGCTTCTGATGACTGGTATGATGATGATGATGAAAACCAGTAAAATCTTGTAGTTCTTATTAAAATAAAAATTATCCTTGACTTACATAAGTATGTGTCTAATACTGTTTTGTTTGCTAAAGTTTGCAATAATAAAAATATTGATTTATGATTCAGTTGCATCGTCATCATTATTACAGCCATTGGAAGAGTCCACTGCTGGACATAGGCCTCTCCAAGAAAGGGGGAATTTCACTCATAATTTCCGTGTTGGTAATTACAGAGTGCAGCTTTCGCAACGAAGATGTTGCTGGAAGTCCTCAGTCTGTGCATTAGAGCTTCACTGTCTCGGATGGATATACGAGGGCGGTTTGATAAGTCCGTGACGTTTTAAATAAAACATTTTTATTGCATTTTATTTTTCTACATAAACACCTTTTAGTCCAGCTTTTTTCAAATTTTTTTATTCCCTCCAAATAATAGGTTTTCTCAAAGCTTTCAAAATACGCATTTGTTTCGGTAATGACTTCTTCATTAGACTCAAATCTAGTACCACCCAGCCATTTATTTAGGTTTTGAAACAGATAATAGTTGCAGGGGGCTATATCTGGACAATATGCTGGATGGGGTAGCAGTCCGTGTCTCAATTCGTGGATTTTGGCCATCGTGACTAAACAAGAGAGCACACGTGCATTGTCTTGATGGAACAGTATTTTCTTCTTCGCCAAATGCGGCCGTTTTTTCTTCAAGTCAACGTCGAATCTGTCCAAAAACTTTGACTAATATTTGCCGCTGATTACTTTACCTTTCTCGAGGTAATCAAAGTGAATGACATCGCGTGCTTTTCAAAAAAACTGTGACCATGACCTTGTTGGCTGACAGAATCTGTTTGGCCTTCTTTGGTCCACGTTCGACCCGAGCAACCCACTGTTTTGATTGTTCCTTGGTCTCTGGCGTGCTGTGGTGGATCCACGTTCTGTCCACAATAACAAAAAGGCGCAAGAATTCATTCGGCTGAACATCGCTAAACACTCTTTTGAAGTTGTCACACGATTGCGCTTATGGTCGAGTGTGAGCAATCGCGGCACCCATCTTGCAGAGCGTTTTCTCATGTCCTAATATTCGTGTAAAATATGATGTACCCATTTAGTTGAGATACCTACAGCATGAGCCAACTCACGCACTTTCATTTCTTGGATTTTATCGAGGATTTCCGGCGTGATCACTTCTTTTAGGTGACCTGAACGTCCGGCGTGCTGGTACGACCACAACGGAACTCTATAAGCCACATCTTTACCATTGTAATTGATGGCGCTGAGTCCCCGTAGTATCTATCAAGCTTTTCCTTAGTTTCAGTTATGTTTTTTTTTTACGTAAAATGTAATGCTTAATCAGCACACGAAATTATTTTCTTACCATTTCCGTAAAAATTTACTAGGTTGTCTACTTTGATGGCTATTAAAAACCAACTGCATGACGTAGCTTGCTCAAAATTTGACATTATTTCACTAATAGATCACAGTTAGCACTGTTGCATTTGGAATATCTGCGCAGGAAATTCAAAAAGTTACTGACTTATCAAACCACCCCTGTACCACTATCTTTCGGGTCTGGAACCTCTTGTCGCTTCTTACGACACTTGGTACAGAGGGAACTACTATTCTACTCTACTAGTACCAGACGGCAAGTTTCAGTTCAATTATGAGTATTTTATATCAGTAGGTATTATTACCAGATTGAACAGAATCCTTTTAGAACTAACATTTTGATTAGGATTAATATTAATTGTGATATTTTTGGCAATCACAGTGTGCAGCTCTTTCGACTGAGATGCGCCTACTCATTCCCGCCCTGTGCATTTGAGCCATATTTTTTGTATGGATATACCGCCATCTTTCGGTTCTGGTACCTAAGTTGCCTCTTACGACATCCGGTAAAGGGTGAGGTGCAATTTTAGTCTGCCGTTACTTCACGGCTTTGGGTGCTTGAGGTGTGTAAAACCTTATGTAATAGTTGAATTTATAAAGTGAGTTGATTTTCTTGAGGAAGAGCTTGTTGTTACTGTGGCTAATTGTTACCTATACGAACGAAAGACCTAAATTTTGATATCTGCCCGGGCAATGTTGGTAAAAAGTTTTCTTAAATCATCTGAAGCTCGGCTCCGTTGTTGTCTTTCTTTACGATTCCATAAAATAAAATAACCGATCCATTGTTAACAAAATAATGAAGCCCGCAAGTAACGTCTCAAAAATAGAACTTAAAAATACATTTTTTATTGTTAATATGAATTTGACATGGTATTTGTTTTTTCTATATCGATTCACTAAACAAGCCGTGAAAGTGTAACAAAAGGACAAATACATTTTCATGTTTACTTTTAAAAAAATAATCTAACTAATAGCTTCATACCTAAGTCTTAAGCATAGCGCTAGAAATTAAAAAAGAATACATATTCCCGAGACATAAGCCCTTTGCATAACATAACATTTATTTAAAGCTAAACCCGTTCTTAATGCACAATGTCACTGAAATCCGTCCCTATGCATGTTCTTGGTGTACATTCCGAGTGCAATCTGCGAGCGGGTGGAAGTGTGTAGGTAGTTTGGTATACCACCGGAGGTCTATTGTTAGTTATTTTAGGCACCTTCGGACGTCCACTGTTCGATGTTCGACACGTCTTCTGTAGTCCATCAGGTATTGGACGTCCACTGTAGGACAACCGCTCTATACTATCCACTGTTGGACGTCCACTGTCATCACTATCATTATAGTACCCATTGAATGTCCACTGCTGGACATAGGCTTCTCCAAATAAAGGGGAATTTTGCCTATAATTGCCGCGCTGGACAAACGTATTGGCAATCTCAGAGCGCAGCTTTCGAGAGATACTGCTGCCCATCTCCGCCGTATGCAAATGAGCTACATTATCTCGGATGTATCGCCATCTGTCGGTTCTGGTACCTAAGTCCTCTTATGACACCTGTTACAGGGGAAGTACTATTCTACTCTTCCAGTACCTCACGGCGGGACGTCTACTATAAGCCAAGCAAATTTTTTTTTCTTAAAATACAAATTAATATTTTCACCAACACGGTTGTTGCAATGAGTATCGTTTGAGCACGCTAATTATTTCTCTTACCTGAAAATACAAAGGCACGATTTTTCAAATGCATTATCCTTTATTTCAATATTTCACGATATTAAAATACACAAATCGATCTAAACGTCAATCCACAAATGAATCACGTGACGCCCCTTATCGATTTCCGTTAAAATCTTTTTAAATATGTACGAGTATTCTATTAAATGTAATATATAATTTTATCACATATATATCTTGGAATTGCACTTTACTTGAGAGGCGGATTCTTCACTTTTATTTTAAAGCCTATATTTTCTCAAGTATATATTTTGATATATCAAATATTCAAGTAGGCAAATTAAAAGCACTTTCGAATCGTCAAATTCGAATTATCATCATCAGCATACCAGCCATTAATACCGCCATCTGTCGGTTCTGGTATCTTAGTTGCCTCTTACGATACCTGATACAGAAGGAGGTACGATTCTACCCTGCCGGTACCTCACGGCAAAGAAAATATTAGTAAATGTTTTTTTCTTTTCAAATAACTTCACACGGCTGTCCGGCTTAGCTTTTAGCCTGTTGTTGAACAGCTTAAGTCACACATAATATCATTTCTATAGCAAATGCATCTAAAGCCAGCTTTATGAAATGCATTAAAATGTTCATTTGCCTGGTCCCGTTCCTAAGTTAAGTAAATAATGAAAAATGTACACGCTTTTACTCTTGCCAAATCAGGCTTATGCTATTTGTAGCTAGACAGTGAGAACTGCCGGTGTTAAAATTGTTTTATTCAGATTTGTATGCATTTATTTTTACAACCTGGCTTAGAAGAAACTTACTTGGACATTAAATTATGACATAATAAAAAAAAAACATTCTTTATTGTACACTTATATTTACAAACAATATTATAGTAATTCATAGGGAAGTATAATTGGCGGTCTTATCGCATAAAGCGATTTCTTCCGGGCAACCTTTGCATGGAAAATGTTGGGAAAATATATTTTAAACACGAAGGTGTATTAATAACATATTACATCAGGCCTGTAACCCATCGATGTAGGCAGAGACTATATATTTCAACTTGGTACGATTTAGGCATATCTTTCTCGCTCTATTTGCTCGCTTTAATCCTTTCATACACGCTCATTTATTCTTGGTACTCCTCCTGGTTTGGCCCATCTTTAATACCTCTTCTACCTGTTTAAGATATGTTCGCCTAGGTCATCCTATACCAACTCTACTATCCAGTTTCGCTCTATTTGTGCAGTTATTATTAATAATAATAACACTTTTTATTGTACACTTACAATTATTACACTATTTACAAACAATATTCATAAAATTAGTGAATATAGTGAAGTAAAATTGGCGGCCTTATCGCATAAAGCGATTTTCTCCAAGCAACCTTTGTATGGAAAATGTGATCGTGAAAACATGTTTAAAGCACAACAATTTCGTTCACCTCATACTACATGAGGTGTACAAAATAATAATAAAAAAAAACATTAACGTAAAAAACATGACACAATATTTTAAAGCTAAAAAAGGAAACTATAATATATCCTTAATATAAGTAAGAATACTAGGTTCTAGAATCGAAGTATTAAAGCGATATATAATACACCTTCACTCTTTTCTTAAGTATCGGCAAAGATCGCACGCATCGGATTATACATAGAGCATAAACCTTAAAGGATTTACTGTAGAATGTTGTGGAATGCTCAGGCATCCTAAGCCTTAGACGCTCTGATGATCTAAGGAAACTTTCGTGACTGTTACCTAAAAAGACGAAACGACTTTCAAGGAAAGAAAGTATATGAGCATTCCTGCGAAGGCGAATAGGGAGCCATTTGAGCTTATTATTAAATTCAGATACATGGTCATAGTTATTCTACTTGCATCCATCCTTTTACCTATCTAAACTAGATCAAGAATATAAAAGAACTGACAAATGTTTTCGGTATATAATAATGTGATTCAAACGCCAACTCAAAAAGCTGATGATAGCAAAATTGGGAAATACAGTCTAGTGTCAAAGGTACCTCTTATCTACATCCATGCTATGATTATATCAGCCTAGAGCTACACTAACATCAGGCAATTATTATATTTGCCATGAGATACCGGCAGAGTAGAATAGTACCTCCCACTGCATAATGTATAATAAGAGGCGACTAAGGTACCAGAACCGACATATGGCGCGATATCCATTCGAAACAGTGCAGCTTAAATGCACAGGGTGTGATGGGCAGCAGCTTCCCCGTCGCGAAATCTGTGCTGTGCGATTGCCAACACGCTTGCCCAGTGCGGCAATTATGGCCAGTGCGGCAAAAGAGCCTCCATTCTCGGAGAGGTCTACTATGTCCAACAGTGGGCTTTCAATGACTAGTATGACGATATAAATAAATAATTTCCCACAACATCTCATACCTTGACCTGACTCCGTGGTAAGTCATTTAAAGTACTTGTGTTACGGACGCTAGACATTGGAGGAATCCAAATATACTATTTAAATACATATATTTAACACCCATCATCAAACACAAATGCCATCATATAAATATTTGCTTTGGGTAGCAATTTAACCCAAGACCTTTGGCGCGCAAGATAGGATCACTACCATCTGCGCCATCAGGCCTGTTGACCCTGATATATGTGACAGCATAGTCAAAACCCATTTCCTTTACATTGAATCTCTAGTACAGTTCTCGTGAAAGAAGTGCCGCGTGATAAGGTTTAATATCAACAATATTGCAAAATAAATTTTAGTATTGGTGAGTAAGGTAATAATTCTGTAGTGGTGAAGAATATTGGCAGTGAAACGTGGCCTCTCCTATTGGCCTTATAAAGCAACCTAAAATAGACTAACGAGGTATGGAAGGTAATGCTTGGTTCTTTTTGCCTCTTTGCGCGATCGTATCATGAATGAGGAGATCCGTAAAAGAAAACAAAGTAACCGAGACAGCCCAGCATCTTAGCAAGTGAAAATGTAAGTCCTCCCCCTGTACCAGGTACCAAAAGCGATTATTAAACTACTAGCTGTGCCCGCGACTTCGTCCGCGTGGAATATTTTTTTGGGTACCATACCTATTTACTTCAAATTATATAAACTTTGAATGTCACGTTTATTTATATCGAATCAATGGCCTGAAAAATAAGTTTTAAGTTTCTAGCTCTAAAAATAGCGATCCATGCAACAACTTTTCATCCCCCCTTGCAACCCCTTACAACCCTTATTTCGAGTTCAAAAATAGCCTATGTCCTTTCTTAAGGTCTAAAGATTGTCTATGCCAGATTTCATCAAAATCGGTTGAGAGGTTTAACCGGGAAAGCGTAACAGACAGACAGACAGACAGACAGACAGACAGACAGACAGACAGACAAACAGAGTTACTTTCGCATTTATAATATTAGTAGGAATTCTATTCTGCTATTTTATAAAAAGGTTTTATACACACTTCTCCGATTAGATCCTATTTATTCTAGAAACTTTGTTTCTTGAAGGTGTTAAAAATTTGTTCTTTGCTGATACTGGATTCATTAAACTTTGGGACATCCGTGAGAAAAAGTGTTAAAGACAGAATATCTGTTGACTTTTAGGTGCAATTTGTGAAAGTGTTGCTCTAGGTATAACACTTCCAGGATAAACTAATAGTTAAAAAATCTAATACTTTTTGGATTGGCAGAGAGACAATCTTAATACCAAGTATTTAGGAGCTGATTGATCGTAGTTTGGTGAGAAACAAATTATTTGTTGCATTTTATAAACCTATATTAAAAGCTAAAGTTAAGGTTTAAGAAGAAAAATATATCGAAACGGTATTTGCTTCTTTTGTCACTCCCGACAATGACTTCCCATTGTGTTGTTTACGTAGAACTGAAATAGAAAAGCTATATAATATTTGTTTCATAGCCTAGACGTTGTTTTTGAAGCAATTTAAAAATAAAGATGATTTTACCGGAAAGAAATCCTCCGGAATGTATCTCTTCCTCAATTTCAACACATATTTCTTATACATTTACCGTGGCGTACCAGCAGAGTAGAATAGTAAGCAACTGAGGAACATAGATAGATGGCGGTATACCCACCTGAAATAGCATAGATCAAATGTAGAACAGAGACGGGCAGCCGCATTCCCGTCGCGATGCTACGTTCTGCGATTACATCTAGCGAAATCTACTAGTGAATTGCCAACTTTGCACAAGCTGTGAGGTATAAGCAGAGTAGAACAGTACTTTCTCCTGTACCAAGTCTCGGAAAAGGCGATTAAGGTACCATCCGAGACAATGCAGATCAAATGCACAGGGCGGGGATGGGCAGCAGCATCCTCGTCGTGAAAGCTGCGCTCTGCGATTGCCAAACACGCTTGCCCAGCGCTGCAATTTAGGGGCAAAATTCCCCCTTTCTTGGGGTGGCCTTTATCCAGCAGTGGACTTTCAATGGCTGGTATAATTATTGCCAACCTTATGACTTAAAGTATATTACATTCCCCAGTAATTTTAATGCCCCCCACCTTTCAAACCAGAACACCGCAATGCGCAGGTGAAAGTAAACCAATGCAGGCGATGGATATGCGGTCTACCTCATCAAAATGTGATGAGAGATTTCTTGTTTTAGGTGTATTTATTCAACTAGATAATAGACTAAAATGCTATTATACTTTGTATTTAAACATAACCTTACATGTTTGTCAGCGTACATTATCTCACATAAATATTGTTGATGAATGCTACGGAAGATGCAAATAACTCACCCGACGTGTTTGTTCACAACACAAGCCCGTAGTATATTACAAGTATTATGCAAGGCAAAAGCCAAGGTTTGCGTTTAGAGATAGTAAAAGCAAAGTCTAAGTCAAACTTACTTTATGCAAGTAAACTAATTACAAGCACTTTTAAATCAATAAAATTGTAATTAAATAAGTATATTGTTTATTCTAATTCTAATAAACAATTGTCGTTTTATATTGTTTATTATTTTATTTTAGGTTAAAATAAACTTATGCGTTGCTTCTGAAAACGAAGAAACGACAATTAAAGTCTATTCTTCCACCAATTATTCTTATTTATCTATCTTAAATCACAATAATCTAATACAATTAAAGTCTATTCTTCCACCAATTATTCTTATTTATCTATCTTAAATCACAATAATCTAATACAATAATAACCTCTCAACTGACCATTGACCTCAGACTTTAGCGCTTGTCAGTTGTCAATGTCATTCAATGTCGTTCAAAAATTAAAGAAATATTATTTCTTTACATAAGTATAAATAACATAAACATCTCCAATAACGCAGTGATTTTATATATCTTTATTTTCTTTTTATATAATTGCTTAAATTTATTAATAAATTATATTACAAACATTTTAAATGGACCTGACTCCTTGATAAGTCCTTAAAAACACATGTGTTACAGACATCGGATAAAAGAGGAATCAAAAATGTAATACATTCAACACTCTGTCACAGAACAAACACAAATATTTGTCCTGGGTGGAAATCGAACCCACGTGCTTTGGAGCACAAGGCAGGATCACTACCATCTGCCCTGTAAGGCCCGTCATGACTGCATAATATGGCGTAATTGGGCATGTTCTAATGTAATATCATTTTACAGAATTGTACGATGCATGACAAAAAACTTAATAGTTCGTTTAACTAAGGTTTAATAATTTATTTAAGCACCGGCAGAGTAGAATAGTACCTCCCCCTATATCTTAAGAGGCGACTAAGATACCAGAACCGACAGATAGCGGTATATCCATGCAAAAAGTCAGCTCAAATCTACAGAGAGGGGATGGGCAGCAGCTTTTTGATCGCGAAAGCTGCACTCTGCGATTGCCAACACGCTTGCCCAGCGCGGTAATTATGGGCAACATACCCCTTTTCTTGAGGAGGCCTATGTCCAACAGTGGACTTTTAATGGCTGGTATGATGATGACTTTATTTTGTGCTCGAGTCTTTTTCTGCGTAGATATCGTTTTGATTGCGATCCGTAAAATAACTTAAGGTTAAAAAAGAGAACAATAATCTAAAGTCAAGCTACTAGAATTTATCATAGTCTCAAATCATCTCATACTTTGACGAGGAATGTAGCTTGAAGCACTTGTGTTACGAATATCAAATATTTTCTGACCCAAGCGTACCAAAAGGAATGCAATTGTCTTCTATCAATAATTGTAGCTTGACATTAGAGCTTGAGCTTAGTGACAGTACAAAACATCTAAACATTTACTAACACTTTTCCACGCAATTGTATCAAAAGGAAAACAGTTTGTAAAGTTCCAAATTGGAGTTGGTTAGTGTTGTCGTTCACCGCGGCTGATTAATGACTCCACTCCAATTTATATCACAATTATGGCGCCCGGGTAAACTTCTGATATTCTTAGATTTTGGATACAATCGATAACTTTTAGCAGATTATTAATTACTTTCGGTGGTGAGCGGTTAATATTGACGCTTCGTGGAATCGACCCGTATTTAAACTGAGTGTACTTAAATTGAGTGTACTTAAACTGAGTATACTTTAACTAAGAGTACTTAAACTGCTTTGTTGATAATAATTTACACTTTATAATTATCATCGTCACCATATCGCATGATGACGTTTTTTGTCGGATGCCCACAGCTGGACATAGGCCTCTTCAAGTGACAATAATCATTGGGTTTTATTGGGATAAGTGGTATTTGTAGAGGGAAAAGGATGTCGCTGCTACTCCCTACTCTTCTTACTGAATTGGAGCTACGCCATATACCGCCATCTGTCAGTTCCGGTATCTCAGTTGCCTTTCCTAACACCTGATATAGAGTGAGGTACTCTTCTGCTCTGCCGGTATGCTATAGCTTAATTAATATTATTTGCAACTGCGAAATGCATGCAAGAAGACTAGACTAAAACAGAATAGAATTACCTACCCCTGTACCATATGTCATAAGAGGTGAAGTACCCAAAATTACAGACGGCCAAATTGACTTAAAACAGCGTAGCACAGATGAACAGGGCAGGGATGGGCAGCAGAATGTTAGCAGCTAGTTTATTGATATTATTAGTCTTGAAGATGGTCTCCAATGTGGTTGAAAATTAATATTAATGCTATCTACTTAAAAGATGGTGGTACTTAATAATCGTAAGCTTGATACTCATTTGCAATCCGAGATAAGGAAAGTTTTTTTCTCAAACATGAGAACTCATTATTATCATATCAGATATTAGACGTCAATTGGACATAGGCCTCTCCAAAAAGGAGGTTTTTGCCTATAATTGCTGCGCTGGGCAAGCGTGTTGGCTTTCGCAGAGCGCAGCTTTCGCGATGAGGATACTGCAGCCCATTCCCGCCCTGTTAATTTGAGCTGCTCTGTTTCGGATCGATATATGGTTCTGGTACATCAGTCTTACGATACCTAGTACAGTGGGAGGTACTATTCTACTCTGCCAGTACCTCACGGCACAAAATAAATTAAAATTATCATCGTTTAAATAATCCGGTTAAAACTAACCGAGTAGTTTACAATGATAGAGGTAGACGGGTCAATTATTTCAAAACTTTCGCTGATCCGCAACAAGTTACGGGCAGTAATTAATTTTAAATTGTACCACACCAGTTTGTGTACAGCTTTGCTGAGGTCGGAAACACAATTTTAATTTAAGTTCTTTAAGTTAATGTGATGTGGTAAATTACTTCGCTGTAAGGTACCGGCGGAGAAGAATAGTACCTCTCTCTGTACTAGCTGTAAGAGACTGAGGTACCGGATCCAACAGATGGCGGTATATCCATCCGGAACAGCGCAGCTTAAATACTCTAGAGTAGGGACGGGCAGCAGCATCCTCGTCGGGAAGTTGCGCTCCGCGATTGCTACCACACTTGACCAGCGTGGCAGCTCTGGGCAAAAATCCTCTTATCCTAGGGGGCCTATGTCTAAGAGTGGACTTTGTATAAGTAATGTGATAAATTCACTTCAGTCTCTTAAATGTCAAAACTTAACATGACAATTCAGCCATTAAAGTAAAAAAATATAAACCCCTTATTAAGTAAAAGTTTTGTAACGGTTTTAAAACGGTTTATTTAAATTTTAATCTACCAGCGAGTAGTCCACTATATCCTGTTACTAAAAATAAAGTGACGAAATTCAATATGAGTGAATAAATACAAATTTTGTCAACGCATTAAAGGGTCATTTATACCATAGGCCACTGTAGGCCAAGCGTACCAAGTGCATGAATCTAATTCATTATTATCATCTTGGCAGCCGAAAGCCTCGTTGGGCAGGCATAATGGCCACTGTCAATATTTATACTATACGTTTTCATGAATGTAGACGTTCTTGCAGCCGTTTGGCTTGAAATTCGAAGCAATATTACGTCGCTGAAATTAATTATGTTGATAATTTCTAAAGTACCATGTGGTACACCATGGATAATGGCATTGCTGACATACGAATACATCTAGTGGAAGGCATACTAGTGATTTTAGAATGCAAATACTTCTGGCATTGACTGTTTTTATAAACGTCTCAATAAGTATAGCTAGAATTGAATGACAATTGTCAAACTAATTCGTTTTTCAATTGCTTTAACGGTTTCTGTCTTAGTGTTAGGTTGGTATTATGTAATATACCTTTACAATGATATCAAACGCAATAATGACAATAATATCTGTCATGCTAATATATATATATGTATATAAAGAGAAACTGACTGACATTTCAATACAGGGCCTAAACTTTAAGGGCTAGAATCATGACATTTGCACAGAGGTTTTTTTATAACGTAGGGACTTCCCTACTAATTAAGACAGTACTTATTAAGAAAGGATGTTTGTTTTAAATTCACCCCCTAAAGGGGTAAACAGGAGGTGCAAAATTAGTATGAAACTTTGCTGTTTTTAAAGTTATTCGAATTAAATCAGGATAAAGTTTAATTGAGAATCGTAACACGTAAAATATTTTATACAAAACCATCCCTTAAGGTAGTAAAGGAGGGGGTGCAAATTTAGTATGATAGTTCTACAATTGACGCGGGTAAAATCGCCGGGTACTGCAAAGCAAGCTATATTTATATAAGAATTATTACGTTTTCAAATTAGTAACAGTATTTTTGACCTACAGGTCTTATAAACCGCACCAACATCATGCCGACGCCAGAGCTGTGCGTGATCAACAACAGGCTGTTCTGGATCTTCGGCTCGCTGGTGGCATTCTACATACCAATGCTGACGATGGTGGTGTCATTTGCTCTGACAGTGCAGCTCTTGAAGCGGCAGGCGAGGCTGGCGGCCACACCTGTACCTGGAGGCATGCAGAGACGGTAAGAAACCCTATAAATATATTGGTTCTGTGCAGTCTACATTTAAGCTACACTGTTTCGGATGGATATACTGCTATCTGTCGGTTCCAGTACCTTAGTTGCCTCTTAAGACACCTGCAATATTATATATACTTTTAAATGCGGGTGTATAATAGATAAGAAAGGATTTTGTTTTCAAATTCACCCCCTTACAGGGGTAAAACAGGGTAAAACAAAAGTGCAAAGTTAAAATTAAACTCTCTTGTTTTTGAAGTAATTCCAATTAAATGTACCAAAAAAATCCTCAATTGTTAGTCATGAAACATAGTGTAAAATAGTTTCTCGGAAATTATCGCTGCTTATAAGCTGTTTTCGAGAATCATTACGAATTGTCTCGCTTATAAGTTCAAGTTCATAAGATGACCGCCAGCCTCCTGTTTACCCAAAAGGCTAGAGAGAATATATATATACAACAAACAAGCCTTCAGTTCAGTGGATACATGGACAATGCTGCAGGATCGAAGTCAAAGTCAAATATACTTTATTCAAATAAATAATATTACAAGCAATTTTAAACAGTCAATAAACTAAGTATTAATGTTAAAAGTTAATGTTCTATTAATTCTACCAATAAGAAAGTGAGTTGAACTGATACAAGGGATCAGAAAAATCATCTAACCCAGATAATATCATTAGGCCTACCTCAAGCTAGTCTGCCGGCACCAGACGAGTCTTAAAACAAAGTTCACTACAGGTTCATTACGCGACCCACCAGAGAGTAACCTCTCAGAAAAACTGGTGTTGGTAAAACACCACCTATGTAGTAATTGGCGCTATTTTAATAGCGCCGTAACCCCTACTTGTGTCGGCACTAACAAGCCATTGTCTTAAAGCTAATGGTTAAAGCAGTTCAATCCCAAGCAGTTAAACCGTTGACATAATCTTTAACGCATTCGTAAATTTTGGCCACAAGCTTATTTTTAACATATTTTTTAAATTCATTTAAAGGCAAGGCTGTTATGATCTCTGGAGGTGTCAAATTAACCATTTATGTATGGAAGTGTTCTTTCATGCTATCTTTAATACCGGTTCTCCCAGTTATTACAGCAGCCTAGAAACACTCGTAAGGATATCAGCCTTGCCAGCCTTGTGACTTGAAAATATAACGTTATTACCCAGTAATTTCACTGCTTCTCTCACCCTATAAACCAGAATATAGCATCGTGAGTATTGAGTACCGCTATTTGATGCTAGAAATGAGTGGGGTACCAGCAGACTACCTTTTTATGAGATCTACCTCATGTGCACTTTAATCCGTCGTATCTTTTAAACGATCTATGTATCTATGTCTCGTTTATTTTGCAGGGTTGGTTGAGTATTTGGTGTAGGTATATTTTTTTTATAATATATGAATATAATTGCTTTGATTTTATCTTTCATAGATCTCGATGGGCCCGATGGCGCAAATGGTAGTAATCCTATCTAATTCGCCAAAGGTCGTGGGTTCGATTCCCACCCAGGACAAATATTTATAAGACGATATTTGTATCTGTTCTGTGTCTGGGTGTTAAATTTATGTATTTAAATAATACATTTGTAATTACTTCGTTCTGATGTCCGTAACACTTGTTTTAAGCGACCTATCACTGAGTCAGGTCATTCTATGAACTGTTCTGTGTATTTACTTTTATTATTATAATTATTGGTTATATTATATATTAAAGTATAGTTTATGTTAAACCTAACTTTGTCTTTTCCTATTATTATTTATTTTTATTACTATGCAATTTACAATTTATTATGAAATAAAGTGTATGAAAAGCGGGGAGTCAATGAGTTAAATACAATTTCCAAACCTCAGCTCTGAACTATTCTAGAAAACAAAAATTACAAAACACTTCCACTATTCATACAAAAAATTAATGTCATTTTTTGTAAACAAAATAATATTGCTTGTGTATCATCTTATTGAAGTGGACCGCTGAAACGTTTCTCCGTTTCCCCGATACTAATTGAAAAACAAAACTACTTCCTAGACATATCCGGTAGGCCTGCTGATTGATGGGATCGCTTACCTGGCGCGCCGCCAACACGGGGTGGACCTTGGATTCTTAAATTGCAAAACAATGCTGGCACACGATTTAGTTCACATAATACATATAGCACGTCACATTTTCAACAACCATTGTTATTTATTACTGGCAGGGCCCCGCAACTTTGTCCGCTAAAAATATACATTTTTGGCCCAATATTGTACTTTTTTTTGATGCAGGGTTCCTATGAGTCGTAGCGTGAGGTTTCTTAGCCTAAGTTACTTCTTAATATATCAGCTATCTGTTGATGAAAGTGTAACTCAAATCGGTACAGCCATTTCAGAGATTACATCAAACAAACAAACGGACAGATAGACGACAGTTAACAAATTTTTTTTTTTTTATATGTGCATTTTTATATGCATTTAGTAAAAAGCAGTTATTTTAATATTACAAATAGACATTTCAATTTTATTTATTTGAAGTATTGTAAAGAAATAATTTCTTTTCAATTAATAATAAATCTATATATGACTAATATTACAAATAATATTTTTTATTAATACCAAACACATTCTAATAAAGTATGTGAGATTGTAATTGTGTAAATTAAGAAATTGTTTCACACCTTTAGTAAAAGTAATAAAAAAGAAGAACTTTCACACGCAATATTCACTTTGTTAATACAAGAATTTACTACCTGATTCAATAGGCGTATGTCATCATCATCATCATACAACCCATTGAAAGTCAATTGCTGGACATAGGCCTCCCCAGGAAAGGGGGATTCTCCATAATTGCTGAACTTCTCGTCGTGAAGCTCTGCTCTGCGATTGCAACCACAAGTGTTCGCCGCGGCAATTATAGGCAAAATTCTCTTTTTCTTGTGCATGCTTATGTCCAGTTGTAGACTTTCTTTATATACTAACCTTGACCAGGCCGTTGACCGTCGCTTCAACATATTTAAAGTTTATGTATCTTAAACAAGATCTGACAAACTTTGTCTAACCCAAGCTAACACAACTCTTGTTTGTACAATCTATTAGCAAAGAATATTAGCTCGACAAACGGGCTTAATTGTAAACAAACAGTTTGAGAGCCGGTGGTGTGCAATAAATTTTGTTAATAATCTAGAATGGGTAGCAAATTGCATCAATAAATTGTATTTATAGTTTAATTTGGCTTATTCATTGTGGTGATCTAGTGTTCTCACACATTTAATTACACTAAAGTGGTGAAATGGTGATTGCTGTAGAAATTATGTTCTATGATTTCTTTCAAGCTGTAACTTTTTCAATGCTTTTTTATTGATATACTAGCGTAGCGTCGTCTTGATTTTGTGAGAACATGGAGACAAAATATAGCTTTTATACATCATCATCATTTCAGCTATTGGAAGTCCATTGCTGGACATGGGGCTCTCAAAAAGGGGACACTTCACCCATAAATCCCGCAATGGCAAGCGTACTGCTGCTCATTCTTTTCTCTGTGCATTTAAGATGCACTGTTTTGGATGGATTTACCGCCATCTGTCGGCTTAAGTATCTCCGTCACCTCTTACGACACCTGGTAAAAGAGGAACGTTCTATTCTACTCTACCGGTAGTACATTTCTTTATTGCTTGCTGACGATATAACTTTCTATGAGCGAAAGCGTTTTTGAAATATATATTTCCATTTCTTTTATATGGAGTCGTCAATCGTTTTGAAAGCGAGGTTTTTTAAACTTTATACTTCATTTGACAGGCAGGATGGCGCAGGTGGGAATGATCCTGACTTACGCCAAGGGTCGTGGGTTAGATCCCCCCTACTCTATCAATACTAATATATAATATATAAATTAATAATAAGTAATAATACACTGTATTTAATACTAATTCTTAGAAACTAGATTTAAAAAAATCTGTTTAATGCAATTTACAGATCACCATTATATAGGGGTTGACATCATGAAAAGGTCGTCCTCATTGGCACTGCACTGCACCCTATTTCTATCGACAAACAGCGTATGCATTACTGTGTTCCGGTTTGTAGGATGAGAAAGTCGGTGAATTGTTGTATATTTGACATCTTCAAGTTATTAAGTTGGCGATACGCTAGCTAGTGATATCCTTTACGAGTATTTTTTGTCTGCAATAAGTATCTTTGTTTGTTAATATAATAATATAAATTTTGACACGTGTGATGAAAATCGCAGAGCGTGCCTTCGCAATCCTATTTTGGATGGATGTACCGCCATCTGTCGGTTAATACAGCGACAACGATGACGTAAAATGTATAGTCGGATTCGCTAATTGGATTGTGCAGCGTCATTAGCGAACACTTGTATATGCAATGTATAAAGCTAGGTATGCCTGTGAGTGAGATGGATGCAATTGTGTTAGGACCCCATCTAACGCTTGGTTTCACCATATTAAGAAGTAATTACAGCGGTCATGTGGTGTAATCGCGCAGAGCGGTGGTGCGGTTAATTGATTTTTGTTCTATTTATGGCATCTCTTATTTGATTACATTTCTTTACATTTATCTTTGAGATTATGCATTTGTTCTTATTTAATGAACTAGCAGTGATCCGCGGCTGCAGCCGCATAAATTTTTAGAACTTTGCATCCCCCTTTCAACACCTTAAGGTAGCATTTTCAAAAAAAATTACCAGTGTTTCATGACTTTTAATGAAGAACTTAAAGGAGTATTACTGAATTTCATTTTTAGAACTTTAAAAACAATAAAGTATCATACTAATTTTGCACCCCCTTAGGCGATTTACGTTCAGAAATCTTATCTTAGTACGCTATTAAAAAAAACTGTCCTAGGTGTCAGACGGGGACTGAAACTACATCTTTTTCATACCAAAGGACTGCACTATTCATTAGCTACCGAGAATACAGCGAATATTTCGATTATTTGTGTTGCGAAGTCCGCGCCATTTCTTCTATTTTTTAGATAATTACCTAACTACAAACACTGACTTTTACAAGTTTGATGCAAGTTACTTAATTATTTTCAGGGCTTTTATGCATGAAACTTCGACATGTTTACTAAGGTCTCAGTAGCAAAATGGCAGAGCAGGCCCCTTGTATGGGAATGACGCAGGTTCGAGTTCCACCTGACATCTGTGAAGAATGATTAGAATGATTTTTTTCTAGTTAATGTCATCTTAAAAATACAACAACTAAAAGTACCTGCATTTACAGTTGCATTATTTTTTTTATGATAAACCTATAAAAATGGTTAAGACAAGACAAAGTTTGTGGGATGAGTTAGTTATTATTCAGATTATAAGAAAATTATGTTATCAAAAAGGTTTGAATCCTAGTTACCTAATGTATGTAATGTACTTTAGGATATAGTTTAAAACCTATCACATAAAAAATGTCATAAAATATAAATGAAGAGCCGTTTCGTATAAGTACAAATACAAACCACAATACGAAATTTTATGCACATAGATTTCAATATTTCTTACAAGTTTTAAGAAAATGATACTTCTGAAAGACATTTACTAAAACTTATTTATTTTTATTATCAATTATAAAAATATCTACCAACAGTTCGATAGATATAATCTTATAAACCCCTTTTTGTTTTCACCAAAAGTAAGTTGAAAGAAACGACGAACAATTTACCAAAATCATTGATAACATCTAGGATCCTGCCGTTTATTTTTTCCTTTCGATTTAGTCCAAACCTTCCTTAGCTAGGCTTATTTTAATATTAGGGTCCAATATTTATGGCCCTTGAACATTTCCGCTCGGTTGTTTATAACGGACTGGGTTATGTGCGATTCATTTTAAGGGTTCTTTATGTTTTACTACCAAATTCACGAATGCGATGATAACATAATTTATTATCCTTACCTTGAGTCATAACTTCTTCTAGGTCTTTTGTTAGAACGACATTTTTTATCAAGTAGTATCAGTTTTGTTGATACTTAAAAACATTTTCATCATCACTGCTCACATCATCATCATCATATTAATAGGAAGTCAACCAAAATTGCTGCTGCCTATCTCCACCCTAAACATTTAAGCTACACTGTCTCAGATGGATAAACCGCCATCTGTCGGTTCTGGTATCTAAGTTGCCTCTTGCAATATATGGTACAGAGGGAGGTACTATTCTACTCTATCGGTGCCTCACGCTTACTAAACATAATATATAGATGCGGTAAAATCCTCTTGGCTTGATTTAAACGGCCGTAACAATAAAGTTGTCTCTTTGGTATTATTACTTAATCGAAAACAATGACAAATATAGCAAACTAAGCCTTTAGTCATTATTTAAATTTTATGGCCTCGATAACTTCGGCTTCTAAAGACGGAGAGGATGTAGTCAGTGATTTAAGAACAAAGTCCGGATAAAATAATACTATTATAATAATGACTATGACCATGCGTCTTGGCAATCACAGAGCGCAAACTTACGACGGGGATGCTGCTACCAGTCTCTAGCATTTGAAGTACACTGTCACGGATGCCGCCTTCTCTTGGTTCTGGGTACTTAGTCGTCTCTTACAACACCTGGTACAGGGGGAGGTACTATTCTACCTTGCCGGAACCTCACGGCTTATCATACATAATATTGCATTGTCTTTTAAAATGAACTGAATTTGATGAAGCACTTAGAATCATCATTAATAAACTTCAAAAACATCTCAAACATTGACTTGACACCATAGTAAGTCGCTTAAAGCACTTGTGTTACGGACGCCAGACAACGGAGGAATCACAAATATACTACTTAAATACATTTATTTAACATCCAGACACAGAACAAACACAAATATCATCATATTAATATTTGCTCTGGGTGGGAATCGAAACCACGATCCCTGGCGCACGAGATACGATCACCACCCGCGCCATTGGGTCCGTCAAATTGTGTAATTTTAATGTACATTCTGAACAACAATAACATACCTACAGCAGCTGTTTATATACAAATTTTATGCGAAATGGAATAGTTTTAACTATAATAAATCAGAATCATGATCACACAGTGAAATTATAGCGGATGCAAGCAGCAGATGCGAAAAGTATTGCAATAAATCTGTCATAACAACCGCATGAGATACTTTTTGAATCTACGCCAAACAAACTCGTCGAGAAAAACCTGAGGTTTGCTTAGATTTTAGGATTACATATATTTGTAGTTGGCACTGAGTTATATATACAAGTGTGCTGTTATGGATGGTACCGTTTGTCGGCTTCGGTACCTCAGTTGTCTCTTACGAGACTAGGGAGAGACACCATTATACTCTGCCGGTACCGCAAGGTACACAACTAACATGCAAAACTTAATTTATCGTTACAGCCATTGGCAATCCATTGCTGGACATAGGCCTCCTAAAAAAGGAGGAATACCTGCCCATAATTTCCGCGGTGGGCAAGCGTGTTGGCAATCGCAGAGCGCAGCTTTCGCGACGGGGATGCTGTTGCCCATTCTTACCCAGTGAATTTAAGTTATACTGTTTCGGGTGGATATACCGTCATCTGTCGGTTTTGGTACCTTAATCGCCTCTTATGACACCAGGCACGGCGAAACTTTATTGTATATACATGTATATATATTTGTATGTATATATATATACACAGTTTGTTGCAGTATCGTTGGAATATACACAAAAATACATCTGACACGTCACAGATGAGAGTGTAATGTAATCGAACTAGTACATAAAACTATTAGAATAAACTCACGGTAGAGGGATCAACGGATTATAAAATATGTACCCGGACAAAGTCAGGATGAGCGGCTATTAATTATAAAATATACCAGATATATCTTGTCAAACAAACCCTTCGACGTACTAAACTAACGAGGCTATCAAATAATGAATCCAATTTTCCATTCAAACAGTATTTTGTACATGGCGACACTAAGCCAGCCGTAAATTGGTTTGCCTACCCAGTGTTGCCAGAACAAACAATAGTATTAACGTTTTACGAGCAGTATTGGTGCTAAAATTGGTATAGATGTGGCCATTCATCGCCAATCTCTTGTTGAGCTCGTAAAACAAAGCAGTTTATTAGTTATAATAATAAATGTGTATTATACAGCAGAGTTCACTTCAGTTCAAGTAAATAGTATATTTAAAAAGCATTTGTTAGACAATACGTAGTCTCTCGAATACGCTAAACACTATGTCCAATAGATTAATCAATCCATTCTGATATTATAAATCTGAAGAGTTCGTTTTTTTGTAGTTAAATACAGTAGTCTCAGGAAATACTGAACCAATTGAAAAATATAGGTTGTTCTATTGTCGATGATGACTATACAAGATAATAATAATAATAATAATAAATTTATTAAAAGCTGAAACAGTTACATTAGGAAGTACGATATATTAATAGTATGTAGATCTACAATTTTGGAACTTCTGCTAATAATTATAGTTCTAGTATACTAGGACAAGTACTAGGTATTTTAGCTAGCAGTGTTTTCTCCTTTTGCAATTCTGATACAAATAATGTTAAATACTATGTACTACACAAATATATCTTTGTAAGTGACAACAAAATCAATGATGTTTTAATTTTTACTTGTAACAAACAGTGAATAAACTGACGTGAGGTACCGGCAGAGTAGAATAGTATTCCCCTGTATTCCTTCCCCTGTACCTCACCCCTCTTTCTTGAAGAGGCCTTTGTCCAAAAGTGGACTTCCAATGGCTGATATGATGATGAAGCAATAGGACAGAAATATCAATAAAAGTTAGTTTAGTTATCAGTAAAAGCTGCACAGTACCTGCAGAACTGAGTGTCTATCTCTTTTATTACCTTTTAATAATGTCTCCTTTGACACCAGGCCGTGTTCACCGTACGAAGCAACTGAAATACCAAAACCGACAGATCATATAAATTCGAAATTATGATCGTCACTACGTTTGCCAAGCGTGGAAGTAGGTGGCGAAATTTCCTCTTTCCTAGGTAGACTTGTATCTAACAGTGGACATTCAGCGGCTGATATAATGATATGAATGGCTGTCAAATAAAAAGTTTGATAAAATAAGTAAATTATTCCTCTGAGAGATTCCGTTGCATATCAAAGTTAATTACAAAAACATATTTTACAGAATTGTTTTCGATTAAAGTTCAAAAAACAAGCTATCAATGAACTTGCAGCAAGCAAAAGTTTTATGATCAATACAGTCATGGTAGATAGGTTTTAATATAAGCTAGCTGCTCGATGATACGTGATTATTTGTGCATCGTAAAATGTCAGACATTTATAAAAAATTCAATAGTGCCTATTTGAATGAAAATATAATGACTGTGTTTATTTTAAACGGCCCAATAGCGCAGATAGTAGGCATTCTATATTATGCGCCAAGGATCGTAATATTTAACACCTAGACAAAGAACAAGCAAAAATATAAATATAAATATCATATAAATATTTGTCTTGGATATGGATCAATACCACGACCTTTGGAGCTCAAGACAGGCCTGCCATCCTTAGAAATACAGCAATATATTCACTGGTAATTACTTGAAGTAAAGACTAAAGTATAAAAGCAGTTAAACAAAAGCGTTTATCCAAAACCTTTATTTTAAAGTGCTATAATAAACTTATAACGTCAATACAAAATTGATTAATTAAAAAATTTTATTAAATTTAAAATATGAATGTCATCATCATCTCGTTAGATTTAATTATTTATTATATCAATTTCGTTTTTTTTCGACATGGTAAATCTTGCAACAAGCTTTTATAATATGTTAATATGTTCAATGTCGTTAAAATACTGCTCCATTTAAAAATGTTTTATTCCTAAAATAGTTTTTAATATACTCGTCTTATTTTCATTATATATTATAGGAAAACATAAAAAAACTTATTCCGCGATTTTTAGAAGCTATGTCGGCTTGAGAATTGAAGAGTATCGTTACTACGAGTATTTTTCGTTCAGTTATTTTCAGTATGCTTTCATTTTAGACTGTAGCAGTAAGGTGTTGAGTAGGTGTTCTTTTGAGATGAAAACACGAACAATTGTTGATTAATATATTTGATTTATCAACAGTTATAGAGATATAGTTAAAGAGTGTGTTTTATAGTTAATCAATATAAAATGAAGACACATTATTATGATATTATGTTTTTACTAATTTAGGGAATAGTGCCGAGTCCAAATCGATGTGCAATGCTCATGTGATTAATCTGTCCTAAATATTTGGTACAAACATGCCTCCATTATGTGTTCATAAAGAATAATGCAATAAAATTATTATTTAATACAGGTATGTAGGCACAAGATCTAAATAGAAGTGCTATAAAAATAACGTGACAGCCATCTTAAATATTTCGCCATTTTGGACTTAAAACTACGTCACAGCAAATCTACCAAACTGAACGTGTTTACAAAATTTCTGCACAAACAGTCAAAGATATCTGTTTTAAAACTGAGTTTCAAGGTTTCATATGTACAAAGTTACGATGCGTATAAAAATAGCTTGTTTTTAAAAGATATTTGCATTACGTCTTTAAATTTTAGTTCTATGTTATAGAATATGTCATCAAAAAAATTAGTCCGCCATCTTTAGAAGTCCTCCATATTGGATTTAGAGTGCCGCTCTCTCATTTTTTTAATTATTCTCAGCATGCCCTTTATTTGGGGCCTAAACAGAAGAAGTACATTGAAAATAACGTGTCCCCCATCTAGGGTGTTACGCCATGTTGGATTTAAAATTTTGTGTACAATGCACAGTTATGCATTGTCGTTCAAACTAAACAAGTATACATTATTTTTTTAATTGGTTAATGTAATCAGCTTTCAAACTGAGTTTCAAGATTTCATCATACCAGCCATTGAAAGTCCACTGCTGGATATAGACCTCTTCAGGAAAGGAGAGTTTTTTGCACATAATTGCCGCGCTGGGCAAGCGTGTTGGCAATCACATTCGCGACGAAGATGCTGCTGCCTATCGCCGCTCTGTGCATTTGAGCTGCACTGTTCCGGATGGATATACCACCATATGTCGATTTTGTTACCTTAGTCGCCTCTTACGACACCTGGTGCAGTCGGAGGTACTATTCTACTCTGCCGGATACCTCAAGGATTATATTGCACGTTTAATATCATGTACAATAAGATATTTCAAGCTACTTGATAACTCTGAGGGAGGGAGTAATTGTATAAATCATAAGATCTCGTGAGTGTTCCCGATTTATTGCCACTCCCTAATTCGGATCGTAATTCTGTCTGCTTTATTATAATATATTAATAGTGAATCGAATCTTGGATTAACGACTAAACCTCTGAACTTAATGTCTTTGAAGGCAGCGGTAAAATAATTTCACTAATTAATGGAAGGAAGCTTCTGTATGTTAATGTATGGGCTTGGTACTTAATTGAATACAATCAAATTTGATCTTTGATAACAGGAATGTCATCAGTATGAAATCGGAATGAGGCCAGTAACACTGAATGAAAATATCGTTGAAATTTTGGATATTTAATGTTATATTATATATAACTAGCACTGCTCGCGTACTCTGGGGGATATCTAGCCTTCCTCGAAAAATCTCGACTATCCATCACTGAAAAAAAATTCTAAAATCAAATCTCATACAATTCTCTGACTCCAAGATAAGTCACTTAAAGCACTTGTGCTACGGCAACAGAATATTCACAAATATAATACATGAAAACTCATTTTACACCCAGACACAGAATAAATACAAATATGTATCATCATAATATCAGGCATTGGAAGTCTACTGCTAGACCTAGGCCTCCCAAAAGAGAGGGTATTTTGTTTTTAGGGAATATTTTTTGGAGAGAAATCGCAGAGCAACCTTTCGCGACGGGGATACTGCTGCTTATCCTCGCCCTGTGTTTTTCAGTAGCATTGTTTCGAATGGATATACCACGGTCTGTCGTTTCCGGGACCTTAATAGCCTCTTACGACATCTGGTACAGGGGGAGATACTATTTCACCCTGCCGGTACGTCACGGCTTACAAATATTCATCGTATAAAATTTATCCTGTATGAGTATTGAAACCACCCTTGGCGTATAATATGGGGTCATTACCATGGGCACCATCTTTCCCGGTATGATATATATATATTTTAGTACGAAAGAAATACTTATATTCTTAATTTAAATATTAGCCCTAGGTCGGGCTTAATCTCATCGCGCATTGGTGCACAAGATACAAACACTACCAAATGCGCCTTCGCAATAGGCTCTTCATGCTTGTATCATAAAATATTTTTTCAAGGTAACAGTTTGCTACCAACGATAAGTTATTACTTAAGCCTACATTAAATCACTAAGTCTACATTTTATCAAAACTGCAGAGCTATAAAATGGGGTAATACGATTCCAATTCTATTGCCGTATTATGGGTAGGGTTGCAAACTCATCGGTATGTAATATTTATAATAATTGAAATAATAATTCAGACATCTCATAAGTTGACCTGAGTTGTTCCGAGATAAGTGGCTGTGGCACTTGTGTTACAAATTTCAGAAAACAAAGGAATTACCATAAGTATACTTGAATACATATAATTAACACCTAGACACATAACAAATACAAATATTCATATTATATGTGCATTGTGAAGCGTCAGCAATTATTAAACAAATCAATAGTGCCTCTCTAAATAACATATTATGACTGTTTATTTTGACCGGCCTGATAGCGCAGATAGCAGTGATCCTAATATGCGCCAAGGATCGTTATATTTAACTCCCAGACGCAGAACAAGGATAAATATCATCATATAAATATTTGTCCTGGGTGGGGATCGAACCTCACGACCTTTAGCGCATAATACAAGATTGGCCGTCCGAAAATAAAGCATAAGCAATTAATTATAAGGTTGTAATTTATAGGTACTATGAAGTTGGTACCGGCAGTGGAAATTAGTACTTCCCCTTGTACCAGGTGTTGTAAGAGGTTTTTTAACGTTTTTTAACAATGAAGCAAATTTACTTTTATATTTATTACTTCGACTATTAACTTCTGATTATATAGGTGCATTATATTATAGGTCCTATGAAATAGGTACCTCTAGAGTAAACAGTTCCTACCCTTGTACCCGGTATCGTAAAAAATATTTTCACATTTAGATGAAATCACTTTAAATTTATTTTACAACTATAACTTTGAATTGTACAACTGTCACTTTTCTATTGTCATTTATTACTTTAATTATATTTCCATTATGCTGTTTCATTAAGTAAAATTAATTTAAATTAAAAATATACATTTATAGAGCACAATAGCTAACCTTTAGTTTCCTACATTTTATCAATAGATGTGGCAATCAAAAATTGATTAATGAGAAATTATAATTTTATATTTGAATAGAGAATTTAAAATTAACAAATAGAACGTTTTTAACCATGGCAGTTACACTTTTGTAGATACATACATCACAACTGTGTCCCACGAGGGCATGCATACAATCTTGGCATACTTTTCGCGCTTTCTTGTCAAGACAAGGAAGCGAGAAAGGTATGTCGTATGTATGAGCGTGTATGAAAGCTCCGTAAGTTGTAAATTGTATGTAGACATACCTTGAGCGTGTACAAAAGGACTAATACTTGCATTTGTCTATTCTTTATACTTTTAACCTGGTACTTTTACTTGGTAGGTGGAGGTATATTCAACTAAGTCATCCTCTGTCAACACTTCCTCTCTTTATATTTGTGCAGTCATTCAACTTTTATCCATCCTTTCTACGTGTCACAGCCAACTTAACTTTTTTTTCTCAGTTAAAGATATTATTATTTACAATATTGCTTATAATTAAATTACTTTTAAAAAAATGTTTCTCATCAGAATTACTATAAAAAAGGGTACTAATTCACCAACGGTTTATTGCTATGGGAATACATCAAAGGACCTCAATTTTGGTTTATATGAGTGCAAAAGCAAATTTCGTTTGCGACATCTACATTGGCTAGATGTGCCATCTATTGAGTTTATTAAAAACTATTTGATAGAAGTCTACGCTGTGAGGTACCGGCAGAGTAGAATAGTACCTCCCCTGTACCAGGTGTAGTAAAAGGCGACTAAGGTACCAGAGCCGACAGATGGCGGTATATCCATCCAAAACAATGCAGCTCAAATGCACAGGGTGGGGATGGGCAGCAGCATCTCCATCGCGAAAGCTACGCTCTACGATTGCCAATACGCTTGCCCAGAGCAGCAATTATGGGCAAAATTCTTCCTGTTTTGGAGAGGCCTATGGCTAGCAATGAATTTTCAATGGCTGGTATGATGCTAGAAATCTACTACTACACAATAGTTGACTAGCAGCACTCTGTGGTATCCCCCTTGTAGTTTTCTTTCCTTGTCCAAATTCGGGATAAAATAAATCTTATATTTCCTGCTGATAATGTAACTTTTTATTAGGGAAAACGTTTGTGAAATTATTAAAGCAGATTTTCAGTTTTATTCTTAAAAGTTGCAAAAAGATAAAAAAAATCCTTTTTACATGTTTTATTTAAGATTGAGATCTCTATTATTTCTTGTAAATGTAGATACAAATAAAAAATACAAATCCTTTCCTTTTACAATATTACTATATAAATTATATAATATAAATATAATATATAAATTTAATATTTTTCTTGCGTCAATTTGTTATTGCCAGTGATAATCAACTTTTAGAATACCGGTAAATAGACGTTAGAACTAAATTTCTACTAAAAAAGGGGCAGCCCTAACTACGAGCCGCGCAAAGGGTCTTTAACGAAACGGACTTAAAAATGGATTGCGTCAGGGAAAGCCCTCAAGGATTTGCCGAACTTGATCCCATATTGGGCAGGACCCAATAAACAAATTACAACATTTATAAATGTAAGGAATGGAGGACTTTTGTATTATCTTTATATGTGAAAAGTCACGGTATTTGTCCGGGATGAACGTTCAAACTACAGAACCGATTAAACATTTTCTTGACTACTCAAAAGTCAGAAGTTCACTGTTGGACAAACGCAGCTTTCGCAACGGGGATGCTGGTTCCCACCCACCCGGCTATCACGGCTTTGTGATGACTATAGCATAACTAAATTTTTTCGTGACTAAACATGTTAATATGTATAAGCATCAAAATGGAGCATACATTAGTACACTAAAAAAACTATTCTAGTCACATTGGATGTTACTAAAATACCTCAAGAATGCAAAATAAGCAATATTACTAGGATAAATATAAAATACCTAAATATCCATATAAAATAACATATTTCTCTAACCACCACTTATGTGAAGATCTTTTGGATATAAGATCATTAACATATACGCCATTAGAAGTCCACTGCTGGGCATATGCCTCCCCAAGAAAGTGGGAATTTTGCCCATAATCGCTATAATATAAAATAATAGCTATTAACTGACAGCGTTAGGACGAAAACATGTTTTTCGTTTGACACTTTTACGATAAAAACATTATGCTTAAAATTTGTGCCACAATAATATTATTATTGTTTTCGAATTTCGTCGGACCCGATGGCGCAGATGATAGTGATCCTATCTTGTGTGCCAGGGGTTGGTGGCTCGATTCCCAACCAGAGCAATTTATATGATGTTACTTGAGTTTGTACTGTGTCTGGGTGCTAAGTATATGTATTTAAGTAGTATATTTGTGATTCCTCTGCTGTCTGGCGTCTGAAACATAAGAGCTTTAAATGACCACGGAGTCAGATCAATATATCAGATGGTATGGAAATTTATCATTAAAAAAATAAAAATAATAACCGTTCTGTTAGTTCATAAATTTGAGTTAGTAGCGCTCATGAACTTTTATGTAAATGTTTTTTGGTCCTCACATCATTATTATATCAATCTTTGGTTTGCCTACGTTGGACATAGGCCTCCCTGGAACATGAAGTTTTACCCTTTATCGCCACGCTGGGCAAGCATGCTGGTAAAAGACAGGGATGCTGCTACCCATACGATGTATCGGACGGGTACACCGCCATCTGTCGGTTCTGTTACTTAGTCGCCTCTTACGACTCTTGGTGCAGGGGAGGTACTATTCTTTACTGGCGGTACCCAAGGACTTTTTGGCCCTTATCAAATATACAAAAAGCATAGATCAGATCCATCAGAGAAAGAACCAGAAAAGATATGTGTTCAAAACTGAAAAACATTTAAAATAATTTAAATACCAATAATATACATTGTGGTCAGGCAATGCGGTGGCTTCGACAACGGGACCATGCAAGGAGTTCGCAGGCTGGGTGCCAGGAGTTCGCCAGATCTCTCTCCTGGTACTTCCGTCTCCAGGCAGCTAACTTGGAGAGTCACCACATCTACCCGGTTAGTATACTTACCAGGCAAACTTATTTGAAAAGAATCGTAGAAAATTTTAAGATTATTTTTCTATTTTCCAATAGGCAAATCTTGGAAATTGAAGTACTTATTTAATTGTAGACAATAGGTGCATTTTTTCATTAATGTTGCTTCTCATAGTGGCAAGTATCATAAATGCTATCAGAAAGAGGTTAATGTTCGAAAATGTTTCTTAAACTCTTTTTTTAAATTCATGCTTAACAAAATTTGTGCAATTTATGTTTTATGATTAGATTTTTTTATCGCATTGTCCATAGGCCTCAGCGAAACAAAATTGGTGTCAGCATATCGCACCCACAGTTAAGTTATATGAACGGTTGTGGAGGCGCGGGATCGAATGCTAGAAGAGGGAAGGACGTGGCTACACAGACACCTCCCAGCATAGCGGCAGAAACTCGAAGAGCAAGGTTAAGACCATTGAAGCTGACGTTAGCCACGCCAAACGCATTGACGCTAAGGTAATTCACATTTATGTTTTATTCTGCTGTGTATTTTATTTGATATAAAGCTTTCTTTCAGTTCAAATTTCCGTTCCATGTTTAGACAATTTACATGAAAATACATGAGCCAGAATCAGAAATACAATGACACCAAATTAATGTAAAGAAAAACGTTTAGGTTTATGATAAGAATATATTTTAAATCTCTATGACAACGCTAATGAAATTTATAGTTTTTCTACGAGCAACATTAACGCATAATAAATAAATTCAAACAACATCTTACACATTGACGTGACTCCAAGGTAAGTCGTTTAAACAACTGATGTTGCGGGCATTAGAGGAAATAGCAATCACAAATCTAATACTTATTTACATTTAACATCCGGGTGGGCATCAAACCCACGAACATCGGCCCGGAAAATAAGTAATTTTTAATCTCTTCGTACGAAACAGTACGCAACTGCACTATTTTTAAAACTACATACTTCCTGAAAAATCCTGAGCTTAAGCTACAATTCGTCTCTCTAGTATCTCGTCCAGCCACATCTATTTTCTTATTGAACAAATTTACTGAACTTCGTCTGCCAAAACTTATCCAGTTAAAGTTAGTTACAATACAAGGATAAGTCTAGATCCCCGCGAGATTCACTGGATATTTCAACAAGTTGTTAATGAATGCAAATAGTAATTAATAGAGTGAACATTTCGGATCATAATTTTTCAAAGTGTGTTGATGTTTTTTAACACTACTAATATAAATGTCAAAGATTGTAAGTATAGACGTGTGAATATATATAAAAAAATAAATTCCCACAACATCTCATACATTAATCTGACTCCACGGTAAGTAGTTTAAAGCACTTGTTTTACGGACACCAGACAACAGAGGAACCACGAATATACACTTAAATATATATTTTTAAAACCTAGATACAGAATAAACACAAATATCATAAAATAAATATATGCCCAGAATGGGTATTGAACTCACAACCCTTGTGAGCACAAGAGAGAAGAAGGAGAAATACCATTCGCGCCATCGGGAACGTCATTATATGTACTCTGTTATGCCAAGACAGCTTTTTGTGTTTTTTTACAGACCAGAAACACATACAAGTTTAAATTCCGTAACAATAAGCATTACCGCAGCCTCTAGACGCTCATAATATCACAAGGATATCATTAGTGCGTTACCAACGTTGTGACTTAAAGACGTTATATCACATTAACCAGGTCCTTTACTAGATCTCTCACTCTTCAAACCGGAATACAGCAATGCAAATACTGCTATTTGTTGTCAATGAGTATTTTTATTTTCTATAACATCAATCTTGTGTTACAGACTACTTAATATAATATTAATAATAATAAGCCCCCTAAAATCTAACCACACGTTACCTGACCACTAACCCTGATCGACCACCTGATCACGTGGGGGGCGGACACATGAACGCGAAATTATTGTCGTGGCTAACGTGGCGCTGGTAACCCATTCAATATGGAAACTCGATCAAGAAAGAAATGTTTAGGGCCGCTTCCCGGGGGTATCACCGGGGCACACCTGGAGCTGACGGTGGATGTCTCAGCATACAGACCGTCAGCGGTGAGGGGCTGAATAAGCGGGCTCCCACCGGATCATCCGAAAATATTACAGCCAACAATTTAGAACAGACTGACAGACATACTGACAGTTACTCCGTCAACCAGCGCGACGGAGGACATAAAATCTTCAACACAGCTCTGCAGTATAGCCTCTAGTGCTGCACAGGAAGCTAATGCTTTAAACCCTGTGTCCACTAAAGCTGGAAAACCCAGCGTACGCATGTGTTAAAATGAAATAAACCTTTTCAATATGCGTACGTTTTACCGCGTAACTAAATTAGAGACCGATTTGACAACCTACCGGAAATCCTTACATGCGCAATTTATAAACCAGTACCCTTGCATGAACGTTTTGGAACAAAGTCTTTCAGATCAAAGACGGGTCATAGTTCGAAATAAAATTATAAGTCATTATCTTCATAGATAGCACGTACCAGCAAGCTCTGCATAGGGCGGGCAAGATGGAAAAACGATCAGATTAAAACTGCAGGATCACGCTGGACACAAGCCGCATACAACCGGTCCTATTAAAGATTACTTTGGGAAGTCTATGTCCGCAGTGGCCGTCTTATAACTGATATGGTGATGATGATGATAATGTCTTCAAGTCACAAAGTTATTAACACACTAGTGATATCCTTGTGATATACGAGCGTCAATAGGCTGATGGTGACGTTACACACGCTTGCCTAAGCGTCAATTATGGGCTAACCATTTTTCGAGGAGGCCTATGTCCAGCAGTGTACTTTCAATGGCTGATAAAATGGTTATGATGTGAAAAATAATGGTTTTTTTCTTACTATCACGTAAACTGTATGCTTGTTTGTCAATTTAGTCGTATAAAACATATGAAACAAATTGTACATACATATATACTGGAAATAATGCTGTTTCACCAGGCGTAATATCAAATTAAGAAAATAATGTTCTTATCTCGGTCCGATTAACGGGCTTTAATGGTTTTATTTCTCGACGTGTAATCCTAATGAAACAAAATACCGTCCGCGGTATCATTACAGAAGGTATTAACAAAAAAGCTCTCCCAGGGGGCCCCTTACGCTATGAAACACTCGTAATAATAATGGGAATACGCTGTCTACATTTAATTAATTTCGCCTGCCAACTGCTATGTAAGATACTCGCATTTGTTTATCTGATTCTGAAATCGTTACTGTAATATCGTGATTTTAGAAGTGCGTAAAATTTACATATACAATATACAGTTACATATATATCATTACATTACATACATATATAATATACAGTTAAACTTTTGATGACGGCAATAATAACGACACAACACAAAATCAATTAAAATTCAGAAAAAGAATCTATCACTATATGGTAGTGATCTTTTTAGAACTTCTGTTACTTTCTAATTGTTTCGATGTTCTAGCAAAACAGCGATGTAAGGAAATATTGTAAAAAGTTTTGTTTACACAAAATGCGCTAGAAATAAATAAATTAAAATAAACATTATATTCACTACTATTTCATTGACATACAATATACTTAAAAGATATAAATATTATTTGTTCGTGGACTTTAATAATATAATAATAATAAAAAATTCCCACAACATTTAATACATTGACCTGACTCCGTGGTAAGTCGCTTAAACCACTTGTGTTACGGAGGCCAGAGAACAGATGAATCACAAATATACTACTTAAATAGCATATATTTAACACTCAGACACAGAACAAATACACATATTATCATATAAATATTTGCTCTTGGTAGGAATCAAACCCACGACCCTTGGCGCACAAGATAGGATCACTAACTACCATCTGCGCCATCGGGATCGTCATAATGGATATACCGCCATCTCTTGGTTTCGGTATTTTAGTCGCTTCCTACGACACCTGTTACAGAAGGGTGAACTGTTTTATATGAAGTAGACCTCATACATAAGGTCGTCGGCATTGATACTTCACTTTCATCTTTTTCTTCCGCCAAGCAGCAGGCGTGAGAGATGAGAGAGGCAGTGAATTTACTGGATAATGTGGCATAATATCCTCAAGTCCCAAGGTTGGCAACGTGTTTATGATATCTATGGGATATTACGAGCGTGTATAGGTTGGAGTGACACTTACTATCACTCATACTGTATGCCTGCTTGTTGAACTGATCTCATAAAAAAAATTACTCCCACAGCTAAATAAATATACGCTAACAATATTGTGGAAGATCGTCAGCTATCAAAATAGAAAAGAAAAACAAAAGATGTTTATCAAATAATTTATAGAAACGAACGTAAATTCATCCAATCAAGGTTCGCATGAAAAGGTCATTCATCCCCGTCCACAGACCCTGCCCATTGTGTTGTGAATCAGACCTGTTTAAAACCTACACCCACCCGTTCATTCATAATGGAATAGAGGTGTTTATCCCGACATCACGGGCCCTCTAGCCTGAGATTACAAATGGTTCAATCGCACTCTTTTGGGCAGTGACAATTTTACTTTGTCAACTTTTTTTTATATATCTGACTTAGTGAAAAAACAAGCATTACATGAGGTGGACCTGATACAAATGTCGTCTGCATTAGTACCTTTTTTTTATCTATTTCTACCGCCAAATGGGTATGTTGAATATTGGTTGCATTGCCGTATTTCGGTTTGAAGGGTGAGAAAAGTAGTGGGTAATGGAACATAATATCTTTAATTTACAAGGTCGGCAATGCGCTAGTGTTACCCTTGCGTCATTACATATTACGACAGTCCCTGTGATAGTTATCGTCATTTATTACAGAGTCTTTTACTATCACTTGCGCGTTGCCTTGACCAAGTGACTTAAAAAATGTCTTAAAAAAGATTACCTACTGTTGTTTGACTTTATGTATAAGAAGTGAGATACTAGATATGAAGACTAGGACGTGAGATTTACCTTTAGTAAAAAAAGTGTTTAATCGTTTATATTTGTATGAGATTAGTGTAGAATCGGAAACATATAATGCGTTTATACATATTTAACATCCTGTCATAGAAAAACACAAATGTTCATCATGTTAATGTTTGTTCTGGGTGGGGATCGAACCCAGGAAACTTGGCAAACATTACAGAATCATTACCATCTACTAAAAGTAGCTCAAAGAGCTATGGAGAGGGCAATTCTCGGGGTTTCTTTGCGTAATAGAATCAGGAATGAGGAGGTTCATAACGAAACCAAAGTTACCAACATTGCCCGGAGGATTAGTAAGTTGAAGTAGCAGTGGGCAGGGAATTTGGTACGTAGAACAGATGAACTATGGAGTCGTAAAGTTCTAGAATGGAGACCACCTACCGGCAAGCGCGGCGTAGGGCGTCCACCCGCAAGATGGACTGACATCTGACTAAAACCGCAGAATCGCGCTGGACACAGGCCGCATACAACTTGTCATATTGGAAGTTACTTGGGGAGGCCTATGTCCAGCAGTGGACATCTTATGGCTGATATGATGATGATAATGCCACCTACATCATCGGACATCGGATATTTTGTGTAATAATTCTAGCAAGCCCGACAAACCTTGTCCTGTCTTAACTGTATGTGATGAAAATATGTTTGTGATGAAAAAATATGGCGATCATTAACTGAGATTACAAGTTGGATAAAAACTGTATACTGTAAAAAAAATTGATTGAAATTGGTTTAATAGATTAAAAGTTCATCCTGGACAAACGACGTGACACGAAATTTTTATATATAAAGTAAATAATATATTTTATTATCTAAACCCTTTTCGTGTTTATAAATAAAAATAAAATCAATGCTATCGGGCCAATTTTGATAAACAAAATGATTTAATACACTGACTTGTTCATCATCCTTATCGTCATTATAGCCAATAGATGTCCACTGCTGGATATTGCCTTCCCCAAGAATGGGGAAATATTTCCCATAATTACCGCGCTAAGTAAGCGTGTTGGCAATCGCAGAATGCAGCTTGTGCACTGTCTCGAATGGATATACCGCCATCTATCGATTCTGGTACCTTAGTCGCCTCTTACTATACCAAGTATAGACGGAGTAACTATTTCAGTCTGCCGGCATCTCACTTGTTCACTTCAAGAGTAAAACTATTTTTATATATTTTAACAAGTCTCATATCTTGTTCAAAACGTAAACCGTGAAAATAATAAGAAGAATACTAAAATAAACCACGTTTAAAATTCGTTTTATTACTAACGCAATGAAGACGAAATTAAAAAACAGTAAATGAGAATTATATTCCACACAGCCAGCGTAATACAAAAAGAATTTGAAAAGAGGTAGATATTTCCTTAAACCTGCCTTTGGATTAAATTTAATTTAGTCACGAGCGGGCAGTTTAACATTTTCCTTGTATTCACAGGAAGCTTAAGACTGTAAGCTGGATAAAGTATTAGGAGGGAAGTTTTTCTTTTACTTAAGTACCTACTGATTGGTGAGAAATTCTTTGGGAGCCACGATAATGGTTCCCTCGTTGTAATTTAAAATTCTATTGGGTTATTGGAGATACACTTTCAAAGGTGTATTTCAGGTTTGTGATTTAGAGTGCTCGCACTCATAGGTATCTAATCTATCATCATTTACGCTGGCAGGACTCTTTTTCAGGCAAATCTGAATTTCGAAATATTTGTTTAGTAAATTTGGTTTACAAAAAATAAATGAATCTAAATAACACTTTTGCAGTTTGTATTTACATAGAACTCCTGTTAAAAAGTAAGTTTAAAATATTGTGGGATTAAAATAATACCTCGGTGTACCAGCAGAACTGAAGAACACCTTCACTTGTACCAGATGTCGTAAGAGGTGACTAAGGTACCTGAACCGACAGATGGCGGTATATCCATCGGACACAGTGTAACAAATGCACAAGTCGGGGATGGGAAGCAGCTTTCCCATCGCTAAAGCAGCGCTCTGCGATTGCCAACACGCTTGCCCAGCAATTATGGACAAAATTCCTCCTTTCGTGGGGAGGCCTAGGTCCAGACTTCTCATGGCTTATGGCCTACAAAAAGCGTTAGAAGCATTATAAAATGTGATAGTCAAATCCTTGAAAATATTGAAAACTGTAATTTATTAATTAAGAGTTGCAAAAGACAAGTCCTATTTTAATTTTGTATGAAATATTTTTATCACTAAAAGATTCTAAAAGACAGAACACCTGTTCTGAGGTGTCGTTAATATGGCTACACGGGCGGCAAAGTTTGGAAAGAGCACTAAAAGTTTTCGATTCTTCTCTTTTCTTAGCAAATGTTTCTACAAAATCCATCGGTATACATTAACTTGTGCTACTAAACGAGATCTTAATTTTTTTTAATATCAGTTTTTCAATAAGCCACTCCATTTTAAAACTGCCCTATTTTTTATAACAGCTATCATCATACCCGCCATCGGGAGACCATTGCTGAAAAGGGGATTTTCGCTCGTAATTACCACGCTACGCTTGCATGTTGGCAATCGCAAAGTGCAGCTTTCGCTACAAGAATACTTCTGCCCATGCCTGCTCTGTGCTTTGGGGTATACTGATTGATAGGGATGGATCTTGATGGAGCCATGTTGGTTCTGGTACCTTAGTCGCCTCCTACGACACCTGGTATAGGGGGAAGTACTGTTCTACTATGCCGTTAACTCACAACTAAATAACAGCTAACCGTAATGCAATACGGTAAATTCCATTATATGACTGCAACATATATGTTCGAAACAGCGTGTTTTAAACCCGCGGTAGCGGCAACTTCGCCGCGAACGTACGCTCTGCGACTGCCACGATTGTTTGCCTACGCTGAACGCGATAATTATGAAAAAAAATCTCTCCTTTTGGAGGCTTCTATCTAACGGCTGATGATATGATGAAATCAAAATTATAACCTTAAGTGGTTATTAATGTAGCCTTACCTACGTACCTATTGCCTGCGTACCCTATTATCTATAAGGTAGGCCAACTTTGTAATCGAGACATTCATGAATGGCTGATTTAATAATTAAACATTATTGTATGTTTTTATTAAGGCTGCTTATTTTTTTTTATGTAATAACACCGTCATTTGGCTATATTACTCGACTTTAAGTAACAAGCAATAGAGAGAGTTATCAGGAATGTAAAAAATCCGTAGAAGAGCAAAGTTACTAGTATAGTCTATTTACTTGCAAGTTGGCAAGCTAATGAGCAGACAAATATAACTTATAACTGATGGCAGATGTTTATAAAGCACGTATTCGTTTGGAGATCATCGACATGCTTAGCATATGAACCTGTTGGTCTGCAGTGGTTCTGGACAGGTGCAGGTGCGGTCGCATACTTCAGGGCCTATAAAAAATCTAGGGGATGCTATATCCAGCACGAAACAGAAGCCAGTGTAATTATAGCGTGATTTATCTTCATCATATCGGCTATAGAAAGTCTACTTTTGGATGAAGGTCGCTCCAAGGTAGGGATTTTTGTACATTATAGCCACGCTGGGCAGTACTTAAGTTGTGCTTTTTCGGATGGATGTATCGCCAACTGTCGGTTCCGGTACCTTACACGTCTTTTACGACATCTGGTACACAGGGAGGTACTATTCTACTCTGCCGGCATCCGACTGCGTAATTAAGTACCTATAACATTTTAAATAAGGGTCGATTTGATTTCATATTGGCGTTGTAATCCATCTTAGAGTAGCCTAACAAGTCACAGAGAGGGCATTGCTCGGAGTCTCTTTGTGAGAGAAGTTACTTCTCTTTAGAAATGAGGAAATTTGTCATAGAATCAAAGTAACCTGGCATAGCCTGGGGGATTAGCAAGTTGAAGTGACATTGATTAGGGCATTTGGTACTTAAAACGGATGGAAGATGAAGTGTTAAGGTTTTGTAATGGAGCCCACGTAGGATGTTCACCGACAAGGTGGACAGACGATCTGAAAATAAATCGTTTCTATTGGATATCGTTTGGTGAGGTCTATATTCAGCATTGGACGTCTTGCAGCTGATATAATATTATTTTATATATATTACGAAATCAGCAATCAAGCATTAGGGTCATGGTAATCGTGAGCAGCCTATAGCCGCTCGTGTCATCACAAAAATATCACTACCGTGTTGCCAATCTTGTGAACTGAAAATATCATATTACGTTTAGCCAGTAATTTAATTACTCTCACTCTTCACGCCGGAACATAGCAATGCGAACACTGCTGTTTGGCGGTAGAAATAGACGAGAGTGAGGTACCAACGCAGACGACCTTTGTGAGAGATCTACCTCTAGTAGTGATAATGTAATGATGATGTTGGGTGAGTATAATCATGTTTCTTATCAAAATGTAAAATGAAATTTACTTTATAAATTTTCGTTAAACCTATTAATGATAGACTGTAGATTTCTACCTTTAAATTTACACATAAACTTTCAGTATTAACTCATCAGGAACACAATTTTGTCATTCATTAGGTTGTCAAATTAAACACGTTTTGCGTACGGAATTTTAATGAGGCAATTACGAATGGAATGGTACGAACGTATTATATATCCCGTTGGTATATTGTGCAGGTAAATATAAATTGGATATTAGCTAGGTTCAAATGTTCCTTTTAATGTAAATTGTTATTAGTGAGAGTCAATAGTCATTTTGCTGAATTTTAATTGCGATACTGAGTGTATTTAGCTTTTTTTACGGTTGTTTTTTTTTTATTATATATATTGGTATATTCTTACCCTTCGACTCCGTGGTAAGTCGTTTAAAGCACTTATGTTACGGACGCCAGATAACAGATCAATAATAAAATATTACTTTAATACATATATCATCTAGACATAGAACAAATACAAATATCATCGTACAAATATTATCGAGTATCGAACACTTAGCTGTTAAGATAGGGTCACTACCGTTTGCGCTATGGGCCCTTTGAATAGTTATATGGTATAATAAATATTTTTATTTGATAAAAATAAATTAGCCGTGAGATACCGCCAGAATAGAAATGTACCCAGAAATGACTAAGGTACCAGAACTCGTCTCGTCTCGATATGCGTTAGCGCTTGCCAAGCGCAGGAATTATAGGCCAAATTCCCCCTTTTTTGGAGTGGCCTATGTCTAATATATATAATCTAATTTGTGTACGAATGATTTTCATATAATATGAAATATTTTGATCCACATACGTACACACTGTGCTTCTAGCTTGTGCGATTCCTACTCAGGACAAAAATTTATATGATATTTGTGTATGTCTGCATCTGGGTGTTAATATGTGTTTATGTCTGTAACACATATGTTTTATACGACTTATCTCGGAGTCAGTTCAATTAATGTATAAGATGCAGTGCAAGCTTATTTATTTATTTACTCTAATAGTAATTTTTATTAAGGTTCATGTATTAAGGCAATCTAATAAAATAAGAATTATATATGTTGCATTTTTTCTTTGAATGTTCAAACTAGTTTTTTCTTTAGTTTATTTATAAAAATATTTATTTTGTACTGCATTCTAGGACATGTGACATTAATTTTCATTGATAACTATTTAACAAAAATATTTTTATGCACTGTTCCTTTCTTTGGCGGTTTTATCGTCAAATTCTTTGTTATATTCTAAAAGGTTGCTGAATAGCATTTTCCGCATTATACAAGTTATTTTTGAAACAATATATGATTGAATATTTTTTAAGAACAATATTAAACACCGAAAAATTATAATGTTTTAATTAAAGGAATGTTTAGATGATCAGGGCATGTAGAGAGGATGAATGGAGGAAGAAGGGTCAGGTCAAAAGTACCAAGAATAAACGAGCGTGTATGAAAGGACTAATGCAAGTAAGGGAAGTGAGAGAGGTATGCTAAGAACGTATCAAGTAGGGATAGATAGTCTCTACCTACCCCGCTGGAACACAGGCTTGATATTTGTATGGATGTCCATGAATTACATACCTTTGTGAAAACAACGAAACTACTCTAAAGTATGGTTAAAGAAATTCATTCAACTTCCAAAAATTTACATATTACTTTCTGAGTTAAAGCATGCACTAAATTTAATTAAACTTATGCAACAGCGAGCGAAATTTTTAGCGAAAAAATTTAGAAAAAGCGAAAACATTATTTACACAAAAGTAATTACAATTTATTATGCTGAAAAATACTTGAAAGTCATAATTATTTACGAGTTAAAAGTTAAGGATAAAAAAACTAGATATAAATATATATGAAATAATTACTTTACACATAAAAATATTAAAAATAAATAAAATTTTAAATATTTTTCAGCATAATATATTGTAATTACATACAACATTGAAGAGATAGATAGCGCTGACTTCTTAGTATACAAATAATACTAGGATTAATTAAACGACTAGGCCAGCAGAACGTTTACAGGCTTGTGTTCCACCCGTCACTGAAGCAAGTAACATTTCGTAAATATATCCTCGCCTCTTCAAGTAATTCCCAAATTTTTTCGTTATTAAATCTCCCATCGATTCTGCCATGACCACAATGTAGTCGGCAAATCGAAAGTGAGTGATGTATTCACTATCAATGTTGATGCCAAATCCTTGCCAATCCATGAAGGCGTTTTCCAAAGTGGCATTAGACAGGTTCGGAGAAATGACGTCTCCCTGTCTAACATACCCCTTTTGAGAGGAATAGCCTTCAAACTCTGTACTCGGACCGATATAGTGGCGTTGTCATACAAACACTCCAACACTTCGATGTACCGATAGTCAATATAGCACTGCTGAAGAGATTCGAGCACAACCCACGTCTCAACCGAATCAAAGGCTTTCTCATAGTCCACAAACGCCAAGTATAATGGCCTGTTATACTCGTCCGTCTTTTGTATAACTTGCCGCAGGGTAAATATATGGTCTATGGTACTGTAGCCTTTTCGGAAACCAACTTGTTCATAAGGTTGGAAATCATCAAACCTGCATTTGAGACGGTTCGTAATGACCCTAGAAATCAGCTTATAAACATGACTCAGGAGCGAGAAGAGGAGGCAATTCTTCAAAAAAGGGTTGTCACCTTTGTCAAAGAACAGCACCACTACGCTTCTGCTCCATACTTCTAGCGTTATGCCCTCAAAGAAGACGGTGCGAAAGAGCTTCTGAAGACTATAAGTATCGGTGTTCCACCCGCCTTCAGAATGTGATTCTGTCATTATCCTTGTTGTTTTTAAACTGATTGAGGGCCATTCTATTTTTACTCAGGCTAATGTCCGTGATTTTTTGGGAGTAGTGTCGGATTAATTCGGCTCTTGGGTCTTTTGCTTACTGCTAGCAGGCTTAGACACAGAAGCGTATAACTTTCCATAGAATGTCTCTCGATGTCCTCAAATACCTCGGCCTTGGACAACGCTAAACTTTCATCTTCTCTCTTTAGCTTAGTCATTAGATCTGTCCAATAGACATATGTCTTGCGAACACTTCGGTGCCCTTATTCCGCTTAATTGTCTCTTTAGTATGTTCAGTATTAAGGAGACGGATATCGTGTCGCATAGATTTTAAAATATATCTATTGAGCCGCCTTTATGACTTCGTGTCACTCGCAGTTTCATTGAGTGTCATTCGACCATGAGGTTGAAAGTGTGATCAGGGAGTTTCTGAGGTTTTAAATTGTGGGGTCCAATAAACTTAGAACCGACCATCCAGAGAGCTTCAACGAGCCTGTTGTCCACCGACGCAAGGTCCTACAAGCAACCAAAATGGTTTGAGAGCTCAAGCTGAAAGTTCTCAGGGTTTTGGATATGGGAGTGAGTATTTCAGAGCGTAGACTTTATGTTTAACGTTGATCTTCAATGAAGCTTTTGCCATCCTTTGATCGCTACCGGTTTGGACCCTGTGGATCACAGAGAGATCATTGAGTATTCGTTTTTTGTTTCTCAAGATGAAGTCGTGAAGTTCGTAAAGCAAAGTTCGTGGATCCATCGGGGCTTATCAAGGTCCATTTCCTGTGAGATGGCTCCTGGAAAAAAGAGTTAATCATAAAGAGTCTCTCTTTCTCCAGAAAGTCAACCAACCTCTCACCCCTGGGGTTCCGTTGCCCTTATCCAAACTGTCCCACTCACAGCTTATCACCGTCTTTATCTTCCGGTCTTGGACATGTATAGCCCCTCTTATGTCCTCATGCATAGTCTCCACTTTATCATCTGCATGTGACGAGATCAGTGCGTATACTTGAATGACCTTCAGCAAATATCTCTCAGATATTCTGTATACAACTCGACACATTGTTTACTGCCTCTATCACCCCTTAGACCGGAACACAGCAAAGCGAACATATCTATTTGGCGTTAGAAATATGTAGGAATGAGGTACCTATGCAGACGACCTATTGTATAAGGTCTACCTCTTCTTACTGATAGTAAATTACAAGCAAATTATAGTTTATTATATTTTTTGTTCCAGGTTCTTAGCCAATCGTAAGAAAGGCCGGTCGCTGTCGGCAAACGCGGTTGCCAACGAACAGAAGGCGACAAAAGTACTAGGACTGGTGTTCTTCACATTCGTGCTGTGTTGGGCACCTTTCTTTCTGCTCAACATGCTGTTTGCCTCGTGTCCTGCGTGTATAGTGCCAGGTGAGAAAAATAGTAATTTTCTAATTAATTGAGGTTCATAGATATTGACGGGCCCGATGCGCAAAAGGTCGTGAGTTCGACAGTCCCAAGACAAATATTTATATGATGATATTTATGTTTGTTCTGTGTCTGGTTATTAAATTTATGTATTTGATTAGTATATTTGTATTTCCTCTGTTATCTGATGTCCGTAACACTAGTGCTTTAAGTGACTGATCACGAAAACAGGTCATGTTGTGGGAGTTATTATAATAAACGCAAGAAAACTCACGCCTGAAAAACGGCCTATACTTATGAAGGAAAAGTAAGACATCTTCATTTAAATAGATTTATTATATTAAATTGTTAATTATTCATCAATATTAATGGGCAATGACCCTGATAATTTAATAAGGTTTTAAGAGTAATTTAACTAAATAGGCCATCAAGTTGCCTACTTTAAGATAGTCAGCCGTCAATAGACAGGTCTTTGAACAAAGTATCGTCTTCATACCAGCTATTAGGTGTCCTCTGTTGGATGAATGTCTCTACAAGGTAGGAGATTTTTTTTCCGTTTCGTTTTGTTGAAATATGAGTCTCATTGTTATATGTATCTTTTGTCTCAGTTTCATCGATAACTTTTTCATCTTTCTGTTGCTTTTTTCAATCTTTTGCAGTCCCATTTGAATCATTTGGTTTCAATTATTCGGTATAAGTGCAAAGTTAACACCATAAAAAGTGCAAGCATCACCAAAATCCCACTAAAGTTGTGGTAGAGTGGGGGATCCTAGCAAAGCAAAAATACAGAACGCAACGGCTTACATAAATCTCTCAAGAAATAACAGTCAATTTTGAACTCAATAGCTTCTTTTAATGATTAATCATCAAAATCATCATCATTTCATTTCATCATCTGTCTCCGTACTTTATTTACTGATGCTGCTTCTCTAACTTTATAACGCTATTTCTGATGTACGTTATTTTATGTTTATATATATATATCATATGCATTTATCGCGTTTATTTATACAAATATGTATGCCACGTTTATCGACGGGCCCGATGGCGCAGATGGTAGTGATCCTGTCCGGTGCACCAGGGGTTGTGGGTTCGATTCCCACCCAGAGCAAATATTTATATGATGATATTTGTGTTTGCTCTGTGTATGGGTGTGAAATATATGTATTTAGGTAGTATATTTGTGATTCCTCTGTTGTCTGGCATTCGTAACACAAGTGCTTTAAGCGACTTACCACGGAGTCAGGTCAATGTATGAGATGTTGTGGGAATTTATTATTATTATTATTATCTATTTTGTATATATATTGCCTGCACCACTATATATATATATATATATACATATATATTTCTCTGTTTTGTGTAATGGTTGACTGGGAGATAATGCCATCTGGCATTAAGTCCGCCATTTGTACATTTTGTAACATTTTGTGCAATAAAGTTAAATACCTAAATAAATAAAAAAAAAATCAGCCATTAGAAGTCCACTGCTGGACATAGACCTATAAATGCCACGCTAGACAAGCATGTTGGCAAAAGCTTTAGCGACGGGATTGCTACTGCCTTTTCTCACCCTGTGAGCTACACTGTTTCGGATGGATATACCACCATCTGTCGGTTACGGTGCCTTAGCCGCCTCTTACGACAACTGGTACAAGAAAGACACTATCATGCTCTGCCGGTACCCCACGGCAATAAGATTAATATCAATTAAAATATTTTGACAGATTTTTGTAGGTTGCTTAGTGTACAGGAAAAGATGACGCAACCAATTTGAGGTATACCTTTAGCAGTATTTGCATTGTGTGTTCCGGTTTGAATTGAGAAAGCAAAGTGTAGCAAAAAAAATAATTAAACTAGTGCACGATATCTTCAAGTCACAAAGTTGGCAACGCGGTACTACAACGCGGTATAAATTACAGTTACTATGCTTCAAAAACAATTAAATATCATAGTGCTTTGGGTATACCACGTTATCGTTATATAATATTATATTTACAAGCAGACGACCCGATTGGTCGGTTTTGAAGAAGTAAGCGACCAGTCTCCTGGGAAATTTATTTGTTTCGGAAACCGCAACGGTCATGATCCGGTGAAGATTATATGTATGAATATTTATAAATATATATATATATATATAAATATCTATATATATATATATATATATATATATATATATATATTATCTCCTTAGCATTAGAGCCATTTGTAAAATAAGTCAAATCTGCAGTTGACGAGCGCGATGCCTCAGATGGTAGTGATTCTATCTTGTGCGTAAAGATCGAGGATTCGATAGAGCAAACATTATATGATAAACATTTCTATTTGTTCTGTGTCTAGGTGTTATTTATATGTATTTAATTATTATATTTATAATTCTTCTATTGATGTATCTTGAAATCAGATTAAAGTCAATATTGTAAATTATTTTGTTAAAAAACTCTTATATTACGGACATAACACAACAGGAATCACAAATATGATACTCAAATATATATTCAACGCCAAGACACTGAACAAACACAAATTTTAATCGTGCAAATGTTTATTTAGGATAGGCAACACTACCGAATGTGTTATGGTGCTCGTCAAAAAACCTATTACTTTAAATATTATACCCATTTTTTTTAAACTAAATAGCAATCTCATTGTCTATAAATTTGTTCGAAAAGAGTTAATTTTTTTAATTAGCCCCGCCGACATGTTTCAGAGGCTTCAAAGCGAAAAGGCTTATATTGCTTTATGGATTCCGTTTGATGATCTATGCATATTTAATTTCTCTGGGCCCCTGCCTGGACACATTTTTTTGTTAATTTATTAGGTGCGAAATAGGCACGAATATCAAGAATATCGGAAACTAAACAAAATCAAAAAGTTAAGCCCAGTCGTGTTTATGGTAGTAATTCTGTTTTGTGTTGGTGCCACAGTGTCGTGGGTTTGATTCCCACCTAGGAAAAATATGTAGAAAATGAAAATATTTGTTTACACTGTTTGTGTGTTATGTATTATTGTATAATTTATTAGTATTATATTTATGATTTTTCTGTTGCCTAGTAACTCGTAACATTAGTGCTGAAGCGATTAATCTTGAAGTTATTTCAATGTATAAGATGTTGTGTTAATTATTAATGTATTTAAAAGTTCCTATTCCTTAGTCTTAACCCGTCAATTGATGTCAAGTATGACTTAACATGTCATTTTGATAATGCAAGACAAGTCTTTGATGTCTGCAATAGTTTATTTACCATTACCATCTGCGCCATCAGGTTCCTTAATCGCCATCAGGTATTGATGCGGGACAGGTACTGCAAGCATAAATAGAAGTAATGCTATCGGGCAAAAAAGGGGATTAGTAAAAAGATTAATTAAAGAGTAGTTTCTTGTATTTATTTGTTTAGATTTAACAATTTACTAACTTCATAACATGAAAAAAAACATTGATAAGTATGTATTTATTCAGCTTTCCTCCCTTGATTCTATATCCATGGGCACTGCGTCCACTGTGCTTACATTTTCCCGTGGGATTTTTGGTCTTTCAGGATCAACAGTAATATTTATTATATTGCTTAGATAATATTAATTCGTATTTTGAACCGTCACATACGTATTATCGTGCTATTTTCGCTCTGTTATGTTTACGTTTTGTTTCTTTATCCAAACAATGTCTGGTAAGTCGGACAGCACTTGTGTTACGGACGCTAGACAACACAAGAATCACAAATATACTACTTAAATAAATAAATAAATATATATATATATATATATATATATATATATATATATATATATATA